>JAVANC010000013.1:10874295-11474295 GCA_033319125.1 Parnassius glacialis
TTACACAGAACCGTACTGTGTTTAGAGCGTTACAAGAGCGGATTTCTATGAACACAAACATATTATAACGGAAGGAGGGCGAGGGCGGGGATCGTCACGCTGCTGCCAGTCTCGAATGATTAGGAATGCGTAAGCGACTGCTTCCTTTGCGTCTGAGTGCCGAATCGTGTACAAGACACTGAATCGGTGATTGCTTTATTTATAGGTTTAACACTTAAAGAAAGTTTCATGTAGACAGGCTTTGGTATAATAAAATACTTAATGGTTAAAAAGCTAAATTTAATGATATGATGATTGAATCTTATCGGATACAAGCATAATGCTTCTGCGTTTTGTATGGCGGGAACTTTTTACTGGTAACAACGAGGCTTATTTAAACTTATTGGTTAGGGGCGACGCATCAGCATTTTGATTCTCAATTTTTTATAGAATAAATATGAAAAATGAACACAAAGTCCACCTGATGATAAGTGACTGCTGTGGCCCGTAGACATCTACATCTATCCTCGATTAAGAATCAAAATGCAGATGTTTTGTCACCCCTGCGGACTAAGATGGAAAGCCTCGTTTCTAGTAAGGTAAGGGTCTCCAGTTCTCTGCACTCAACATAAAAAACACAGCAGCATTAAGCTGCTGTTTTACGCTGGTATTCTGTGAGATCGTGGTCCTTCCCTAGTCGAGCCGACTCGTGCTAGCCAGAGCAGGCCATTCGTGCTACAACTATAATATAGCTGTAGCATGGCTCTACCACATAGAAATTGTATCGCGTTTAATTTTAACTTTTAATTCCTGAAGTTTCGGGTGTTTTACGGCACCCATGGTTACGGAGGAGACTGAGGTGTTTGAGGTTCCGATGTCATAGTTATTCTGGCTTCTCTTCTAACTTTCAGGTTTTGAATATGCTTTTTTGTAGCGATCTACGCAGAATGTATCTTGAAGTCTTGCAGTGGTGTGCTTCGGTTTGGATTTAATTTTCATAATTATAGGATCTTCTCTATGGAAATTAGGATGTTTTTTAATGTCAATCAGGAAGTCAGGAATCGGTGTTCTTTTGCGAGGATTTGTGGTCTATCAAATCTGATGTAATGGCGGGGACGAACTTGAACATGCTCACAGACTGCAGACTTCGTAAAAACTAATTTGTAATATATATCGCTATCTAGCCAACGCCATGAGTGCGATATTGCATAAAGCAATGCACATGTAATGAACATGTTCACAGATCTAGACTTAGGGAAGTGAGTCAGCCAAGTTCACAAAAGAAAAGGTTGGCGCACCGGCAGTATTAACACGAACTGTTTCGAGCCATTTTCTAACCCCTAACTCAAAAATGATTAAATATACACATTCAATCGGGTTTCTTCCTGACAATTTTATCGCGTTTGTTGAATCGCTTGAGCAAAAATTTCGCGAATATTTTGACCTCGAAAGAAACATTGTAAATATTGGTAGTGAAATATTAAAATGTGTGCAAGAGTTTGTATTTATTATGAAATGCGAGTGCCTTCAAATAGATTATTTAAAAAAAAACTTTACATTAAATTTAGAATTTACCATTTAACAGAAAGATCTCCAAATGCATGCGGCGGGACTTACGCAACTTCAATACAGCTTGTTTTGAAGAAGCGATCGAGCGGAACCAAGGTTCCAAAGTCTTTGCCAGAGATCTGTCTGCCAGAAAGAGCCAACTGTCAAAGCTGAAGACCGAGTGTGGCAGCATCGTTTCCGAGGCACCTGAGATTTTGAGTGAGATTGAGAGGTTCTATGGGCAGCTGTACACGTCATCGTTGGAGCTACAAGCAAGTGTGAATAACTATCCAAGAGCGAATCTTATCCGACACTATTCCGAAGATATCCCGGACGTCAGTCTGAGCGAGATTAGAATGGCTCTCCAGCATCTTAAAAACGGCAAGGCCCCAGACGAGGATGGAATTACAGCGGAGCTTCTGAAAGCGGGTGGAAAACCGGTACTGGAAGTCCTTTAGAGGCTTTTTAATTCCGTCCTCCATGGTGGCATTACACCGGAGGCGTGAAACAGAAGTGCGGTGGTCTTGTTCTTCAAGAAAGGTGACAATGCTCTCTTGAAGAACTCCAGACCGATTTCCCTTCTCAGCCGCGTCTTCGTGCTGTTTTCGAGAGTCATTACGAATCGTCTCGCACGCAGACTTGACGACTTCCAGCCTCCCGAACAAGCCGGTTTCCGAAAGGGCTTAGCACCATAGACCACAGACATACCTTTCGGCAAGTTATACAGAAGTCCGAGGAGTACAATTTGCCACTATGCCTGGCGTATGTGGACTATGAGAAAGCCTTTGATTCAGTCGAAATTTGGGCGGTGCTGCAGTCCCTTCAGCAGTGCCAAGTTGACTGTCGGTATATCGAAGTGCTGAAGTGTTTGTACAGTAGAGCTTCGATGGCTATCCGAGTACAGAACCAGAGTACGAAACCTATCCAACTGCAGAGAGGTGTAAGACAGGGTGATATCCCCGAAACTCTACACCGCTGCATTGGAAGACGTTTTCAAGCTTCTGGACTGGAAAGGATACGGTATTAACATCAATGGCGAGTACATCACTCACCTTCGATTTGCCGACGATATAGTCGTTATGGCAGAATCGCTGGAGGACCTAAGCAGAATGCTCAATGACCTCAATAGTGTCTCCCAACGGATAGGTCTTAAGATGAACATGGACAAAAGAAAGATTATGTTTAATGTCCATGTCACACCTATGCCGGTAATTTTGAGAGCACTGAGCTCGAAGTTGTTGACGAGTATGTTTACCTGGGACAAATAGTCCGACTAGGTAAGTTCAACTTCGACCGAGAGGTCAATTGACGGATTTAACTCGGCTGGGCATTGTTCGGGAAGCTACGACACATCTTCTCGCCAGACATACCTCAAAACCTTAAAAAGAAATTATACAACCAGTGCGTGTTGCCAGTGATGACTTACGGATCTGAGAATTGGTCCTTCACTGCTGGCCGTATGAGGAAGCTCAAGGTCGCTCAGCGAGCTATGGAGAGGGCTATGCTCGGAGTTTCTCTGCGTGACAAACTTAGGAATGAGGATATCCGCAGTAGAACCAGAGTAACCGACATAGCCCAACGGATTAGTAAGCTGAAGTGGTAGTGGGCCGGCCATATAGCTCGAAGAACCGACAACCGATGGGGAAGAAAGGTTCTTGAGTGGCAGCCTCGTACCGGCAGGCGAAGTGTAGGGTGACCCCCCACGAGATGGAGTGACGACCTGGTAAGACATGCAGGAAGTCGATGGATGCAGGTGGCTCAGGACCGTGCTTTGTGGCATTCCTTGAGGGAGGCCTATGTTCAGAAGTGGACTTATTAGTTAGTGGCTGTAATGATGATGATAAAAGCTAAATAGAAGCTTAATGCTGCTGTGTAGAGAACCGGAGACCCTATTTACTGGACAAGGGGCATTACACATAAACATCCTAGCATCATAACACGTAAACATCTTAGTCCTCACGGCTGCCAACGCATCTGCATTTTGATTCGCAAACAAGGATAGATGTAGATGTCTATGGGCCACAGCAACCACTTACCATCAGGTAGACTGCAAAAGAGTGCAAATTGTCAATATTTGGTGTGGACAAGTTCAAATTTAAATATTTCTGTATTTGAAAGTAACTGCACAAATAACTTAATAAATAACATTGTCAGCATTTAATTCTTATAGATTAAAATAAAAATAGAAAACGGTAAAGCATAAATGCAAGAAAAAACGTTGAAGGGTTGTGTATTTATTTGTATTAATAATAGGAGGATATATTTTTTTTAACAAATCAATGATATTCGAATAAAAAATGTGACTGGAAACTGGGACAAGTTAAGTACAAACGAGGTTCGGGGTCATCGACTTCGCCGATAAAAACATTGAGATTTGAACGGGCGCTAAGATCCTATGAATATAGCAACTGTTACTATTTTGTATTAATGTTACAAAAAAAGTGGAATAAGATTTATTTAAGCTAAGACGAAAAATCATTTTGAGTCTCTGTCGTTATAGAGTGTATCCATTTTCTGCCGACTTCCAAAAGGAGGAGGTATTTAAATCGACAGTATATTTTTTGTATTTTTCGGAGTTAATAACTTTGTTTGGGTGAACGGATTTCGATGATTCCTTTTTTATTTGAAAACTGGTGCTTCTCATGTGGTCCCATATAAATTTGATCAAGGTCTGACCAATAGTATAGTATTTGAGTTATCCTTAATTATTTATATTGAAGTTGGTTGTACAAAATTTTTAATTTTAAATAATTGAATAACAAGATATTACAAATAGATCCTCTATTTACTTTAAAATAACTAATTTCTATTAGGTTATGTATTGGCTTGCTTTTGTTCAGCAAAATTACGTTCAGTTGATATTTTAAATTCAAGAAGAAAATCAGAAATACCAAATAGTTCAGAACGTTCCGATCAATTTGGTCGTCGTATAATTTAATAATTAATTATTAGAAAATTAATTAATTTAAATGTATGATTATATTACGGAAATAGAACTTTATGCCTATTAACATTTATATTATTTCTACCATACTGACTGACTGACTGATTCATTAAATATTTTTTTAACTATCCTGACTGCTAGTTCTTAAAAAATATCTAACATAACCTTAAAATGAGATGTGTAATCCATGGCTTCATTCAAAAAATCATTAAATAGAACATAATTAAATCTACAATAATAACAACATAACAAATGAACGTATCCACAATGATATACATAATGCAAGAGAAACGGTCCGGAATAATGCTCGTGAATTATCTACGCACGACTCAATCGTGAGTGCGTCGGTGACGCGGAACGCCCGCCCGAGCCCGACTATGTGTAATAGTCGGACGATAAAGCGACCGACTATAAATATAAAATAGGGTGGAGAACTGCGAGGAATGCGCTTCCAACCGAAAACAGATAACGCGATACTGTGACGTCACCGCGCCGACTCATTCGTCAAACTTTTAGAACTAAAAGTTACGGCTATCAAAGGTACCATAGAAAAAGAGAATGGACGTGACTCTGTATGGAGAGGATGAATGTCATACGTAACATGTTATTTAGATGAGATAGATTAGTTTAGCATTTTGCGAATATTGAGTTAAGCCTCAATATTCACAAAATCCCCATCAATTACACCCCCCCCCCCCCTCTTCCCCCTTCTCAGCAATCGTTGAAGTCTAAAGAAAACGCGTGGAAAAGATACTGAACTGATGTACTGACAAGTTTTAAGATAGCGCCCGAGATGCGGATGGATAACTAAGATCAAAGTATAAGATGCGAAATGTGTTATTACAACGAATCGTCCCATTTCACCTGTTTCTAATAGCGAGTGTAAACAAGCAGTTTTGTATTCATGTAGGCTCCATTAAATTTTCTTAATTACGCACTGAATTGTGTGCCTTTTTCCTTTCCCTTTTCGCCGTTGTAAAGTAGTAGTATGATTGATTAAAAAATTACGAAAGGTCCTTTTTAATTTTATGTTCTTTTTTGCGTTTATATTTTTGATATTATGGTAATAACAAATTCGTTTTTTTATATCACTGTCTTTTTTTGCAATCATTATTTTTTTGACCTAACGTGATCCGAGTAGTGATCCTGCACTCTAACACTTACGCCTGATTCTATTAATATCCAACTTCAAGTTAGTTTTATTACTTTACACAAGTTATAATATTGTACATAATTTATTAAGTTTATTTTTGCACTTCGAAAGGTAAAAGACGTGACAAGCAGACATACCTCTATTATGGTATATCACGCTTACATTTGCTCCATTATATGGTATGGCCTAGTTGTCTGGGGAAATTTCTGTGCCATAACGAGGGCGTTTATAGCACAAATGCATTCGGACACTGTACGGCATGTATTGGTCGGAATCATGTAAACCGACCTTTAAATCTAAGAATTTACTAACTGTTCCCTGCATATACATCTATGAAACAGCTAAATTTGTTAAATACCACAGTAATCTCTTCATCGCTAACGACAATACATTCATACGAAAAATTAACCACGTGCCCTTAAAAATGCCTGTGCCTGAGCTAGAACTGTTTAAAAAAAACTGTGCCTATATGGCACTTCTAATCTCTCTTTGCCCAAGGGAATGACTGACCTGCCATATAAAAGGTTCTGTTGTGCCTTGCGAGAATGGTTAATTCAGGAGAGTTTCCTATACTCTTAAAGATTTTTTGAATAAAAGCACTTGCCGATTTGGTGCCCACTAAGATATTAGATCTTCCTTTTATTTCCTGTGACTTAGTCTATTATAACAATTCAATAATTTATGCAATTCTAATCATGTAATTCAAATAATTGAAATTTAAAAGATTGCAATTATTACAAATTGTTATTCAAATAATTCTAATAATTGTAATTTTATTCAAACATTTGTTGTAAATTTACTATAACTTTGCACCGCCGTAATGAGGGTGAAATATGTCCTGTGCTATAACTTAATTTAACATCTTGTGTCCCCCTATATTTCTTGCAAATAAATGATTTATGATTATTATTATATGTTAGGTTATGTTGAAAAGGCACCTTGTTTATTATTACTCCGTCAAAGGGCTTGCGTCATTTAATTGGATGAAGATGGTAAAGAATTATGAAGTAATTGATTAGGCACCATCTTTGTACGGATTTGTTTTAAGAACATTAATATTCCATGTAAGGAAGCCATCAACCAGCGAGTTCAAATAAGTTTTTCACGTTCTCTCAATATCTCAAAATTTGATTACCTACTGAAACCTTTAAAATGTCAAGAAATTGAATAAGTAATATTATTTAAAGAACAAAAATATAAAGTTTACCTTTATACTATCTCGTCAGTCAGCTCTGTGAGCGGGAAGTTTTTCTTAAACAGGCTTTGTTAAAGCCTTAGCAAAATTTTGTTAAAGCACTATATTTCCAATTACTTTTTTTGTCTTTAGGCATTAATTTTACAATTTACAGTATTTTATTAATATGAAGAAAGATAATTAAACATATGCAATTTTTAAAACATAAAAAAAATATATTGTGAATGTGGATTTAAATATATATAGAACGAATTCGGAAATTTTATCATCGTTGTTTGTGCCGCTGACGTTGACTGGCAATATTTGACTGATGATATTTATTCATAATAAGTAAATTTCCATTAGTGCCGTTTGCAAACGTTATAATTATGAGCGACACTTGAACAAACGCGTCTATTCTCGACTTAGAAAATATATTTGGTATTTCAACGAAGCGTCGCATTTTATTATGACAGAGGGCAGTTCGCATGAAACCTCTTTATTATTCATTCGCTGCTCGATGGTTTTGTACAATGACACTGACGTAGGCATCGGGCCGATGCTTTCCGTTACGACACAATTGTATAACTTTTTTCAAGCATTTGCAAAGAATACCTACTACAAAAACACCTACAAATAAACAATATGTTGCTTTGTACTCGTATCATAATAATGTGCGTATTCGAGTAGTGAATAAAAAAAAAATTACCGGAAATGTATATTATTTTATAATCTGTATTAAATTAAACGACTAACAAATTTTATACTTATTATAGTCAATATAGATTACTAATTACTATCTTTTACCCACAACTTCGTCCGCGTTGAACTTTAAAATAAAACCTGCATGTTTATAAAGTGGTCCTTGGGAAATCATCATCATCATTACAGCCCTTCACAAGTCCACTGCTGAACATAGGCCTCCCCCAAAGAATGCCACAAAGCACGGTCCTGAGCCACCTGCATCCATCGACTTCCTGCATGTCTTACCAGGTCGTCACTCCATCTCGTGGGGGGACGCCCTACACTTCGCCTACCGGTACGAGGCTGCCACTCGAGAACCTTTCTTCCCCATCGGTTGTCGGCTCTTCGAGCTATATGGCCGGCCCACTGCCACTTCAGCTTACTAATCCGTTGGGCTATGTCGGTTACTCTGGTTCTACTGCGGATATCCTTATTTCTAAGTTTATCACGCAGAGAAACTCCGAGCATAGCCCTCTCCATAGCTCGCTGAGCGACCTTGAGCTTCCTCATACGGCCAGCAGTGAAGGACCACGTCTCAGTTCCGTAAGTCATCACTGGCAACACGCACTGGTTGTACAATTTCGTTTTAAGGTTTTGAGGTATGTCTGACGAGAAAATGTGTCGTAGCTTCCCGAACGCTGCCCAGCCGAGTTGAATCCGTCGATTGACCTCTCGGTCGAAGTTGGACTTAGCTAGTCGGACTATTTGTCCCAGGTAAACATACTCGTCAACAACTTCGAGCTTAGTGCTCCCAACAACTACCGGCATAGGTGTGACATGGACATTAAACATGATCTTTGTTTTGTCCATGTTCATCTTAAGACCTATCCGTTGGGAGACACTATTGAGGTCATTGAGCATAGTGCTTAGGTCCTCCAGCGATTCTGCCATAAGGACTATATCGTCGGCAAATCGAAGGTGAGTGATGTATTCGCCATTGATGTTAATACCGCATCCTTTCCAGTCCAGAAGCTTGAAAACATCTTCCAATGCAGCGGTGAAGAGTTTCGGGGATATAACATCACCCTGTCTTACACCTCTCAGCAATTGGATGGGTTTCGTACTCTGGTTCTGTACTCGGATAGCCATCGTAGCCCTACTGTACAAACACTTCAGCACTTCGATATACCGACAGTCAACTTGGCACCGCTGAAGGGACTGCAGCACCGCCCAAATTTCGACGGAATCAAAGGCTTTCTCATAGTCCACATACGCCAGACATAGTGGCAAATTGTACTCTTCGGACTTCTGTACAATTTGCCGTAGGGTATGTATGTGGTCTATGGTGCTAAAGCCCTTTCGGAAACCGGCTTGTTCGGGAGGCTGGAAGTCGTCAAGTCTGCGCGCAAGACGATTCGTAATGACTCTCGAAAACAGCATGTAGATGCGGCTCAGAAGGGAAATCGGTCTGTAGTTCTTCAAGAGAGCGTTGTCACCTTTCTTGAAGAACAAGACCACCGCACTTCTGCTCCACGCCTCCGGTGTTATGCCACCATGGAGGACGGAATTAAAGAGCTTCTGAAGGACTTCAAGTACCGGTCTTCCACCCGCTTTCAGAAGCTCCGCTGTAATTCCATCCTCGCCTGGGGCCTTGCAGTTTTTAAGGTGCTGGAGAGCCATTCTAATCTCGCTCAGACTGACGTCCGGGATATCTTCGGAATAGTGTCCTTGGTCCTTGGGAAAGTAGTTCAGTAATTATCAAAAATTTAAATTCATTGTTTTTGCTGTTATCTCAAAAGCTCCTATGTAAAAAGTCCAAAATAAATGTTAAAGATTAGTTTTACGTGAAAAAGGTATAGAAGGTACTGCCTTATCCCTTAACACTCATAGTTCTGTTGGAAAACGGTGTTAAGGAAACTTTAAGACATAAAAGATTAAGTGTGAGTACCTTTTTGCGTAAAATTGCAATCCAAAAAAGATTTTCCGAACTTTCTTTTATATCTCTAATAACTTGTAAAGATAATCATCAAAACCAATCATTTTATCAGTTCTCGATTTCTCATAAAACTTTTTTTTTGTTAAACATATAGCACGGATAACTCGTAGCATTGCTATCTATATGTTCGTGAAGTTTCACCACAATCGGTTCAGCTATTCCGAAGTTTAGCAGCACACAAACAGACAGATGAACATTTTACAAATGATTATTCATGTCTTAATACGATGCAAATAACCTCTGAGTTTAAGAGGAGGCAGTTATTTCGATATTTTAGACAGGATACTTCAATTTTAATTATAAATGTAATTTTAAAATAGCAGCTTACTGCTGCTCTGTTTTGTATGGTGAGTGTAGAGAACTGGAGACCTTTTTTACGTGAAACGAAGCATTCCATCTTAGTCTCCGTGACGGCTCCGTGGCGTAGTGGCTTAGCAATGAGTTGCTGCGCTGGGGGGCGCGGGTTCAAATCCCGCACGGAAAAAGTATTTGTATGGCCTACAAATAATTGTTCCGAGTGTGGATGTTTGTCCTTGTGCAATTTGTGTTTGTAAACTGCCTCCACGATATAGGAGAAAATCCTAGTGTGGGGGTAACGTTTTAAAAAAAAGTCTTCAGTGGTGACAACGCGTCTGAATTTTGAGTCTCAATCGAGGATAAATGTAGATGTCTATAGGCCACAGCATCCACTTACCATTAGATGGACTGTGTGCTCGTTTGGCACCCTTATCTATGAAAAAAATGTAGATAGTCAATTTCTGCATCTGAATAGGTAAATGTTTTTGTGATTTTTTTTAATTTTTTAGGCGATTATGATTGAAGGATTTTCATTATAAGTTCTTAATTATAAACTTAACTCTAAGAAGATATTCACATGGTATTTCAAGTTTCTAAAATGTTGTACGTGTTAGTGAATCTATACCAATTAACGTATCATAAAATATCCGCGTGCATTAGTGAAACACCTCTGCCACACCTAATGCATATCTGTCCCGCGGGGCCAATGACGAATATGTTGGGCCCAACTGACTAAAACCCACGTTATTCCACGTCTCCTGTTCGGCAGTAAAAATATAACTACCCAGACGGTCTTTAAGGCAAAAAGGAACCATATCACCAGAAAATCTATTAAGTTCTTACCTTTAATATAGTTGTCTGATATAGAAAAATTGTTACAAATAATTTCTACTTTTATTTTATTATG
Organism: Parnassius glacialis; assembly: GCA_033319125.1. Taxonomy (NCBI): domain Eukaryota; kingdom Metazoa; phylum Arthropoda; class Insecta; order Lepidoptera; family Papilionidae; genus Parnassius; species Parnassius glacialis. Next base: position 10,884,978 of record JAVANC010000013.1, read on the forward strand.
TTGAGGAATCGTCCATTTTTGTAATTTGCTATTTTAGGTGGTGTTCCGGCGACGAAATAAGATAAATTCTCAAAGGCGTTTCATCGGAGTTAAATCTTTTTTCCCGTTAGTAACTATCCGATTGTGTTATTTTGTATTGTTATATTGTAGTAATTTTGAGACAGTGTGATTTTCTACGTCGTGTACGAGCGTTGTGTCGTGAAGAAATACTGAACACTAACATAAAACTAACAGTTTGTGTGATATTAAGTACAGTTGTTTAATAGCTAATTAGTCCATAGTCATTGTTATTCCAGTTCTCAAAAAATCTGTAATTTTGCAAACTTGCTCGAACTTGGTGCGTTACTCTCGTAGGCAGAATTTGTCGAAGTCGTCATGCTTGGCAGTCATATCGGCGTTTCCAAATTCGCTTTTTCGATACCGCTTCCCGGTTGTTGGTTTGGATATTTTACATCGGCACGTAATCAAGGTCGTACTAAGATGCTATGTGAGTCCAAAGGTCCTCCGTGCACTCCCATATCGAAACTATTTTTCTGATACTACTAGAGAAAATATTTTAGTTCATGTCATCATTTCGCTCATAACCCGCCCTCTTCCATCTAACGACGCGCATCCCAAAATATGAGATACTATATCTATTTCTATACATATAAATAAAATTAAAATGTCTGTCTTTAATATCGAAATAACTGTCTTTTATTGAGTTGAGGGGGTTATTTACATGCTATTAATATACGAATAACCATTTTTAAAATAAGTAATGAAATTTGACTAACAGAAAAAGCGCAATGCCTGGAGTGATCCACGTTATAATTTATCCGAAATACTTGGAGCGTTTTTTTTTGAGAAATCGAAAAATAGATAAATGAAGGTCTTTGATTATTACGTTAACTCTGAATAACACAACATTAAAAGATCCAGGTTGAGCCGAGGTGGGACGCTAGTATATATAATTATATAATATATGTCGGAGAATGATTACAACAGGAGATCCCAATTTGTGGTTTCGGAAATACATCAGGATAGCGTTAATTATTAAAAATAATAAAAATGTGAGAGCGGATGTTCAACTTGCTCTCTTGCTTACGCAGTTTAATCAATATCAGTAATAAGACAACGTAACGCACTATACATTCAGTATAGTGAAACTACAGTTCGACCACACCGTAACACGTCTCCGCCACAATCACACACCAGTGTAACGTGAGGTACGTAATTACATGATAACACCAAAATATGTAAACCAACAGCAACACTACTTATCTCAATGTAACACAGGGCAGCCACTCAGCAACACCAATCCTCCTTGCCTGCACTAGAAGAATTACAACAACGAACAGAACCACGACGCTATCTTAGCACCACTAGTAGAGTGACCACACTCGTTGAATGACTGAAGCGGAATCCCTCCCGCAGGTCACCTACAGTGAACTTTATACTGCACAAACAAGTGGGAGTTTCTCTATATACCCTCATGTCCACCTCGATCCAAGTGATATTTTATAGACGCTCTCAAATATAATTTAAGGATTATTTCAGTTCATAGCGAAGCACACATTTGTAAACATTCAAACTATTTTATACTGTCTAAATATAATTCAGGGCGGGGAACGTTTATGTTACAACTATTCATTTTTCTTACGCACAGAGTTTGGTTAAAAAGTGCGGAATATTTGGAACACAATAAATCATGCCGCCCACATCAATCCGTTGATGATGGAGGCGATGCGATTCGGCAAGCGAAGACTGATTGCGTTCTTCCTTACTCGCCAATATTATACACTATTTCGGACGATATACTCATCTATTTGCATGATTGGTTAAAATTAGTTTAAAACTGGTTATAGCTTTTTTTTTACATTTATTTAAGTTTCTACTGTCAATCTCCATTTTCTTGTCTAATTGTCTAATTTCAATTTTCATACTGTGAACTGTGAGAACGTGGTTCTCGGCCAACATTCGTGCTGCAACCATAATGCACCTTCACTTTGATACGTAAAATACATTCGTTTTCCTACAAATACGCAATAAGCATATTAATTAGTATGCTAGCTACTTCCAAACAGAACTTCGTCCGCGGTTATTTCGTACCTACCTTAATTTTCCTCTTGTCTCTCCAACTTAAAAGAGCACCCCTAAGGTATTTATTTAGCGTTTAGAGCAATGATATAAATCTTATCCACAAAGCGATTGTTATAAATAAATATTTTATGTCGTAGAAAACTGAAAAGTTTCTACATTTAATGGCTCTCTAAAATATTTTATGAGGTTCGGCGATGCAATCTAAACAAAACTGTTTAATGGTCATTGAGTGACTTTATCACTAGCATAAAAGTTGAAATTCCAAGTCTTTTTATATAGCTAATGTTATAAAATTTATAAAAGAAATCGATTGCTACGTAAGGTTAGTGTAAGAAAATTACCCTTTACATATATAAATTAAACTACATAAGATATTTGTTAGTGATTTTTGTGTTATTTTTTATGTTTTTTTTTGCATTTTAGCTTTATTTTCCTGTGGGGATAAGAAAGTCATGCGAGTGTTCACTGTACAAAGATTACAAAAAAGCTCTATGCTCATTAGTTACCTGTTTTCCACTGTCCATATTGTATACATCCAAATACATAATATACAAAATGGACATAAAGTAGGATTTTGTAGTGAAAGCGGGACTTGCGATGAAAATGCGAGATCAAGAATAATATATTTATTTATATTAAAAATCAAACCTCTTATACACTCAGAATCAAACACGGTTACTAATTTACTCAGTATCGCCTTTTGACGTTATTTAAACCTAGTTTATTTTTGCGAATAAAAACAATCGATGATCATTGGAATATAATAGGTATTGATAAAATGAACTGCCTCATAATATTTTAAGTTAACAACATACATGAGTCCCTCAGCTGGGCACTGAACTTATTAGCTTATTTTAATTATAATATATCAACAATTTATTTCATAGAAGTTTGTTCGCGTTGCGTTCGGCGAGTGTTTATAGCACAGGAACCACCACGGCTCATCGATTTATAATAGAAAAAAATTACAATTACGACAGCTTACTTAGTAATATTTGCTCGGGAATTTCAAAGATGCTCTTGGTAATGTAAATGGTGCTTTAAAAATAAAAAAAAAACAATATTTTACTGAAATGCGGCTAAATAACAGATGTTTATTTAAAGACTTGGTAATTTTCAACTGTTTGAACTGCTTTTAAAGACAAAAATAAAGGAACAAAAACGACAAGATACTCGCACAAGATGTATTTATTTTAAAATCATTCAAACGTACATAACCCGTCTTCTCTGTCAGAACTTCCCAAGATTCAAAGGCCATTTGTACTTATTTTTTTAAGTATAATATCGTCTATAAAAGACGAAACAGATATAATGTTACTTTTATTCCATTGTTCCTTTCATCAATAGCCAAATCTCTCCCTTTAGAAGTCAACAATTAGTTCAAGAAATTTCTCCTCGAAAAGTTGAATGGGACCGAAGTATTCGTAGATTGTTACATCAGAGTCGTTAGCAGTAGTTCGAATTTAATTCAATACTCGTGTATAATGGCTCCTTTGTATTCAAAATTTGAGAATAACATTTCCGACCCTTAGCGGAAACTGCCTTTGAAATACACGACTCATACTTGGCGTCGGTCAAACGAGGTGAGGCGGTTGAATTGGACACTGGTTGTGTCCCTGCTAGAATGCGTAACGACGCGGTTTGTTTTGTAGATGCACGGGCGGTGCGGCGCATCCGTCGTGCTCGTTATGGTCCGTGTGTTGTTTGTGCTGTCTAGTTCAGCGATGATTTGACTGCATCTGATCTTCTTCCTTCCTTGGGGCATAATAAATGTTTAATAATAGATGCAACACGCATGCATTTTTTTATTTTTCTTTAATTTGCATAAGTCTTTTATTTATTTTGTTACCTTGTTCTGATTTATGATGAGCCATTTTGTAATTGTAACTTTGTAGATATGGGAAGGAACTGAATCCCCGACACACAGCTATTACTAGTTCCTGAGTCAGGGCTTCAACTTTTTTGTATTAATATTCAATAAATAAATGTATTATTATTATTATTATTATTATCATTTTGGCCGAGATAGCTCAGAATGCTATTTGTCTAGCATTTCGTAAAGGGCGACAAATGGGATATTGGAATTGTGATTGTGAAGGCGATGGGCTAACCTCCTATCACTTGTTCCACAATTTCTCATGTAAATTCTTACATTTTTGATTAAACGTGATCTCACTAGCTCTCTGCTCCCTGGACACTGTCACCCGCTCGCGGAATACAAGCGTGATGCTATTATATACCATAAGATCTTCCTGGCGTATTCCAAACTTCTCATACGGCACCCACGGATAAAATGGATTGCCTTACGCATCTACAACGCGGCCCATTTAAACAACGTTTACCAAACATTTCCATTTAATCACCTTCAAGTCACTAACGATACTGTAGTGTTTACTCGCATATTTTATCACCTACTTAAGCCTCTTTGATAACATCAAATACGCTTGCTTTGTATACTCGTTTATCGTTAATTACCTATTATGAAGACATTGTTAATGTTCCTAGTTACACTTTACCTCCAAGTATTACATGGTGTAAATGAAAAAAAATATTGATAATTTTTTTTGTTATAACGCTTTCAACAATAGAATTCTTTTTTGATCTCAAAATATTTTATAGTTCTAGTCAAAGATCTAGTTATTTAGTAGATCTAGTTATTTAGTCAGCTTACCCAAAAACGGAAATCATTTAGACAGAACAGTCGAATTTAGATCTTCTACAATCTAAGGGATATTCATGAAATGAAAGGTATGTTCCTGTGACATCGCTGTAAATTAACGTTCTTTGCCTTTTGATTCCGTGAGCAACAAAAGTGAAGCGAGTGGAGATAAGCGAACACCTTAGCGAATTGCATGGGCACAGTATCTTGCGGCCATCACAACTTTTGACAATATCTAGCAGTTGCTATTAACCTGTGAATGTCAAGGCGATTCGTAAGAATAATTTTTAAGTTTTTTTTTTCTAAAAAAGGTGACAAATGAACAAACAGTCCATCTAATGGTAAGTTGATGCTGTGATCTTTCTATAATTTGTGTGTGTGATCAACTTTTTTTATGAACTGTAATTATACACTTGGGCTTTTTTCAATCACTCGTTTACTGGTTTAAAGTTGCGTTAATTCATTCAAAAATAAATAAAATTGCGGACAATTATAACCGTAAACGGACCTTGACAAAACCAGTGTTTACGCACCTGCTACCTGGTTAACTGCATCTGTCTGTGAAAGTGTATTTCATACGTAATTCTTATTGTGCACATTCACCGATTTCTGAAAACGGCTGAAGCGTTTTAAATTATACTTTTTTTATCATACTTATGGGTAGAAAGTAGACATAAAAAAAGAGAAATAAATTTCCACCACTAAGACTGAAAAAATTAGCTATGAAGTTTTTTTTTTAGTGGGTACAGGTCTAAGGGTCATGGAGCAGTAAGATCGTCTTGTTGCTTCTAATACGTATTGCTTATTAGCTCCGAATTCGGAGCCTTAGACCCGTAGATCTGTGCCCACTAAAAAAAAACCTCATAGATATTTTTTTCAGTTAAGTTCAGCTCCGAATGGTAGTTCGGAGCGTTGGCCGCTCCCCGGGTAAAGCACCTTGCCCGGCGGGAGATCTCCCCTTTTCGTTCTACCCGCCACAAACATCATCATGTCATCATGTATACCTTACACATGTAATCTATAGTGTCTGTTTGTAATGTCAAAATAACATTTTTTTTACTAAATGCATATGAAAGTATATACAGTACTTATAACAAAAATACAAATTTTAAAGTTATTGTCTCTCTCTGGTTGTTTCGGCTAATCTCAGAAACGGCTGATGTTATAAGGAGTAACTTAGGCTACTTATATTTTAGAAAAAGAGTTAGGGTTGCGCGCAACATAACTAAAACCCTAAACAACACGCGGGCGAAGTCGCGAGGAACGGCTAGTTGTTAATAATTTCGGTAAAGTTTCTTTAAATTGTTCCTAAATTTGTGGATTTAATGAAACATTTTTATTTTATTTGCGTATAAAAATAAAACCCTATGTCGTCATTAATCGTTTTATTTTTATATATAAATAAAAAAAAAACTAATAATTAATATATTTATATCGATTTTTAGTATTTTTTTTTAATTTAACAGATAATTAATTTCAGAATAATCTCAAAGTGAAAGCGTCACTAAATCTGTTGCTAGAGGAAAAACGGTGAAAATATACATATCAATTATGAGTGCATCAGTAGTAAAGATTAAATGACGTTGTCTTTTCTTTAACTCTTTGAATGCTATCTGAGATGTCACGTGCTTAGTGTATTTCTTTCTTGTTTAATATTAAACAGTATTAATTTCTTGATTTGATATATTCCGCGACGTCGCAGCTTTAGTTTCTATGAACTCTTATATTTTTAAGTATTGATGTATCGATGACTTTATGTAAAACGAAACTCAATAGCGGTTACAACAAAGCTTAAAAAAACTAATTAATCCTGTGATAGCTCAGTGCTAAATTTAGAAGACATTGCCTAAGTAGGCAACACTGCCCAACGTTCGTCGAGATCGGTATCGCGGATTCTACAAAGCCCTCCATAAATACACCGATCCGTGTAACTACGCAAACGAATTGTAAACAGTTGGCAGTTACTTGCTTACGTCTGTTTTATTGTATTCACAGAGGTACATCTTAATCGTGTCGAACGCGTGGTAATGCCCGCTGCTGACTTGAGGCCACGGAAAGAATTTAATCATTTAACTAACGACATTAATCGAAATTAAAATAATTAATCGATTATATTGATTTTTTACACAACACATGTACACATTGAATTAAACGAATTTTAACCGACTTCAAAAAGGAGGTGGTTCTCAATTCGAGTGAATGTTTTTTTGTATATAGGTATGTTACGCGATAAATTCGCAGATTGTGAATCAATTTTGATAATTCCTCAAAGGGTGGTTCCATGTAAATTTGGAGAGAAAATTGCATCCCTGAGGATAACAACAGGATTTTTAACAGTGGTAGAGCCACGCGGCAGCTTTTGCTGTCGCACGGATGGGCCGGCTCGAACCGTGGTGATACCACGACCTCACAGAAAACCAGCGTGAAGTAGAGGTTTACCTCTGCGTTTCGCTTGGTGAGTGCAGGTGGCCGGAGGCCCTTTTTACTGGAAATGAGGCATTCCATCTTAGTTCTCACGGGTGACAACGCATCTACAGTTTGATTTGTAATAGAGGATAGATGTAGATGTCTATGGGCCGCAGCAACCATTTACCATTAGGTGGACTGTGTGCTCGTTTGTCACCCTTATCCTATAAAAAGAAAAGAAAAAAAACAAATAAATAACTTCATTTTTAGCAATTTGTAGTCGGTTTTTGCTTTTTGCTACAAGTTATAATTACGAATCTTATCGTTAAATTGCAACGCAATGGTGTTCCTTTGTGGACCATTCCCTGTTGCTCCAAAACCCCACTCGGAAAGGAGCTCTGTGATCGCAGCGCAACATATTATGTAAGCTGTTACTGTTGACTTAACTTTGAGTAATCTATATCTTTGTATAAAGTTTCTATGTCGTAAAATAATTTACACATAATATTAGCTTCTGAAATCAGGCCGTTAATTATTCTATACACAGTTTTCTACGCAGAAACAGAGGGAAATAAACAGGAGATGGGCAGCAGCGTGCATTTCTTCCTAACAACTAAAATAAAAAACTGCGGTTGCCAACGCGCCTGCCAAGTCTGGCAACAATGGCAAATATTCCTATGTGGCAATCTATGTGTATGATGAGTAAACTACGATTTAACTTACATTGTATCGAATTCCTTTGTGTATCGAAATGCTTAACATTTGAAATCTAAAACCAACTGCATACGAATCAACATTTACATCTCGCAATAAAAGCCGGATATTTGTTTTGTTTGGAGTGTATCAATAGCGATATGGCGATAGACTTATCTTTGTGCGTAGTCGATACATTAAACATTACACGATACCTACCTACCTTTTGTTTCTATATAAGCGTAGGCTCGCTTTGTAGATCGCTTGTAATTTGTGTTGTTAGCTAACTTTTAACACCACTAAGAATTTAAACTTACACCGTCTTATTACAAAAAATGGGTTTATTGATAGCGTCAGGTTTAAACTATGGGTCAATAGTCCTTCAAACTCAAAGAAGTCCATTACCTGCGACGCCAGTGTTCGAATTTTTTTTATAGGAATAGGGTGACAAACCAGCACACAGTCCACCTGATGGTAAGTGGTTGCTGTGGCCAAATGTGGTAAAATGCAGATGCGTTGTCACCCGTGTCCGTTTCCAGTTAAAAGGGTCTCCGGTTCTCTACACTCACCATACGAAACAGCAGCATTGAGTTGCTATTTTACGCTGGTATTCTGTGAGTGCGTGGTCCTTCCCCAGTCGAGCCGACCCATTCGTGCTACATCTATACCAGTAATTTAGCTAGCTGCAGCATGGGTCGACCACGTGTAAGTCAAATTGTATAAGCTACATTTTAGTTCTTATATTTCCGCGCCACTTTTTCATGAAACAGATTATAGTTTAAACCTGTGACTAAATATAAACTATGTTTTGCAAAAAGGCCGAAAAAGGTATGTATGCAAATTAAAAAAATCCCTTAGAAGGTTACCATGGAGAAATAAAAATAGCAACACACCACAGTATCTTTAAAATTGCAGTAGCTTATGTGTAATTAAAGCAAGGCGTTCTCTAAGTTTATTTTTTGTCTTTATTTGTACTTCAAAAGTTACACGATCACTAACAGATGCACCAACTATTATATTTATGAAGAAGAACATACATTATTATTACTATTTAGCAATAAAAAATTGAGGGTCATTTATCGGGATAAAAACTATCCTATCTCTCAAGTTGGATCAAACTGCACATCATCATCATCATTACAGCCCTTCACAAGTCCACTGCTGAACATAGGCCTCCCCCAAAGAATGCCACAAAGCACGGTCCTGAGCCACCTGCATCCATCGACTTCCTGCATGTCTTACCAGGTCGTCACTCCATCTCGTGGGGGGACGCCCTACACTTCGCCTACCGGTACGAGGCTGCCACTCGAGAACCTTTCTTCCCCATCGGTTGTCGGTTCTTCGAGCTATATGGCCGGCCCACTGCCACTTCAGCTTACTAATCCGTTGGGCTACGTCGGTTACTCTGGTTCTACTGCGGATATCCTCATTCCTAAGTTTATCACGCAGAGAAACTCCGAGCATAGCCCTCTCAATAGCTCGCTGAGCGACCTTGAGCTTCCTCATACGGCCAGCAGTGAAGGACCACGTCTCAGTTCCGTAAGTCATCACTGGCAACACGCACTGGTTGTACAATTTCGTTTTAAGCTTTTGAGGTATGTCTGACGAGAAGATGTGTCGTAGCTTCCCGAACGCTGCCCAGCCGAGTTGAATCCGTCGATTGACCTCTCGGTCGAAGTTGGACTTACCTAGTCGGACTATTTGTCCCAGGTAAACATACTCGTCAACAACTTCGAGCTTAGTGCTCCCAACAACTACCGGCATAGGTGTGACATGGACATTAAACATAATCTTTGTTTTGTCCATGTTCATCTTAAGACCTATCCGTTGGGAGACACTACACTTGAGGTCATTGAGCATAGTGCTTAGGTCCTCCAGCGATTCTGCCATAAGGACTATATCGTCGGCAAATCGAAGGTGAGTGATGTACTCGCCATTGATGTTAATACCGTATCCTTTCCAGTCCAGAAGCTTGAAAACGTCTTCCAATGCAGCGGTGAAGAGTTTCGGGGATATAACATCACCCTGTCTTACACCTCTCTGCAATTGGATAGGTTTCGTACTCTGGTTCTGTACTCGGATAGCCATCGTAGCTCTACTGTACAAACACTTCAGCATTTCGATATACCGACAGTCAACTTGGCACCGCTGAAGGGACTGCAGCACCGCCCAAATGTCGACGGAATCAAAGGCTTTCTCATAGTCCACATACGCCAGACATAGTGGCAAATTGTACTCTTCGGACTTCTGTACAATTTGCCGAAGGGTATGTATGTGGTCTATGGTGCTAAAGGCCTTTCGGAAACCGGCTTGTTCGGGAGGCTGGAAGTCGTCAAGTCTGCGCGCGAGACGATTCGTAATGACTCTCGAAAACAGCACGTAGACGCGGCTCAGAAGGGAAATCGGTCTGTAGTTCTTCAAGAGAGCGTTGTCACCTTTCTTGAAGAACAAGACCACCGCACTTCTGCTCCACGCCTCCGGTGTAATGCCACCATGGAGGACGGAATTAAAGAGCTTCTGAAGGACTTCAAGTACCGGTCTTCCACCCGCTTTCAGCTCAGGATCAAACTGCACACAGTGTGCAAAATTTTATTGAAAGCAGTTCAGTAGTTTAGTAGTTCATCGCGGACAAACAACGTGACACGTAATTTTTATATAAAGTCGCTACCTTCAACTTCCTGTGGTAATGGTACTCCTCCATCTTCACTATCTGATTGATCTTCTGGAAACTATTCTAATAATGTCAATATTTTTGCTTCACGGATACACTAAAACATTTTCACGAAATATCAACCAAAAATAATGAAATCAACTCAATGAGACTCTTGGAGTAATTATATGAAACAAGATCAACCAATAAAATTAAATGTAATGATCCTACCGACAACAACAATTCATTCATCTATTGAATAGGTCAAATGACCCTAGCCGTCATTGTAAATGAATGCTATATTTATTCATATTTGTATGAACATATTACAATGTAAATACTTTTGTTTAAAAAACAATCGTAAATCATTAAAAGTCGCGAGGTACAAAACTATAATAAACAAATAGTGACAAAATAATGAGCGCTGCAAGTTCAAATTCGGGTCAAATGACCCGTTATGTCTTTTTTTGCTAGTGTTAAATAGTTAATGATGATATAAAAGCATCAAGATTTTGATTTTCATTTCATTTAGTAGACAAGATAATGTGTGAAACTTTATGTAACTGACAAATTTATTGTGTAGTAGTCTAGAAATCCATACCGAATGGTGATGGTACAACGCTGTTCTCCATTCGCTTAGATCCTGTTCGCGATTATACACAGTATTGTCTTCGCGACGAGAATCGTGATTATTTCGGTGCGTCCTTGGCAGAGGCTCATCGTCCGGAATATTTATGTAAGCTTGAAGAGCCACTCGTATATCACCCGCAATATCGGCGCTGTCATATTATTTATTATGAAGTTAATCCGAAAGCTTTTGCGTGATGTAATGGCTGTAAAGTTGCATATTTATTACTGCTTTATTATATTTATTGTGTCATTTATATACGTGTATAATTATTTTAATATTAATTATTGTACTTTTGAAATTGACTTTACCTACACCTAGGTACTTCTATTTATCAGGTGGTTAGGGGGGTATTTTTTCGCAAAGTTGGTGCAATTGCTTTGTACATGTTTTGTAACTTATATTTCAATTTCAAAACAGGGAAACAGTTTAAGTGGCTTTCCATTCACCTTCGGAGATATATTCACAATTTTTCTGCTTTGTACGTTGGCCTGAGCGTGGGCCACTCAGAAAATTTTGCAAAAGTATAAAACCAGTTTGTTAAATATTTTTTAATCAGTTTCATGCGTCTGAACCAATTTTTGGAATATTTTCTCCAGTCCGCCTCAGGCTTCTTCGGCTTACTCGAACGCTGCTAGCTTATTTCCGGCGAAGAACACTCTATTCCTTTAAGCAATTTTTTTATTTTATAGAGTAAAAAGAAGTCACATAGTGCCAAATATAGTCTGCAAGGAAGATGACCCAAAAGCTTAAGCGGTGTGCTGTTCACAAGGTCCGTCATTTTGAGCGCTGAATGCGCAAGCGCGTTGTCATGGTGAAGCAGTATCCCGCGGAGCCCAGTATTTCGTGGCTTGTTGCTCACAGCAAAGAACGCTTCTGGCATGCATTTGGTGTTATTATAATGATTGGGCATTGATGCTACTTCGATTTCGTAAAGAAATTGTCAACAGATAGAGTGAAAAGTTTTATTAATTAAGGAACAGCATTAACATTTCAAAGGACTGCGCTGGCTGCTCGGCTCAATATGCAGCGCTGGAATAAAAAACGGTGAAACTACATATATTCTTAAAATACACTTAACTGATAAAATAACAATCCTACTCCTATTCGGAAGTTTACATGAGGAGGTCAGAATGTACTCTACGCTGTAGTGCTATACGCGGGCCGCCTCTCAACACAACTAGCTGTTTCCCGCAACTTCGGCCGCCTGGAATTTATTGCGATTGGATTTCATGGGTTTTCATTTTTTTGCGCGGAACCTTAATAATTTTTCTAAAATAAAAGTAGCCTAAGTTACTCCTTATAACATCAGCTATCTGCCAGTCAAAGTTCCGTCAAAATCGTCTCAGAAGTTTCGGAGATTACCCGGAACAAACAGACAGACACAAACACACAAAAATTTTAAAAATTGTAGTTTTGTTTTAGGTACCGTATATATTTTCATATGCGTTTAGTAAAAATTTGTTATTTCGACATTACAAACAGACACTTCAATTTTATTTATTTGTATAGATATTAACAGAATGGAACAAGGAAGGCTCGTCGGGAAGAAACAGCGTACATCAATTCTATACAACTTTAATTTTCCAGGCACATAGTAATTTTTTTTATTGGGTAAGGGTGACAAACGAGCACACAGTTCATCTGATGGTAAGTGGTTGCTGTGGCCCATAGAGATCCATATCCATCCTTTCTTACAAATCAAAATGCAGAAGATGCGTTGACACCCGTGAGGATTAAGATGGAATGCCTCGTTTCCAGTAAAATAGCTGCAGCATGGCTCTACCACTTTAAAACATTGTAAATAACAACTTGAAATTACTATAGCCACTTTCAGTGTTTTAGATATTAGCTGCCAGTCGACGGAGATTGAATTCAGGTTTCCAAGTACTTTGATAATTAAGACAAACATCCAACCCGTATACTTATTCCATTATAACATAAGAAAATTATATTTTTTATTGTTAATCAATTGAATCAGCTTTTTGTTTAATTTCATTTCAAAGAAACCAACACACTTGTAGTTGAGGTCTCTTAGTCTTTAAAATGCGATATGAAACCGGATTATAGTTACAAAGTGCTCTTAACGAGTCTGTTATGATGTAGGCTGTGCCATCCTAGCTTTCACGACTTGCGACATGAAAGCTTGCCTATAAAAAGTTATATAAGTACCATTACCACACTAGCACTAGCAAGTTATTTAGCGAAGCGTTGACCTGAAGCCTTTTTTCGCCCTTTGGGCCTGAAGTTATATTTTTCTAAAGTTAAATATAAACAACTAGTTCTTTTTACGATCTAGATTTCGAAAAAAACAATAAAATAAGAAATAAGTCAGTAAATCGATTATATTGATGCAATCGATTTCACATTTATTCGGATCCAAAAAATTGAAACTGAAAAAGCTTTCAAGGTTTCATTAAAATTCCATTCTTTACTTTGAATGATATGCTCATTTGGAAATACAATATATTATTCGCATAAGGAGAAAAGAAATAAACATTTTATGGCAATAAATCGATTACCATAAAGAATACACTAGTGAAATTCTCGTTTCTGAACGCTAGCTGCTAGTACTTCTTATTAGTTTGTGCTACCTAATCAGTAAAGGACTTCTCACTTTGAAACGTGACTTGACAGTTCAAACTTCAAAACTATTCACTTAAAACTTAATAGAAAAAGACCGATTTTCGATTCTATTTGAAATGAGCTCAATGTAATCGATTGTCGATTAAATTCGGCATTTCAATATATTTTGATTATATTTCTGTGTTAACTAGAGCAATAAAATAAATTGAGAATATGCTAATAAATAACAGTAACAGCAACAATTCAAGTCATTGATCTCAGATCGACATGCCTAATATTCACCTCAATTAGTTGTTGTTGTTTTAACTTTCGTTAATCGTTTCACCATTTTGTTTCCTAAATAACCACAGCTTTTCTTTCGTGATTCTGCTTTTATATTTTTAAGTAATTATAGTGAAAAATAACCTGTTACAGTGTAGGTAATACATAAAATCACTTTTACTTATTCTACAATAACTCAGCTCCTAGATTGACAAATCTTGCCAGATTGTCAGCTATGAATTGTTTTTATAAAAGCTTTCAAATGGTCCGACTTTCATCTTGTTAACATCTGGACCCAAGAATCTATGGAGACGTCTCCTTCTCTGTTCTGTCTCGTTTTTCTGTAGTGACTGGCTACACCTAGTTGGGTCAATCGGTGATGAACCGCGCCTTCGCAAAAACCTGCGTAGAATAGCAGCCACCATACGCAACACATAAGTAAAACCCTGCTGTGTTTCGTCTGAATGTAGAGAACCAAAATCAATCATAATCGATAATGAAACTAAATGAAACAAATTGATTTCTGGGACTTAAGTAGTAAAAATTTTGTTTTTCTAACGTCATTACAAGTACAAAAAAGTGGCCAAGTGCGAGTCGGAATCGCCTATGAAGGGTTCCGTAGCAGCAAGTAACATAATTTACGATTTATGACGTATAAAAAAAACTACTTACTAGATCTCGTTCAAACCAATTTTCGGTGGAAATTTACATAGTAATGCACATCATATATTTTTTTTAGTTTTATCATTCTCTTATTTTAGAAGTTACGTGGGGGGGGGGGGGGGGGGCACATTTTTCCACCTTGAAAGTGTCTCTCGCGTAAACTATTCAGTTTAGAAAAAATTATATAAGAAACCTCAATATCATTTTTGAAGACCTATCCATAGATATCCCACACCTATAGGTTTGATGAAAAAAATTTTTGAGTTTTAAGTTTACCAGAAGTGGTTAAAGGGAATATTAGTAATGTTTAATAGCATTACTGGTATTTATTTTAAAAAAAATTGCCTCCTCGATACGGGAGAAAATCATAGTGTGAGGGTAACGTCAAAAAAAACCGGCCAAGTGCGAGTCGGACTCGCGCACCGAGGGTTCCGAACAAATCAGTAGTTTAAAATTATTAAAAATATTTTTATTATATGATGTAACTAAAAATTTATGTTTTTCGCAATTTTTCCTTTATATGTGCTATAATAGGTTGCTTCGTACCAAATTTTAAGATTCTGAGTTCACGGGAAGTACCCTGTAGGTTTAGATTCCCTTGCGAATGTCGAAAATTTACGGCATAAACGGCTGTATCTTTTGATTGCGTTGACTTAGAAGTTTGATTTTTTCACAACTCCAAGGGACAGTAATTTCAGCTTGATACCTCCACGCGTTCCTGAGAAAAAGGGTCTTGACAGACAGACAGACAGACGGACAACAAAGTGATCCTATAAGGGTTCCGTTTTTTCCTTTTGAGGTACGGAACCCTAAAAAGAAAAAAGTATCTGTACAGCATTAGCATACGAGGCATTCTATCTTAGTTTTCAGGAGTGACAACGCATGTGCATTTTAATTCCTAATCTAGTTTATATGTAGGTGTCTAGAGGCTGCAGCATTCACCTACACTAACCATCACTGGTCACTCGTACTGGTGGACTGTGTGCTCGTTCTAACCCTTTCTTGTAATAAAAAATATTAGACGACTACGTACTACATGGGCTACACGAATAATATTGAATTAAAGTCGTGTTAACAAATGGAATAAATTGCAAATGTAAAAATTAATTTATATTTTGTGTAGATCACCTTTTGCGCCAGTGTCTATTTTCTTCGCAGATTTCTATTAGTTAGCGTTGAACAAATATAATACGTCATATTGTGCTTTCTCTACAATCTACAAATCCATATTCCTAGATGGGACTCCATCCTAACGCCAGATGAATCGAGGCCGAGAACGAGCCGAGGAACACATTTATCGATGTCGTCTCAGGTGTATGCTCATTTGTCGGCCGTGGAGCGCGCGTGACAATGTCTGTATTTGTGTTAATATATAAATAATTCATACGGGAGGCTCTTTTGCATACAGGAATGTAATATATACACGAGTTATAGTCGGACGGACATATTATCATAGAATCGAATTACAGCATAGTTATTCTTAGATAGTTACCAGTAATGCTGTTAGGAACTTAATATGTAGATCTAGTTATTTCTATGATATAATATTAACAGTGATGGCGTCAATTCTCATGTTATATTGTACAACGGTTGCATGTCTCAGAAAAAAAAAATCAAGTGCATACATTACTTGCTGAATTAGCGTTCCATGCTATTAGTTTTCACGTAAATTATTATGTTGGTTGTTGGTGTTATTATAATTATTAATTACTTACTATTTGTTCTTAATATTTATTTTAATCTTTTATTTAATACTAGTTCCCCGCGACTTCGCCCGCTTGGATTATTTTTGCGAGGAACCCTAATTCTTTTTCTAAAATAAAAGTACTCCTTATACTATCTGCCAGTGAAAGTCCTATCCAAATCGGTTCACAGGTTTTTGCGTGATGTGTGTTCAGACAGACATCGTGTTAGACTTTTAATATAGTATAGATAGATAGACTAGTGATCCGCCCTGGTTTCGCATTAGTGATATTTGGATCGCGATAACAGCGCCACCTTCCGAGTAGCTTAACAAATTCTTCAAAATTGGTCAAATCGCTTAAGGAGAAAAAGAATTACGAACATACATAATTTTATATATAAAGATTAAATCTTTGTTAAATCTCCTATGGTGTCACACAACATTTATACTGTAATTATTCGTACTCGAATTCTTTATTCAAAATCACTAATATAAACTCAAATATCACAAACTGGTGATTGGGAGAAGCATTACCAGTGCGTGGGTATATCGGCTTGCGCTATCAACTTGCCTGTTCACCAAGTGCTAGTATGGGCAAATCTTTCAAGAAAGATATTAAGCCAGTAGGCGCATCCTTACAGAAGCCTACGTCTAACTATGGGCTCAAAAAATCCTTTCATGTGTTTGTTAACGGGTTTATATACAATATCTTTTAAACGATTTCAAAAACCAACCACAATATATATCATTTCGATATCTCGTCAAAATGTAGTGTTTTATTAAAAGTTAAAGTTACAGCCTATACACGTCCCACTGCTGGTTTTATTGCAAGAAAATGTCCGCCGCGCTGTCCCAATGCGTGTTGGCGAACTTCACATGCCTTCGAAATATTTTTTTCTTATTTCTCAGACATGCATATCTTATCATATCTTAACAGTGGTAGAGCCACGCGGCAGCTTTTGCTGTCGCACGGATGGGCCGGCTCGAACCGGGGTGGTACCACGACCTCACAGAATACCAGCGTGAAGTAGAGGTTTACCTCTGCGTTTCGCTTGGTGAGTGCAGGTGGCCGGAGGCCCTTTTTACTGGAAATGAGGCATTCCATCTTAGTCCTCACTGGTGACAACGCATCTGCATTTTGATTCGCAAACGAGGATAGATGTAGATGTCTATGGGCCACAGCGACCACTTACCATCAGGTGGACTGTGTGCTCGTTTGTCACCCTTATCCTATAAAAAAAAACATGCAGGTTTCCTCACTATGTTTTCCTTCGGCGGTGAGCACGTGATAAATCAGCACTTAAAATTGTAATTAACAATTTCATTGGTGCTGGCGGGGATCGAACCCGGATCGCTCGCGTACTGCAAAACTTACAGCGAGTGCTTAGTCCCTGAGCTACCACGGCTCTCACAGGCAGTGCTTTATTGTATATATAATATATCCCTCCGAAAGTTTCCGCTACCGTCTTTTGTTTAATCACGACAAACACAAGAAACAACAACTGATGAACAGTTGTTTCCTCGACAGTAATGAATTAATTTAACGAAACTTAAGCCGGCACTCGGAAACTAGATCTATTGTTAATTATCCTACTATTACAATTTAATAGCAGTTCTCTTTTGTTTAATGTAAATAGGTAACTGTCGCAAAGTAACTCAGACTTATATAATGTCTCTTTAATTTTGCTCATTGTACCTCGATTAAGAACAGCGGCTTGCTTACACTTGCGGCAGTCGTCATACGGATAAATTATTTTTAATTTCGAAGCAATTTTAGTTTACAACTTCCTCAAATTCATTGCTTGAAACCTCTGTTGTTCACCTACGCGATTATTTTATTGATATTATCTGATCATGAGGATTTATGATGCACATACAACTAATATATTTTACCGATACCTACATCTGTACATAAATATGACTATTGTTAGAATATAATCGATAGAGACAAATGGGCACACAACCCACATGATGGTAAGTGGATGCAGTGGTTGATATACATCTTCATCTACCCTCGATTATTAATCAAAATGCAGATGCGTTGTCATCCCTGAGGACTAACATGGAAAGCCTCGTTTCTAATAAGAGGTCTTCGGTTCTCTACACTCACCATATGTAACACATTATTATGGGTATTATTTTCTACGTAACATATATGCTGGTATTCTGTGAGAGCGTGGTCCTTCCCTTCTTATTTTCGACCCATTCGCGCTACAACCATAATATAACTGTATCATAGGTCTATCACGTTAAAAGCGAAAGTAGATATGAGCCGTCCATATAGCTTAAAGGACCGGCAACCGATGACAAAGATAGATGAGTCTCAAAGGGCAGCCTCATACCGCTAAGTAGAGAGTAGAGTGAGCCCACCACTACATGAAATGTCGAACTGTTAAGACTTGCATGACAAGTCTATGGAAGCAAGTGACTCGGGGCCGTGTTATAGCATTCCTTGGGGGAGACCTATGTTCAGGTTGCAATGAAGAATGTTGATGATGATAACTAGGCTCAAATCTAAGCAGGAGTGAAACTGTACAAAAAGCAAAGGTTTTAGTTTACGAGTTCGTTGTGATGTAATTGTCCTTAAATCTTTGAGATTGCAGATATCCTCCGCGCTATAAAATGTAACTTCCCAAAATTTTTGTTACTTTTGCTTTTTATATTATTACTAATATAATCCAAGTCTTAATGAATGTAAATATAATTAACGTTATTTAGTGAGCAGAACTTTGTTTTTAAATTAAAATTTATTGTTTAAATGTACAATAATAAAGTAAATTTTCCTTAGACTTAGACGAACTGATAACGACGGTCCTAAAACGCATTATGTGCGTTGTGCGTACCTACCAATTACCTCGCGTTATTATTTCATTGTTACATCAAAGCCACTTTACGTAATTTAGTACTCAATTGATTGTGGTCAATTAACAATCTTTCATTAAAATGACGTATGTTGACTGCGCTTTTAGATCGGAACATTGAATAGAAAATTGCGCCTGAAAGAAAATTATTATTGAAATGTTTGTGTTAAGGTGTTACTGTATTTTTCAAACGGACTAAAACGTATAATAAAGATTTTCTTCAATTAAATATTTCACCTCTAGCACGTTTCCTTCCGTAACATCTAAAGGTCGTGAAAGGTCGACCACATCTTTCGTCGTCTCTTAAAGTTAGTCGACCGTGTTGAAATTTGTTAACCAGCGGTACTGAGTTACCCCAGAAGGGCCTTTATCCATAAGTTCAATTTGGAATCTATCAAACGACTCGACCGGCTTAGGCGATATTCGAAATAGTAAAAAATTCATTGCGCAATTATGTTTTCAAAAATGTATAGGAAAATTTGAAATTGGAATTTCAAAATAAGTTATAGTAACGGGCCAGTGTCTCATAGAAAAAAGTCATTTTTGCTAAAACTTTCGGTGAATGCAGTCGAGTTACAGAGGCCTTACCTTACTGAGACCTTAGGGTAAGGCTTCACTGAAGAGCGGTCGGTAGAGCATGCGGCGTAGCGTCTTGACAAACACCATTACCATTACAGCCTATAAAAGTCCATCGCTGAACATAGACCTCCCCCATAGACTGCCTCAAATGGGGATTCTGCCATAGTTGCCAAGCTTGGCAGGCGGATTGGCAACCGCAGTTTTTTATTATATTTTGAGTTATCACAAAGATGCTGCTCATGGGAAGTGGGTTGATTAGGAGATAGGTCTCTTGTTTCATTTCCCATGACACACACTGTTGTATTCGTGTTGTGAGTGGCGCTCCGTAAGTATATGATTTATATGCGACGAGTTATATGGAAAATGCGCCGCCACGCCACACGCACCGCTGATCGCTTTTCACTAAGGCGTTTTGTTAAAATAACCAATTTAAAATTAAAATAAAAAAAACTGTTTATTCGTCCTTCTTGTTGCGGTTCGTGATGATTTATTATTTAACTTGAATTAGAAATTTAGAAAGAAACTCAATTCGCGCTTTAAGGTGCATTCCTAGGGACATATTTAAGAACGAGATTTATACGGTCCGGCACACAGTTGGTCAGTAATGTTGACATTATTGAAACAAATCCATCAAGCAAAATCGAATCCATGCCGTGGTGGCATATTACGCCATATCATCCAGCAGCGGCATCTCCCTGATAACAATTTAAACTAATAAAAAAACTGCAGCTACTAATCCGTTTTCCAAGCGTGGCAACTATGGCAAATATTCTCCCCATTATCGTACCCATTAGCGTACCCTAACAGCGTACTTTTGATCGGATGTAATGGATGGATGATGGATGGCTTGATACAAAACCCTTCAATTAATCAATCAACCATAGACATCTACATCTACCCTCGATTACGAATCAAAATGCAAATGCGTTACTGCGAAACTGGTGACACCAGTAAAAAGGGTCTTCGGTTATCTACACTCACCATACGAAACACAACAGCGTTGTTGCTATTTTACGCTGGTATTCTGTGAGAGCGTGGTCCTTCCCCGGTCGAGCAGATCCATTCGTGCTATAATTATACCACTAATAATATAGCTGCAAGATAGCTCTACCACGTAAAAACAGTTTTTTCCAAATGTACAGTGTACACACTCGTTAAATGACATCACGTATTTTTTTAACTAAGCATTTAAAAGTATGCTTTTCTTTGCCTACAGATCTTGATTTGTATATCAATTACATCGATATTGAAAGTTTCCAACGGGAAATATAAATTTTAGTATTCAGTAAAAAAAATTATTAACTATAACGTTTTTGGATAATAATGAATACTAACAATATTCTAATTATCTAGCTCTGTGTTTGTTTCTGACGGCTGGTAATGGATATCTCTATCGGGGAACGTTTGTTTTGTAAATTAATTATTGATAAATGTTTTGTTTCAACGTCAATAGACTGAGGAAAATGTTAATTTTGGGCATTGTTACTAACTAATTCGAACCGGTTTAATATTACATTTCGGTTTACTATTTCATTTAAGCATTATTAATTGAAAATGTAATAATGAATGACGGATGATTTGTTTGTTCATTAGAATAATATGTACAGTTTGTTCACTAAATAGCTGCTAAACTGATTAATTTTAATAAAATTAAATATGTGACAGAGGAGCTTAAATATACATATTTATATAAATATTTTTCTATATCTACACTAAAGGTAATACGGCCCTCGAAGTTGTCAGTTTTAGAATGATTTTTAAGTCTTAAGTCATTTTAGAAACTAAATTAGTCAGGAATTTGATTTTTTTGTATTTGTAATATATTACTTACTTACTTACTTACTTATCGTCACGCACAATCCCTGACGGGGTAGCCAGAGAGAACAGATCGCCAAGTGTCACGATCCTTACATACCTCTTTCACTTCTTTCAGATTCATCATCTTCTTCATACATGCACGTCTAGGTATCCGAGTACTCTTGACCCTCCCCTCTTCGAGCAATTTGCTCACATGGTCTTCGAAAGTTAGTCTCGGTCTACCTCGACACCTTTTAATATTAACTTTCGCGCTATATATTTTCTTCACCATTCGGTCTTCACTCATTCGCTCAACGTGCCCAAACCATCGAAGCACGCCCCTATCAATTTTTGTGATAAGGTCATCTTTCAAACCTGCCATATTGCGAATCTCTTCGTTTCGCTTTCGGTCGGCCATGGTAACGCCGCACATTTTACGAAGAGATCGCATCTCCACTGCATTCAACTTGCTTTTATGCTTCTTCTGGCATACCCAGGTTTCGCTGCCATATAACAAAGTCGGTACCAACACTGCGTTATGTATTGCAAGGCGTGCACTCTTCACTACGCCTTGCCTTTTGACTAACGCAGTCAGGGCACCATTGACTTTGTTCCCGGCAGCGACACGCCTGTCCACATCTAAATCACATCTTCCATCCCGGCTAAAAGCACTCCCCAAGTATACAATTTCATTTACCTGTTCTAGACATTCCTGATTTACCCATATTTCACACTTCGTTCTCTCTTCGTCCCTTTCAAATACCAGAACCTTAGTTTTATTAGCATTCAAGCGGAGACCTTTAATTTCACATTCCTCTTTCATACACGTGACTAATGCCTGCAGTTCTGCCTCTGATGGTGCAATAAGCACTGCATCATCAGCATACAGCAGACAATTTACTTTAATGTCACCCAATTTCACACCCAAACAGCTATCTTTCAGTTTCTGTAAACAGCTGTCGAGATACAGTATGAACAGCCAGGAAGACATGACACAACCCTGTTTTACGCCCGTTTGGACGCCAAACATGGGTGACAGGTCATGCCCTACCCGCACACAGGCTTTACAGTCACAGTAAAGTGACTGCACAGCCCTTAGCAATCGACCATCCACACCATACCCCGGCAACAGTTCCCACATTTTCTTCCTTACAACCTTATCAAATGCTTTCTCAAGATCCACAAAAGCACAGAAAATCCTCTGGTTAGCAGCCAGAAGCTTTTCCGTGATCATGCGGAGAGAAAACATTTGATCCGTGCATCCTCTTCCAGGTCTAAATCCGCATTGTGCCTCCCATAGAAATCTTTCCGATTTCTCTTGCATCCTACGTGTCAAAACCTTCGAATAAACTTTACTTGCTAAACTGGTCAAGCTGATCGCCCGATAGCACCCGCAGTCAAAATGTGAACCTTTACCTTTATATAAAGGCACAATGACTGCGGATCGCCAATCATCCGGGACATCCCCCGTCCGCCAGCACAAATTGCACAGCAGATGAAAGCTGTCCCAGACGCGAGGCCCACCATACTTGACCATTTCAGCAGTAACTCTGTCTAGTCCCGCAGCCTTACCACATTTCAAACTTCGAATCGCATGTTCAATCTCTTTCATACTGATGACCTCAGTGTCATCGAGGTCCGGGTCTGGCGTACCAGTCTCGACGTCATCCCCGGATCCCTCACTAAGATCATCACACGCATACATTTCTCTATAAAATTCGCTCCATCGCTGCATGACGTCCGATTTTTCTGAGAGGACGTCATTAGTTCTCGAAAGCACTTTGTTCATTCTTAAGGCCGTCGCACCACTTCGGGTCCTTCCAACCTCTTTCCAGAAGAGTTTGGAGTTCTTCTTAAAGTTGTGCGACAACCTTTCGTCCGCTTCCATTCTACACCTTTCACGCACTTCCTCATCGCTTTCGTGTGAACTTTCTGCAGCTTATATCTTTCTTTCATCTTCTCTCTCATATCCTTATCAATACTAGAGGCCAAGTAGTCTAACCATGCTTTCTTCTTCTTCTTTACAGCTTCTTTCACTTCATCATTCCACCATGCATCTCTTCTTTTACTACTGCCTCTTTTAATCGTTCCACACACTTCTTCCGCTGCACTTACCATTCCATCCCTAAGGTTCTGCCATGTTCTTTCAACACATTCTTTTCTGCCATCGATGTTGTCAAGCTTTTCGGCTACCCTCGCATGATATTTGTCCCTAGTATCCGCTTCCTGAAGCTTCCAGCTTCGGATGCGACAGACCGACTGTGGTTCTGTTACTGCCGTCCGGTAGCGCCAACCCGCGAACAGACCCCTAAATCTAGTAATCACTAGATAGTGATCCGTTCCCAGGTCAGCACCCCTGAACACTCGCGTATCCATCACCTGTTTTCGCAGTCGGTCATCCACCAGGAACAAATCGATCATACTTCTCTCATTCTTACTTTCTCTAGTATACATATGGATCTTCTTGTGATTAAACATAGTGTTTGTCACAAGAAGACCCTTTTCCTTGCATACCGCCAGTATAAGCTTGCCAGCATCATTAACCCTTTTATCGCCAAACTTTCCAAGCACCGACTCGTACCCTGGTCGAGCGGTACCAACCCATCCATTCAAATCACCACATACAACAATTCTTTCGTTTCCCCTAGCCAAATCTAGAACTTCTCTTACATTTTCCCAAAACTCCTCCAGCTCAGCCCTGGACGACGAAGCTACCGGCGCATAAACAGCCAAAAGGAATAACTTCGTCAGTCCCAATTTAAAGCGAACCCAGAGAAGTCTTGAGTTCACAACCTTATATTCAGTCATAACATCGACCAACCGAGACGACAGCAGCACCCCCACTCCCTGGCGGGCGCTCTCGCTCTCCGGGACTCCGGACCATAGAGCTAACGCCCCGCCAGGGAGCTCTTCAGTACCACTGCCCTTCCGTTTGGTCTCCGACATACACACGACATCTAATTCTCTTTCTTTCATTATTTCGATCAACTCATTCGTCTTATCTCTCATGCCTCCTCTAACATTCCACGTGCCAACTCTGCACTCTGTCCTCCACCTTCCGCCGTGTCGGGCTGTGCGTGACGGGTGGCGGTCCCCATCGCCGCTTTGCACGCTGCATTCCACACCAACGGGGACGAGCTGGTGTGCGTCGCCTTGGGGGGACGCCCTAACCCTCGTTGACATGGGTGCGCAGCTGAGTAGAATTGCAGCCCTGAAAAGGGCTGGCAGGGGTCGCGACGAGCACGCTTCTACAATGACCCCCTAACTAAATGATATAAATGGATGTAATATATTACATCCATTTATATCATTTAGTTCGTATGCGGTAATGTTTTTTAGGATAATTTTCTCTTACAGGTTAGAGAAAAACATTACCTAATTATATATCTAGCTTTAAAAAGTAAACTGGTCATAATATGTACCTCTTCAATCTCTAAAAGATCGAGGACTGTCTCACACCCGACCGATTTTCTTTAATTAACGTCAACCATTTTTGTGCATTAGTTGTTTATCCAAGTTTAACACTAGTTTTGTTTTCAATTCTAATAGTTATTGCTGCAGTTCGGTTACCTGAATATTTAAAAAAAAGTTAATGATCTACATGTATTTTTTTTATAGGATAAGTGTGACAAACGAGCACACAGTCCACCTGATGGTAAGTGGTTGCTGCGGCCCATAAACATCTACATCTATCCTCTATTACAAATCAAAATGCAGATGCGTTGTCACCCGTGAGGACTAAGATGGAATGCCTCATTTTCAGTAAAAAGGGCCTCCGGCCACCTGCACTCACCAAGCGAAAGGCAGAGGTAAACCTCTACTTCACGCTGGTATTCTGTGATGTCGTGGTACCATCCCGGTTCGAGCCGGCCCATCCGTGCGACAGCAAAATTATCATAGTAATTAGCGATATATATATATATATATATATATATATATATATATATATATATATAATAGTAGATCGATAGACCTGTGGTAGCTTATAGGAGCTTAGCGCTTGCCGTATATATAATAGCATGCAAGTAACCTCTGGGTTCGATCCCCGCCGGCACCAACAAACTGGTTAACTGCAGTTTCAAGTACTGATTTACCTTGTGCACAAAAACATCGTGAGGAAATCTGCATGTCTGAGAAATTAGAATAATAATAATAATTCGAAGACATGTGAAGTCCGCCAACACACACTTAAGCAGTGCGGACATTCCCTTGCTCTAAAACCCTCTCTTAAATGAGAAGAGGCCTATGCCCAGGAGTGGGACGTATATAGGCTGACAATTATAACTTAATGGACCAATATATGCAACCAGTGTCATCGTTACACCGAAATCGTCTTGAATAATTCATCCGCTCGGCGCAGTTGACCAAAGTCGAGACTTGACGCAATAGCATACCATTCGTTTGGCTGTAAACTGCACGGAACGAACATGTTGAACGAAAAACGTTTAGCGTTGCCACTACTTACTCACGTCACCGAGTCGACCGCAATTCATATTTCATTAGAGCTGTATTAAACAACATTCTATTGCTGCAAACGGTTTCATACCTACGGCAAGCTTCACTCATCACGCTAGGCCTCAGTTCGTGAATCAAGTAGCTAGCTACAGGCTTCACTGTTTGCAGGTCAGGTTGGCATTTGAAGAAAAAGTTGACGTTTTGTCCCTTATATTCAAGTCATTCTTACTTATAGATAATTTAAAATTAAAAATTTTGTACAGCTGACTTTGATATAAATTATCAAGACTAAAAAACTATTACCCTTACCTTGACCTTATATAAGAATCATTAAAAACGGTTCTCCCAGAAAAAAGTTATGAGGTAACACACATAAAAAACATCCTACTTTTTGTAGTTTAAAGACTTTTTTAAGTTTGAAGTAGGAAGTGTTTTACGTAAGAATGATATGGATGTAAGAGACAAATCAGTGGCGTAGCGTGCCTTCGAGGGGCCCTGTATCAAAATTTGTTGGGGGGCCCCAATGAAGAGTAAAGATTTCATAAAAGGAACAAAAACGCTTGCATTGAATTCAAATTATTATATATTGATTTTAAGTTATTCATCATCATCGTTACAGCCCTTCATAAGTCCAAGGAATGAAAAAACGAATAAAGGAATAAAAAACATATACATAAAAATGGTCTTCAGTTCTCTATGTACACATAAATTATCGTCAATTATCACGACAACGGCAAAAGTACTAATTCCACTAGTTCATCATCATCATCATCATCATAACAGCCCTTCATAAGTCCATTAAAGAGCATAGGCCTCACCCAAGGAATGCCACAAAGCACGGTCCTGAACCACCTGCATCCATCGACTTCCTGCATGTCTTACCAGGTCGTCACTCCATATAGTGGGGGGACGCCCTACACTTCATCCGCCGGTACGAGGCCGCCACTCGAGAACCTTTTTCCCTATCGGTTGCCGGTTCTTCGAGCTATATGTCCGGCCCATGGCCACTTCAGCTTACTAATTCGTTGGGCCATGTCGGTGACTCTGGTTCTACTGCGCATATCCTCATTTCTAAGTTTATCACGCAGAGAAACTCCGAGCATAGCCCTCTCCATAGCTCGCTGAGCAACCTTGAGCTTCCTCATCCGGCCAGCAGTGAAGGACCACGTCTCAGTTCCGTATGTCATCACTGGCAACACGCACTGGTTGCACAATTTCGTTTTCAAGTTTTGAGGTATACCTGACTAGAAGATGTGCCGTTATTTCCCGAACGCTACCCAGTCGAGTCGAATCCCTCGATTGACCTCTCGGTCGAAGTTGGACTTACTTAGTCGGACTATTTGTCCCAGGTAAACATAAACGTCAACAACTTCGAGCTTAGAGCTACCAACAACTACCGACATAGGTGTGACATGGACATTAAACATGATCTTTGTTTTGTCCATGTTCATCTTAAGACCTATCCGTTGGGAAAAACTATTGAGGTCATTAAGCATAGTGCTTAGGTCCTCCAGCGATTCTGCCATAAGGACTATATCGTCGGCAAATCGAAGGTGAGTGATGTACTCGCCATTGATGTTAACACCGTATCCTTACCAGTCCAGAAGCTTGAAAACGTCTTCCAATGCAGCGGTGAAGAGTATCGGGGATATAACGTCACCCTGTCTTGCACCTCTCTGCAATTGGATAGGTTTCGTACTCTGGTTCTGTACTCGGATAGCCATCGTAGCCCTACTGTACAAGCACTTCAGCACTTCGATATACCGACAGTCAACTTGGCATCGCTGAAGGGACTGCAGCACCGCCCGAATTTCGACGTAATTTTGATTGAAAGTCTTTGGGCTTTCTCATAGTCCACATACGCCAGAAATAGTGGTAAATTGTACTCCTCGGACTTCTGTACAATTTGCCGAAGGGTATGTATGTGGTATATGGTGCTAAAGCCTTTTTGGAAACCGGCTTGTTCGGGAGTAATGACTCTCGAAAACAGCATGTAGACGCGGCTCAAAAGGGAACTCGGTCTGTAGTTCTTCAAGAGAGCGTTGTCACCTTTCCGGAGTAGTGCCACCATGGAGGACGGAATTAAAGAGCTTCTGAAGGACATCAAGTATCGGTTTTCCACCCGCTTTCAGAAGCTCCACTGTAATTCCATCCAGCCTGGGATCTTGCCGTTTTTAAGATGCTGGAGAGCCATTCTAATCTCGCTCAGACTGACGTCCGAGATATCATCGGAATAGTGTCGGATAAGACGCGCTCTTGGATCGTTACTCACACTTACGTGTGGCTCCAACGATGATGTGTACAGCTGCCAATAGAACCTCTCAATCTCACTCAAAACCTCAGGTGTCCCGGAAACGACGCTGCCATACTCGGTCTTCAGCTTCGACAGTTGGCTCTTTCTGGCAGACAGATCTCTTGCAAAGACTTGGGAGCCCTGGTTCTGCTCGATCTTTTCTTTAATACGAGCAGAATTAAAGTTGCACAAGTCCCGCCGCATGCATTTGGAGATCTGTATGTTCAGTTGCCTGTACGCTGTCAAATCTACTGAAGACTGCAGCTATATACCCCGTCTAAAAGCCATTGAGATTAGAGTGTGATCGGAGACTTTTTGTTTCTTCTGCGGCGGGTCTTGCAAAACTTAGCTCAGACCGCATGGACAGTTTCCACGAGCTTGTCATTCATATCGTCCATTGTATTGCAATCTTCTAGGCACTGAAAACGGTTTCGTAGCTCGAGCTGAAAGGTTTCTGGACTTTGGATTAGAGCACGAGAAGGACGGAGCGTTGACTTCATTAGACGTGACTTCTCCAACTTAACGTTTAGGTTCAGTGTGCCTCTCACCATTCGGTGATCGCTGCCGGTTTTCACCCTCGCGATCACTGAGACATCACTGAATAGTTGTCGTCTGGTCGTCATAATAAAGTTAATCTCATTTTTTGTCGAACCGTCGTGGCTCGACCAGGTCCACTTCCTGTGGGGCCGCTTCTGGAAGAAAGAGTTCATCATAAAGAGTCCTTCTTTCTCCATGAAGTTCGCCAGCTGCTGGCCCTTTGGGTTCCGTTGCCCTATTCCGAATTTCCCTACTTTCAGCTCACCGTTCTCTCTTGTGCCTAGTTTTGCGTTGAAGTCTCCCATTAACACCGTATAGTGGGTTTTGGAGGAATGCATTGTTCTAGAGATATCCTCATACATTTCTTCCACCTCCTCATCGGCGTGTACCGAGGTTGATGCGTAAACCTGTATAACCTTCAGCGATTACCGTTCGGTGATTCTGAGTATAAGGTCCGCAACCCTCGTCGACACACTCCCAATCTTTACAACGTTGTTAACGAGAGACTTGTGGACGATAAATCCGACACCTCCTTGGGACAGATGGTCGCCCTCCTGGTGATAGAACAAATTGCCGGATTCGAGGATTACCGTGACCTCCCCCTCTCTTCAGACTTCGGATAATCCTATGACATTCCAGTGCAACTTGTCTATCTCTTCTTCTAGCTCCAGGACCTTCTCGTCAGTCCTCAGGGTGCGTGCGTTATAAGTTGCCATGTCGAGTCGTCGTAGGTGGCAACAGAACCTCCACCGGAGACTCTTAGCACCCCCTGCCTCGCTGTTACCATGGTCGCCACCTTAGCCAGGAATAGCGGGGCTGCCGGGGACTGGGGGCCATCTCTTCGTTACTTTCATGGGGGTATATTGCCATAGTTGCCACGCTTGGCGAGCGGGTTGGCAAGCGCAGTTTTTTTATTGTTGTTTTGCTGTTATCAGAAAGATGCTGCTGCCCATCCTCTGCCTCAGTTTCCGTCTGTCGCCTTTTACGACACCCACGGGAAGATATGGGGTTGTGAGTATTCTTACCCGCCACTACACGGGCTTATGAGTTATTACTTACAATAAATACTCCTAGGAACTAAGCTAGCCAAACAATTTAATTTTCGTGCCTTTTGTTCGGCGAACATAGCTGAAGACGATTTCAGTTTTACTAAATTCTTTACTTCTTTAGAGAATAGTGATAGCCTTTCCTGTCCCATTAGAAGTCCTTGGAGTTTTTGCTTACACACGTTGGGGGCCCCTGTAGCCCGGGGGCCCCGTATCATTGATACGGCTGATACGGCGGTAGCTACGCCCCTGAGACAAATCCCAACTTTTTCTTTACTCTTTATTTATTAACAATTTTTTTAAGAAGTTTAGTAACTAGTTTACTTAGTGATAGATCTTGATACTAATAATCATATAATAAAAATAATAAAAATATCTGACGCCAAACACCAGCTTGGAGCTTATACGTGCGAGCTTGTGTGGCTGCAGTACGATTGGATCGGCTCTCAGGAGTATTATATGGCGATATTTCGTATAGTAAGTTAAGAGAACCGGAGATCTTATTTACTGCCAACGAGGCATCACCTTAGGTCCTCAGATTGTGAAAGCATCTGCATTCACTTACCATCATCTCGACTGCGTTCTTTTTACTACTTTTTTATTAAGTAATTTTCTTGTTCGTCTGTCGTTCCGGAAGGAATTTAGTAATTAATTTTAAACTAACTTCCGGATGAGCTGGGAACTTGAAATTTTAAATATAGCTCAAATTCGGATGACAATGCAAGAATATGATAAAAAGTAGTAAAAACTTTTTAAATAAAAAAAAACCCTTTTTATAGGATAAAGGTGCCAAGTAAGCACACAGTCCACCTGATGGTAAGTGGTTGCTGTGGCCCATAAACATCTATATCTATTCTCGTTTGCGAATCTAAATGCAGATGCGTTGTCAGCCGTGAGGACTAATATGGAATGCCCTTTTTCCAGTAAAAAGGGTCTCCGTTTCTCTACGCTCATCATAGAAACATAGCATTAAACTGCCATTTTATTATGTGGACCTTCCCCGGTCGAGCCGACCTATTCGTGCTACAACTACTTATACAATTAATATAGCTGCAGCATGGCTCTACCACGTATAAAAACTATCACTTGTTTCTCATCCTTACTCTATCTATAAATAAGTGCATCTACTGCTTTTAAAAGTTAGTGTAGTGCATTTCGGCTTAGTTACTAGGGCTAATACTACATGGAGCCTTCTTCGTTTGAATTCGGCTGCAAGGTTCCTTGAGCTGCTATAGCCACTTACAATCAGGTGAACTATTGCTCGTTTGATACTCTTAAAACGCAAGAAATTTTACTCTTTACGAATTAGAACCGTCCTTGCGTACTGCGCGTACTATGCATTGAACTTGATGCACATCAAGACGCCTAACACTTGCTACTAAATTATGAACTGCGTTTTCATCATCATCAACCTGTGGCAACCCACTGTTGGAAATAGGCTTCTCCTATGACAATACCCTTACTATATAATATATTTAGAGCGAATATTTTCTGCACGATATCATTATAATATGAAGTCAAATTGAAAAGCAAGATGCCGTAAATGTACGACGAAATTTGTTATAAATTTCAATATTTACGCCTGGCAACAAATGCAAAATTGACGAGGAAATAACCGATTCAGAAATAAAATTGAAATGTGCACGAAAATCGCGTATCGCTGAAAAATTTAATTAAAAAAAATATTCGTTTGCGGTGAACACCGAAATGTATTTTGTTGTCCTGAATAATTTCATCTATAATCAATAATCAACTTGTACGCTGGAGAAAAATGTCAATCGTGGTGAATAAATGATTGATTGACATTTTTCTTTAATTTTTAATTCGTATTCGTGATGTTTGTTTTTATTTTAATTAGTATCAGTAACAGTAATAATTCGTTTTTTTTTAAATACCGTACTTTAATTGATCCAATGACCTCTGTTGCTGCTGATATTTATAATTATTTCGCTTTTACATAACATACACTCACGCCTATGACTCAGAGGGGTAGGCAGAGACTACGGACTTCCATTTTTCACGATCCTGTCACCTCTCGCGAAATTAATAAAAAACGATATAATATATAATATTTCGCTTTTTACCATGTAATATTTTAACACACCAATGTCAACAGTGCATGCTAAATATTTAAAATTGTTTAATAGTTATACAGTTGATACTAAACACACATTTGATTATATTATGTTGCAAAATAGCTCATAAATGATATATGGGATCAAAATGCAATTCAAAGTTCCGGTCGAGTTGTTAGCGTGACGTCGTCAGACGCCAGAATGGATTTCAGCGAGTCGTAAACAGGGTTGTCACATTTCCAAGCTAAAGAATTATTTCAACTTTTTGACGATATTTCCAGTTGATTGTGATGTTAATAATATTATTTGAACACAAACCGTGCTACAGTATAGTTTATGACATTAATCTTTCAAGTAAAATTTAATCAGATAAATTTTATTTTTACCTTCTAGTAGCGTTCGAGCGCTAACTGGTCGACATGTGAATTTTGTCTGCCCTAACTTGCGATGTAAGTATAGCAGTATACTCACAGCTTGGATCAGAATATATAATATATATAAATTATGAAAAAACAATTGTCACGGACAGCACGAGTGTAAGGGATACAATAAACTTCCTTTTTTATTACCTAACAGACTAGCTAATGTGCACTGAAAACAGGGACGTGAAAAAGAAAAAAGGATTTTCTCCATAAGAGACGCAATTGGCTGTTGAAAAAACTTCAATACAGGTTTTTGCTCAAATAATACACACTTCATTTTTAGTATTTCATGATTGTTTTTTTGGCAACCCTTGCTATAAAGAGAAGCCAACAAAATTTAAACGTGACATTGACTTACGCAATGGTTTAATTGGCCGGAGCATTGCCCCGCGTTCACAGGTCACTGAATTGGGTCCAGTGTATCGATGTATTCATTAGCTGCCAGATTTACCACGTGCAACATGTTTTGTTATAGCGTATTGAAACATTTGTAGTCGACAAAAGATATGATCTTTAAAATTGAAAATAGTCGATCCTTAAAATGAGCATTATATCCTGTTATATCTGTCTTAAAGTATTTTTATTAGGAAAATAATAATTCTCTAAAACTTGTAAAATGTTTTTTTGTGTAGAAGCGGCGTCTAAAATTCCACCCCCTCCCCCCATCCAATTGGCATTTCGTCCCGTGGAGGTTGTAAAAGGTGACTAAGACTAAAGAGGACCTTCTGGTAAAGATAAAAAAGGCCTAATGGCCTCCGATTATTCGTTGCTAACGCCGCAAAGGGGCGATCCTCAATTTTTAAAAAAAATACAGGAGAGCAAGAAAACATTTATTATTCCCCGATTACTAGCTCTTTTTTTCATCAGAAAATTAATCTTATTTGTAGTTTTTCATTAAAGCTAATATATTGAATTTTATGATGAAAAAATTCTCCTAATCGGGGAATAATAAATGTTTTCTTGCTCTCCTGTAATTTTTAAAAAAATTGAGGATCGCCTCTTTGCGGCGTCAGCGACGAATTGGTGGTATACCATCTGGTATATGTAGCAAATGTAAAATAAATTCCGGCGATCGGCAGCGACCATGCTACGATACATCTGGTACTGCGAGTACCGTGCTAGCGGTCGTACTAATAGCAGCCCGGAGTCCTACGTGTCCGGATGCCCCGAGTACCCCCGAGCCTCGGAAAAGCATGTAAATTACTTTCTGTCCTGCGCCTGATCGATCTCTCCGGTCGTGTTGGATTGCTGACTCATTGGACTATGAGAGTAAGAGAATAGAAGGTGCACCTGTGCTTGCGCACACACTCGTGCACTCCTTCGCCGATGGCTAGTTTCTGTTTGCCGCCGTGATCGAAATTCGGTCTATGCGACATTATTATATTACCCTTAAAAAACTCAAGTCGTAACGTAGCGTAATAAACCGAAGTAGTTAGTCTTGCAAGAATGCGCTAATTGACTATTAATAGTATTGTTGACAAACTGACTATTTATTACTACCACGATATCGTAGGAACATAATTAGTAGTAAAGACTAGAAATAAATTGGGGGGATGACTCGAACTTTAGGCCTAGTCAGTTTGAATAGCCTATCATGTAGAGGATGTCATGGGGGTTATGGTTGAATAGGGGCAATAAGGCACTCTTAGGGGGTCAATATGGCCAAAAAGAAAAAAATTGGGGGGTGCCTTGAACTTTAAACATAGTCAGTTTAAATAGCCTATCATGTAGAGGATGTTATGGGGGGCATGGTTTAAAAGGGGCAAAAAGTTCTTATTACACTTCTAGGGGTCAAAATGGCCAAAAACCAAAAATTTAAAAATTATTATTTCGGTTATAACTCCACCTCCTTCGGAGGTTGTTTCTTACACAGTTTTTACTTCCCGCATCCCACTTGGTTTTATATAACATTCAATCTAGTAGTTGAATAGTAACTTTTACGTGGTGACGACACGTGTTATATTCAACTACTAGTTCAGTAGTAACTTTACGTAGTGACAACATGTGAAAATGACAGATTTTATTCAATTGTATGAGCTAATAATAGAATAATTGTTATTTAGTTTAGAACTAATTAACAGTTGGGAGTACAGCCATCATGTTGATAATATCTTTGTATATAAATATTACGTGTCACGTTGTTTGTCCGTGATGGACTCCTAAACTACTGAACTGATTTCAATGAAATTTTTGGTCAATGTGCAGTTTGGTCCAACTTAAAAGATAGGGATAGCTTACATCTCAATTTATAATCGCAATACAATATTATTTTATTGAAAATTATTTGTCTATTATTTCACAGTCACAATTATCTGTTAGCTCCAAACGATTCTGTCAGATGACGATATCTGTTGACTGGATTGAGTAAATATACAATAGATGGCACCATTGTGTTATATGTACTACGTACTAGAGGAGCCATTCCGAACATTGACTATGTTCAACTGAACTGTACTGCAATCTGTAAAAACTAAATAATATATAATAATAAATTGAAGATTTGTGAATTCCATAAAATAATAATTATTACATTTTATTTATAAATATGTTTGTTTAGATTAAATTAAGATATTTTGTATTAAATTCTTATATTTATTTTATATTAATATCTTATTTTATATCAAATTAAAGTATTCGCGCATGCGCGGGGGTAGCATTCGCAGACATAGTGTAGGACACAACATAACTCAATGGATGGCACTATGTTAAAAAAACAAACGTTTAATATAAGCTACAATTTAGTAGCATAACCACCACGTGTTGCTGTAAGTATTCAACAGATGGAACCGATTTCAATGAAATTTTGCAGACTGCAGACATAGGATAGTTTTTATCCCGATAAGTGACCCTCAATTATTTTATTGCTAATTTCAGGAGTTTTTTTGGGAAAGCAAATGGTCGTTCGGAAATGGCAGAACAACGTCTGCCTGGACAGCTAGTATATATATGTATATATATATATATATATATATATATATATATATATATTGCTTAAACAAAATGTAAAGGCTTGTTCAAATACTTTTAAATTCCATAGAGTACTGCCAAAAGATATCGTTAAATATTTTAAAACTATTGATGTTAAGAAAACGGCAGATTTATGGGGGATTTCCGTTAAAGTTATTTTATCTATAATAGATATAATAGCACCTTATCTAGCCACTATATTTAATACAAGCGTCGAATCTGGTGTGTTTCCTGATTTAATGAAACTTAGTAAAGTCATACCTTTATATAAATCTGGTAGTACATTAGACCCCGCCAATTTTAGACCAATTTCTGTACTACCAACATTTAGTAAAATTTTTAAAAAAATAATTTTAGATCAAATGTTAAGTTTCTTTAATATTAATAAATTGCTACATAGAAATAAATTCGGTTTTACAAGGGGTCGCTCAACAACTGACGCTGGAGTTGAGCTTATTAAACATATTTTTTGTGCATGGGAGAATTCAGAGGATGCTTTGGGTATATTTTGTGACCTTTCCAAGGCCTTCGACTGCGTTCACCATGAGACATTAATCAGGAAGCTACAGTACTATGGTGTCAAGAACACAGCGCTTAAACTTATAATTTCATATTTAAGTAATAGAATGCAGAAAGTTATTATTAATGGTAAAAGTTCTTCCGGCTCACCTGTACTAATGGGTGTCCCGCAGGGCTCAATTCTCGGCCCATTCCTGTTTCTAGTGTATATTAATGACTTACCTTCTATAGTAGAGGATAATCATGATATAGTATTATTTGCTGATGATACTTCTTTGATTCTTAAACTTAAACGTAAATCATTTAAATGTGACGAAGTGAATAATACTATATCAAAATTAGTGCATTGGTTTAACGTTAATAATTTACATTTAAACGGAAATAAAACTAAATGTATTAAATTTACAACAACGAATGTTAAAAATCTGAGTACCAATGTGTTTTTAAATGGGGAAGAACTGAGCCCTGTTGAATCCACTGTTTTTCTTGGCATCACTCTCGACGCAAAGCTTCAGTGGGGCCCCCATTTATCCAAACTAGCAAGCAGACTAAGTTCTGCAGCCTATGCTGTAAAAAAGATTAGAGGTCTCACTAGTGTCGAGACAGCTAGATTAGTTTATTTCAGTTATTTCCATAGCATAATGTCTTATGGGATTTTGCTATGGGGACATGCGGCTGATTCAGAAACTATTTTTGTTTTACAGAAGAGGGCCATTAGAGCTATTTACAACCTAAAACTGAGAGAGTCTCTTAGAGATAAATTTAAAGAAATAAATATATTAACTTTGGCCTCTCAGTATATTTACGAAAATTTAATGTATGTTCACAAAAACAAAGGTAGTTTTAGTAAAAAAAGTGATGTGCATTCTGTAAACACTAGGAACAAACACAAGCTAGTGATACCAGTTTCTCGACTCCACAGAGTCAGTAATTCATTCTTGGGGCAATGTATACGCTATTACAACAAGATCCCGGAAAGTGTACAGGCTCTCTCCATTAGCAAGTTTAAATGTTTTGTTAAGTTGAAACTGTATAAAAAGGGTTATTATAGTATAAATGAATACATGGTTGATAATAACCCCTGGGAATGAGGTGATCGCTTCCAAGCTGTTTCTAAAATAAATTTTGTACTTATATAGTTAGTACAACCATTATTGTAAAATTTGCTTTAAAAAAAAAGTCCCGCTGGGTTTCTTGCTGGTTCTTCCCAGGACAGAGGTTTTTTTTTCGAACCAGTGGTAAAGTAAAAAATGACTTTCAATAAGTATTACACATGTGATCTATATTGAATAAAAAATTATTCTATTCTATTCTATATATATATATTTTTTTTTTGATACGTCAGTTTTTATTTTAGCCATTATTTAAATAAAAATAGGTATGCTTCATTAATGTAAGTAGGTATGCCTTATTGCCCAAGGTACTGGCGAAGGACTGATGCAGTTATGTTGCTGTAGGAGTCGCTGACCGTTTTGTTGGAGCAGCTCGTTATTAATTTTATTTTGCTTTCTTTTTTGCTTTGAATTTATTGTGCCGTATTGCGTTGTGACTACAAATGAATATTATTTCTTTCATTCGTTATTTAATTAATTATTAATTATATTATCCTCAAGAAATTAGTCACGTAAATTTTTATGTAAATACTCGTTTCTTTTGCCGGATAGAAACATTGTAACAATGTTCAGATAGGTTTACTCAAATTTATTTATAAACGGAAGTGGAATGAGATTAAAGACAATGCGGCTCTCGTCTCCGTCGCTGTCTCTATTTGTTTGCTGCCTTTTGTCAGTTTGACATCTTAATTGTGCACAGCTGTCGGATATAGTGACGGGTGTTGAGTGTTAGTGAGTGCAATCTTTGAACTGTTTCACTATTAATACAGTAGGGAACATGATATGATCCTTCATATTGCCTTCTGAAAAGCGCAATAAAGTTTGTAGTTGTATCAAATATATTTTTTATGAAAAAAACAAGTAAGCAACTCGACAACCGACAGTCGATGAACGACACTTCATGTAGACTAATCAAACACTTTGCCACTGCTTTGGTCATTTAGGGCCTTTTTAAGAGAGCATAAATATAAAATACTTTTTATAATTAGAACCATCAATAAATATAATTTTGTTAGTATTATTTAGCGAAAATTTTACATGATAAGAAATATTTATTTAAGATTTTCACTAAATACCTGGACAAAACTATGACCATATTGGCTCCAATGGTCGTCTTTTTGACTAATGAAGTTATTACAATTTTCTAAACATACGTACCTCCTGATTTCCATTTCCTATACGCTCTGTATTGATTTATTATTTCATATTCCCTAATCATATCTCATCAAGTCGTTACTATTGAATGCTGAGACGATCTAACAAGCAGCTATCAATCTCAAAAAAAATATTTTATGCGTTGTCCCTTTAAAGACTAAGAAGGATATCTCCTAGAGTCTAGGTATGCCTTACCGAACGGTAGGTGAGGCATTGTTACAGTTTAGGTCCTAAAATGTAATAATAATGCCTCACCTACCGTTCGCACCACCGAAGTGTGTACTTATCAAAAACTCCTGGGTCTTTAAATATTATACTAACTCCACTCTCTGCAAAGTATTCAACAATGTTTTATCTCCATAATGAAAAATAAGTATTGCGGAAAAGACGGTTTCCAGCTCGTGCACTCGGATACCATAACTGATTATTCGTGGCCGGCAGCCGCTTCCGCTGACGTCACGGTTGTGCATGCGTGCAAGTGATGTGCAGCGTCTGACGTCAGCGTGGGACGAGGTCATTGCAGTATTGCTGTGTGTGCACGCGCTGGTTCCGCCTAGTAAAGACACCTGCCTTATTTTTATCAAAATGACTGACGGTTTGGATGTAGTTATTACAAAAAATGTTAGTACCTTTAATAATAATAATTCTTAATTAACACAACATAACATTTGTTACAATGATAATATACATCATAGACTATAGCAATTAGAGATGGGTAGACTTCTGGGTCGCCTTGCTAGATTACTTAGTAACTGTATAAAGGATTTGCAGTCCTATTCCCCTTTAGATTAGAAATATATATTTGCATTGTTGAGAGGAGGAAAAGATTTTCTTTTCGATTGATAGGAATCATAGAATTGAATCCAAATAATAATCTACTGCAACTATTTTATTCCTACAAAACACGGTAACCACAGTTGTTTTGCGGTAAGTGTACGAGTATACTGACTGACGGTTTGATTCTCAGCTAAAGTTAACATTGCCAAAAAACATTTTTGTTTTCTGTCTCTTTTTCTGCTTTCTGTCTGTTGTCATACTCTGAAATTGCCGTCGTAGTCGGTCAGTAGAATGTCATAATTATTTCTTGGAATATATTATTATTTTTCGACAATTTTAAGGCTATAGCAACGACAATCAGTGTTCGTCTTTTTATAACTAGCAACCGGCCCCGATTTCTGGTTAAGATCTATTAATAAAAAAATTATCAATTTTTCAATATTTTCAAAAAAAAATCTCCAAGGAAAAGAATTTTCAACAGCTTTCCTGGCATTGTTCTATATCTTTTCTTAAAGTTTTATTACAAATGTTTAGCTTATTTTTTTCTTGCCTATCGAACTTTCGAATTATCGTTAAAAAAAGTATGCATCATGACGTACTAGAGTTACGTTCTCTCCTAATGCAGGTTCCATAGCGAGCTATCACTCCCGCTCCACAATTTTGAGTCACCAGCGACCATCGACTTCCACTATCTTATTATGACAACCCCCCACGTAGTTAGGGTTCGCTCTATATTATACAGCGCTTGCCGCATTTGGTGAATGCACTTTGGAAACCATTTTCCCCTTATATTTACCAATTTATCATTGTCATACATTTAAACTCACATGTACGGTGTAGTACATATGAACAACCGTAATAAAATCTCCGTTGGTGCATTTTCGAAAAGATAGCTATGATTTAAGATTTTAAAAAATGACAGTAGTTATAATTTTTTTTACAAAAGTAAGTGTGACAAATGAGCACACAGTCCATCACCATCATCGACGTTAAGGTGGTCTGGTGAGTAATGACCAATTGTCTCCTACATCTATCTTCTACGAATCAAAATGCAGACGTGTGGTCACACCTGAGGAATAAAATGGGATGCCGCATTACCAGTAAAAAGGATCTCTGGTTTTCGTCATACATAACAAATATAGTAGCATTATATTGCTATTACCCTATGATATTCTGTGCGTGTGTAGCCTTTTTAGTCGAGATGAACCATTAGTGCTGCAGCTTTTATATTATGCTGCAGCGAATGCTGCTGCAAAATGACTCCACCACATAAAATATATAATTAATGACTTGGTTTACGTTATGTAAAATCATTTAAGATGGGACCCAGAGGTAAGTATCCAATATAGTAGAGCATACGGTGGCTTATTGGTTTTCCGCCGTAAAAGCTTCTCGACATTGACGTAAAGGAAATCTAATTACAGGAACCGGCGGTGTAGCGACGCAAGAATACGCGCTCTTAATAATTGAGGGCTTACTGTATCTATAGTCGCTTATAAGATATAAAATGAATAATGATCCTTTCTTGCATTTTAGAATAAGAATAAATTTTCCCTTGAAAGCACTCAATCTCAAGATACTATCAACCCACGAGTCTCTCGGTAAGTGGTGATATAGCCGAAGAAAGTAGAGCGCACTGGCTTAGCTTAACAAAAGCCTGTTCACTCTTGCCATGAAGCAAGTATCTTGCTGACTCTTGCACACATTGTAATCAGATGCTACTATTAGAATATCGCTAACAAATTATTTCATCATCATTTATATATCGCTGCACGTTTTACGAACGACGTTGACACGAATCCGTCCGAGCATCTGGTGCGATTATTTGTTTTATAGTATGTAATATATCATATATTTTATACGTGGTAGAGCCATGCTGCAGCTATATTAATTGTATAGTTGTAGAAAACTGGTCAACACACAACAAATTGGTCGGCTCGACCGGGGAAGGACCACGCTCTCACAGAATACCAACGTAAAATAACAGCTTAACACTGTTGTGTTTCGTATGGTGAGTGTAGAGAACCGGAGACCCTTTTTACTGGAAAAGAGTCATTCCATCTTAGTCCTCACGGCTGACAACGCATCTGCATTTTGATTCGTTATCGAGGAAAGATGTAGATTTCTATGAGCCACAGAAACCACTAACCATCAGGTGGAGACTGTGCGCTCGCTTGTCCATCTTATCCTATAAAAAAAATTAGTAGAGATGTTGTGTGATGATGAGATGTTGATTTCAATTGATTGAGTGGTTGACGATTGTGATCAACACTTATTGTCAACCTGTAACATTTTGGACATGTGTTTTTCGCCGTTTCTTCTCCGGACGGAAGAACTTAATTTTGAAATTATAGTAGCATGGAAGGTAGTTAGATTAAAGAACACTACGTTTGACAAAGAAATTTTAATTTATTTCGACGAATAGTTTTTTCATTTTATTCTCTGCCAAACTAGGACTACATATTATGGATGTACTGTAATCGGCAGGCGGAAACTCTCAGTAGGTACCAGACGTCTCGCACCTTCGATGCTGCTTCCCGTCGCCGATCTGGGTACTATCATCTGGTATAAATGAGGGGGTTATACCGCCAACTATTGGGGGTCTTGAGTAACCTCCAACATTTCTCAAAGTTACCTCTTATGACACCCGCGGCACGATATGACGTGTTGATGATGATTCTCTTACATTACCCCTGGATGTCGTAAGAAGCGACAGTCCCTATGTCGCCTCAATGAAACAGAAAATGGTATCTTCCTAATTACAAATCAAAATATATAAAAACTGCAGTTGCAGTTGACTGTACTGTAAATTTTTTAAATTTAATTTAATTAGTTATTTTTTTACATATTATATATTCACCTCTGACGAATATATAATATAATAGATATGGTAAATTCTCCGAACCGGATCCACAGAGATTGCACGGGTAATTTTACAAAGGGAATACTTAATCAGCTTGGTTCGTGAGCTTTATCTAAATATCATTAGAGCCGATACACTATTGATCGGGCATTTGAATTATTTTAATATTATCTTAACGAGATGGAGACTAATCACGACGTTCCGATTGAATGTTATCATTGCAATTAGTTAGATTAGAGTCATTGATCATAATAGATGTTAAAACTAAGAACAGGGTTTTGTTTTTGTTTTATCAGTCGTTAAAATCTCTTATGTAATGCATCAACTTATTGTGGGAAAGGGATTTTTTTTAAGTAAACGATAATTTCCTATTATATAACACTCAACTTCACTTCTTCTAGTAGTAACTTCAACTAGAATATTTTCTAGCATTTAAAGTGAATAATTGTGTAAATTATTTTATAGACAAACTACAACGAAAACGTCTTCTTGATATAACCTTTCATGTCGAAAATAAAATCCACAAAATCCTAATCGCTTTTTCATGTTCGTTTTGATAACTGAATCAAATTAAAGATGACGAATATACTTAAATAACTTAAAATGTTTGTTACGTCTCCGACAGTTATTTAACTTTTGTCTTTATTTAAAAGTTTGAGTTTAGTTTTGGTTTCCACTTACTGCGACAAATTTAATGAAAATGTTTTGACATCTCATCTAGAATAAATGGAATAGCAAAAACTAGAACTCGCAAATAACTTTCATTTGAATAAGCAGCTAAAATAATCATTGGGATTGTTCGGTGTTTAAAACTTGGAATTTGTTTAAAATTGAAATTTGTTTTGTTTGCTTAAATTACGTATAATTTTATTATAAAATATGCTTCGTATACCTTTAGGTCTATTCCTTTTCATTTTCTGCCGACTTCCAAAAAGGAGACGGTACTTATTTCGACTGTATATTTTTTTTTAATGTGTGTTACCTCATAACTTTGTACTGGGTGAACCGATTTCGATGATTCTTTTTTTATATGAAAGCTGATACTTCTCGTGTGGTCCCATATGAATTTGATCAAGGTCAGACCAATGGTTATTGAGTTATTCTTAAATAACTTATATTGAAGTCGGCAGTACAAAATTTTTAATTTTAAATTATTGATATTTAAAAATTGGATTATACCCTCTAAAAAAATATGAAAGTTGGATACCTGTGGAGTTTAGTTTGCAGTCTCTTCTCCGGGCA
The DNA here is from genome assembly GCA_033319125.1 of Parnassius glacialis. Lineage (NCBI taxonomy): Eukaryota > Metazoa > Arthropoda > Insecta > Lepidoptera > Papilionidae > Parnassius > Parnassius glacialis. The sequence goes on from JAVANC010000013.1 coordinate 10,927,990, forward strand.
GAGGAAACTTATTTTGAAAGAAAAGAAATTTTATTCTCTTATAGATATTGGAAAATAGAGCTTTAATTAATTTTATTTCTGTGAGGAAGTTAATTTTATTTTCGTCATATATAATAAGAAAATAAAAAAACACGTGTGCAGTTCACACGCAGTAGAAGTGAAACCTTCAAATGAAATTAAGTATAACACTAGCAATGCTATTAACATTAACATAATATTCCCTTTAAGCACTACTAGTAAGCTGAAAATGCTGTGTTTGGAATGGTTAAGACAGTGGTCGAATGGCGGATTCGAGCCCACAAACTTTTGAGTTCGCGGTCCGCACCCTGCCAATGGGGCATGTTACATTGTCAATATTATCATGATCCTAGTATCGCAATATCGCAAGTATTGAAATTGGGCTATTGCATTGTCAATAATATTATCATCAGTATGCCGTTGAATTTACTAGAGTAAAGTGGTGTTTCGTATAAGAAAATTGAATAACTTTAGAAATAAATGATGGATAATAATAGAAAGGCAGCAACAGAATTTACTTATACGTATTTTATTTATACGTGGTAGAGCCATGCTGCAGCTATATAGGTATATGTAGTTGTAGCACGAATGGGTCGGCTCGACCGGGGAAGGACCACGCTCTCACAGAATACCAGCGTAAAATAACAGCTTGACGCTGCTGGGTTTCGATTGGTAACTGTAGAGAACCGGAGACCCCTTTTACTGGAAAAGAGGCATTCCATCTTAGTCGTCACGGGTGATAACTCATCTGCATTTTGATTCTTTATTGAGGATAAATGTAGATGTCTATGGCTCACAACAACCACTTACCATCAGGTGGACTGTGTGGTTGTTTGTCACCCTATCCTATAAAAAAGCTATAGTACACGCATACGAGTTGTAAAATAAACGTAAAAAACGCATTGGGTGAAAAAATCGATTTTGAAACGAAATCAATATACTCATTTGAAGAAATGCTCATGGGCGACAATTTGGACGATTACTCCAATTATTTTAGAATCAGTGAGGACTTTTTTGAGAAGTTTTTGGCCATCGTTTCCCCGTATATTACTAAACAAGACACACAGATGAGACGAGCTATATCGTTGAGAGAAAAGCTTGCCGTAACATTGCGGTACTTAGCAATTGGCAGAAGCTTCAAGTGCTTAAAAACCTTTTCTTTTCTCTTAATATTTTTATAAAAATGCACTAACTTCATTTTTAACAGTATTTAAATAATGTTTATCTTTCGGATTCCACAAAGACGAGCACGTTTCAAGTAAAAGAATAAACTCTTTTAAGTAAGTTTTCTGCTCATTACTATCAACGACAGAGAGTACTTTGTCATCGTCACTAGTCGGACGACATCGTTCCGCCAGGACTACGGGTGAATGCTGACTGATGAAATATCGCAAAGCGCTTACATTTCAATAATATTGAAGCCAGCATCGCGGATTTCAAACTTTCCGGATAACTTGTGATATTATCACGATACTGCGATATGGCCTATTATACTATCAATATTATCACAATATCGTGATAATATTGATAATGTAACATGCCCAATTAGGTTACTGTCGCTTACTACACCGTATTCTATCTCATTCTCTCGCAGGCTAAATCCTATACATGTACGTACATATTGTGTGTGTTTGTGTCTTTTTAGTGTAGCTTTTTCCTTTCATCGAGTATCAAATCACGATTCTAAAGAAGTTTTCACTTCAAAAATACTTTTTTGATTAATAAATAAAACTAAGATTCCACCGTGGTTTCTTTATGTACAACATTGCTTAAGTTATTTTACATTACTACTATTTCATTTTTGTAGCTAAAATTAGAAAATTATCAAACGAAACTTTAAGTGTGTTGTTTTGCCAACAGGTGGATGCATTCGGCGCGTGCTCGCGTTTTGTCAGGACCGCGCCGCCCTGCCGCCATATAAAACGTAAGTTATTGCCTATTTCATTATAACATTTAACACATACAAGTAAACCTAATCAACTACGTAAGTAAACTTATTAAACGATTTTATATTACGGTGGGTGGCGGTGTAATAGAATCTATTAGGCACCTTATTTTCATGGTTGTCTTAAGAAGCGAGTATAGCAAAAGGCAGAGAGATCCTATGGGATCAGATTGATGGTGGTATATAACTTTAAATCTTTACTTAAATAAGGGTCGGAGTTCATTTATATTATAGACAACAGACGGTAAAAGGATCGGTGCCACGCGACCCATCTATCATTTCGTGTGACGTGAATACTTTCGCTAGGGTTTTCAATGGAATAAGGCATAGGCGGGTAACAGGATGCATACGGAATAGTAAGTGATAAATAAAGACATTTATTTTACATAAGATGTATTTAAAAGCACGTCACTCACTTCTTGTTCTTAATATTTGAGGAGGTCCCCTGGCAATTATTTTTCCACTGTGATAAATTTCGAATACTGTCGACTGCCAACAGCACAAGATAATATTATATCTTGTGTGATATTAGAGGACGTTCAATAAAGAAGCGCTTGCTTGCCATGCCTGCCTTAACTGCCTGCTCGATATAATTGCTGTATTGTACTGTAATACATAATTAGATTGAAGGTGAGTCTGGAAAATAGTGTCAAGGACACTGATATTATTTTGATACCACCAGAATCGAAAGAATTAAAACCGCTTCACAAATGCTGGTTCCGCATTAGGCCACGGCTATCATCAGCTATTTATTTATATAATTAGTAAATGTTAGTAGTGAATGGAGGGGGAGGTGTAAAGGAGAATATTGTGAATAAGGTAAATCTTCGGTTAATTAAAGTTATCTTCGAATCTGACCAAATATTTTGTTTCATCGTTTCCGTTAATTTATCGCATCATTTCACACACAAAAATACACTTCTAGCTCAATCCCAGCAACAATCTGCTTATTGAAGTAGTATTTGCTATAAATATAGTGATTTTTAAGGTTTAATTCTACCATGTAGATCGAAACGAAATATTAAAAACTATAATTATCATATTTGCATTTCTTTATTATAATACCAGTATCTTAAACGTCGATAACACTCACATTGGCATAACTTCAGAGCGTAAATAGCCTTGTTACAAAACGTGGCTTATTGATAGACTCCGGCTTAAGCTATTGTTTAAGAAAAGTCATTTATGTTATTTTTCACGTGAGTAGTCACTTAGACACGCCTCAGCCTTCGCGAAATTGAAGTTTGTTGTCAAAATCTATACTTTATATTTTAGTCCGCATGTTTTCCCGGGACTTCCTTTATTGAAACAGACTCTAGTTTAAAGCTTACACTAAAAACTACTTTTTGTCATAACACAATAATCGATAAACATATTTAGGTAACGAAACTGCTATCGTCTTAATTTTTTTTTCCGCGGTAAAATTTTAAACATCAAGATCTACTAAAACCTTGTGTAATATATAAACCTTCTCATTTCTATAATTTTTATATAAGTGGATTTGTAGATATATAGAAGTTATATAGAAAGTATTTATTTTTTATAGGAGAGGGGGCAAACGAGCATGCGGCTCACCTGATGGAAAGTGACTCCAGCCGCCCATGAACAAATGCAACACCAGGAAGGGAATTGCAGATGCGTTGCCGGCCTTTTAAAAAGGAGTACGCTCTTTACGTATGACAAACGGCTAGAAAATTTCGACATATGATTAGCATTATCTTATTACCGGTGATATGAGTAATTTTGAATTTCACCTCCAGTTTATGGAGTCACTATGTTAAATGAACAATAAAAATCGAACTTAAATTGAATGAACAGTGAATTATTGTAGCATTGCGTTACTTCACAAGCTCTGCGATCTGCAAGTTAAGACGTAGGGCGGCTGGGACCGTTTTATTTAATTACGGGGCGTACCCTCAATTCGGGTAATGGCTCCATTGCCCATGGCGCTAATAGATCCCTATTTCTGCGTACCTTTTACATGCTTTTATGTTTATCAAATGTGTAGGCGATAAAAAAACTAGAGTGACTCACTTTAGCAATGCTTTCCCGATATAGAATCTGAACAAAGAACAAAATGTTGTGTATTATATTTGACTTCTAAAAGGTAGGTGCTTCTCGAATCACCAATAGGATATTACTCCCATTTTTAAATAGTCTTTTAAATTAAGTGAGAGTGACAGTTGAGTGACAATGAACAACTATAATTTTTAGATATTTTTTTAAAACCGAATAGTGCCATAAAATTAATTTTTATGGCACTAATCGGTTTTAAATTTTTGTACGGAAGCCTCAATGCTGCTAAGCTCGTGACGTCACTACGTTAGTAAATATAACAATTTTGCAAAGGAATAAGATATTTTTGGATGTTTAATAATAAGTTATCATGTTCACCATTGGTGTGGTTATGGGTTCAAGTGCCAACTGATATAAATATGAGAAATACTTGGTTAAAACTGGCAAGAAGAGACCCGAAGACATTGTCTACAAAAAATAGACTATACTTGTGAAGATCTGTGTGAAGATCACTTTGATGTAAGTATGAATTATATTTAACTATCGTTTATAAAAAAAAAACATAATGAGGTGATAGGTATTGCAAGTCAAATTTTGTAATAGATTAGGTGTGAGATTATAATCATAGATAAACATAACTATGTATTATCAAAATACACTGACATGGTATTCTGTTATTGTATAAACAAATGTTGGTATAAATAGGCAATACATTGATGTTTTAACATTCCTGAACTCAAATCGAGATTGCATGAAAAAAATTTGCCACCATCATTATATCTCACAGAATACCAGCGTGAAGTAGAGGTTTACCTCTGCGTTTCGCTTGGTGAGTGCAGGTGGCCGGAGGCCCTTTTTACTGGAAATGAGGCATTCCATCTTAGTCCTCACGGGTGACAACGCATCTGCATTTTGATTCGCAAACGAGGATAGATGTAGATGTCTATGGGCCGCAGCAACCACTTACCATCAGGTGGACTGTGTGCTCGTTTGTCACCCTTATCCAATAAAAAAAAAATCTATCCTTGGACACTAGTACTTTCTGCTTTTACTGATCCGTCTTCCATGATGTCATTTCTATAAAATACGGAATAAAAGTCAACAATCGTGATGATAACTTGAAAAAATTCGAAATAAAGCACAACACTACATTAGCTTGCTTACTATCGAAGTGACGTCACGACGGAATCTAATATGGCGGATATCGTTTTGAAATTTGAGGCACAGATTAAAAAAATATTTTTAAAATTGAATTATAAATATTATAATGCATTTTTGTGAATAGAAATCAACATATCTCGTTTACTTGTAATTAAATCTATCATAAATACATATTTTTTTATTTATTTTCACATAATGCAAAATACCCTATTTAATGTTCTTGTTCAAAATTATTTTAGTGTCCCGGTAGCGCAGTGTCTAAGCATATGGTAGCGGCGCTGTAGGTCTGGATGTTTGTTTAAGTGTAATTTATGTATGTAAAACGCCCCCACGATTATGGTAGAAATTCCTAGGTCGGAGGAAAGTTTATTTAAATATTCAAATGTATTAAGGCCTACGTTACTTAAATGATTTTGCTATTGAATAATATTATTTTCCTTTGATGCGAAATTCAATTGTACAGTATGTTTTGCAACAGAAATAGATTTTCTAAAGTTGCCTTGGTCGAAACCAGAAATACGTCCTTATAATATTATAATTTAAATTACTTTTCGGAAGATTATTAACTATTTAAATATTGATTTTAACTGGATGATATGCCCGATGGAACCTACATCTATCCTCGATGAAGATTCGGAACTCAGATACGTTGTCACTCCTGAGGGGTAGGTTAAAATTCCTCTTTACTGGAATAAAGGGTTTCAGGTTCTCATCACACATCGTACGCACCACAGCAATCTTCACTCTACTTCCCGGGTAGAGCCGATCCACTTGTGCTGCTTTTGATTTAGCGTGGTTCTAACATGTACAGAATTTATCCTAGATCAAGAATCAAAATGAAGATGATTGTTCATCTTCGTTTCACGTCACTTACATATGAATCACAGCAAAATTATATTGTACTGGTATTTTTGTTATGAAGCTTAAGTGACAAACGAACTTGCAGCCCATCTGATGGAAGTGGCTATTGCAGCCCATATTCACCTGCAGCCTGATTTTTTAATAGAATAGGGGTGACACACGAGTACACAGTCCACCTGATGGTAAGTGGATACTGTTGTCCATGGACATCTACATATCTCCTTAATTAACGATCAAAATGTCAATGCGTTGCCTGCCACCCCTGAGGACTAAGATGGAATGCCTCGTTTACAGTAAAAAGGGGCTCCGGTTCAGCACACTCATCATACGAAACACAGCAGCATTGAGCTGTTACCATACGCTATTATTCTGTGAGAGCGTGGTCCTTTCCCGGTCAAGCAAGCCCATTCTATTCGAAAAAAGAATCACTGAAAACTACAACTTAAGTTTTCAGGTTTGTCACTTCTGAAAACTAAGATGGAATGCCTCACAGGCTGTAATTATATAGAACTTAGAACTTTCTTATTTTTTACGAGTAAATTCTAGAATAATTTAAATATCGAATATTTTTTAAAACTTACATTACCTAAACGTTAGGGCTACTTTCTGCCTAAAAACCGTCCGGATTGTGTTACCTACACTTATTTTTCTGATTGGAGGTAGAGAAAGCCAGAAAAAAACAGTCTTCACGATTCGCTTTCGTCTTACATTTCACATTCAAAAAAGAATTAAAGTTATAGCCTATGTGCGTCCCACTGCTGGGCACAAGCCTCCTCTCACATCTGACAGGATTTTAGGGCAAGGAAATGTCCACCGCGCTGCCCCAATGCGTCTTCTAAATATTTTTTTCTTATTTGTCAAACATACAGTTTTCTTCATGTGATGTGATGTTTCACCGCCGAGCACGTAGAGGCTTAATTCTTCTGTACACTAAGAATGTGAAATTATATTATTAAGTGGCGAAGCTTGCGAAGTCACTTATTGATTTCACGATGTCTGTCCATCTGTCCGTCTGTCCGTCTGTCCGTCTGTCCGTCCGTCCGTCCGTCCGTCTGTCCGTCTATCCCACGATTATCTTGAGAAAGGTTTCGAATTTTCAAATTCTGTTTTCAGCAATCGATTACTGATCACCCAGGCATCTGAACCTCCTATTTTGAAACTGATTGCTCAACGGCAACCGTTAGAAACTGCTACAAAGCTGATTGCTTCGCCACTTTACTATGCTGTTAGCTTGCTAGGTTTTTCTTTTTAGTTCTTTGTTAGTTAGTTGATTTTTAACTCTTCTGAAAATATATTATTAATGGGAACCTTATTGACAGTTGCAAACACGATACCCGTAGAAATTTGTTTGAACAGCTTTTATTTTCTTTAAAATACATTTCCCCCATTCTGGGATTTTTCGGACCCGGTACAATTACTTGTGGTCTCCATACAAACACTGCCGCAGCCCATCGCTTGACTACTACGCTACCAAATAGCTGAATTTCGATTCTAAATCATACTCCTTATAATGTTTATATCTACAATCAATTGCAAAATCGCTGCGGAATTTTTCTTAAAAAATGTCGTTTCTAAACAACAGTAAGTTATATGAAATCTGTTTTCAAGGAACAATGGGAATGATTAGGGTAAATGTGAAGGTAATTAAGTTTGAAATAAACTAGGCTGATTGGTAGAGAATGCCTGAAGGCATTATGTCCGCCCTTTGTATTCTCTTATAATTGGAAATGTAATAAAGAATAAATAAATGAATGAATGGCCATGTCTTAGACAAGGACGTAGGATAAATAACGTAGGATAATATAATATAATTGAAACGTGGTAGAGCTATGCTAAAGCTATAATATTACTTGTATAGTTGTAGCACGAATGGGTCGGCTCGACCAGGGAATGACCACGCTCTCACAGAATACCAGCGTCAAGTAGCTGCTTAACGCTGCTGTGTTTCGTTTGGTGAGTGTAGAGAACCGGAGACCTTATTTTCTGGAAACGAGGCATTCCATCTTAGTCCTCACAGGCGACGACGCAACTGTATATTGATTCACATTTGAGGATAGATGTAGATGTCTATGGGCCACAGCAACCACTTACCATCAGGTGGACTGTGTGCTCGTTTGTCACACTTATCCTATAAAAAAAAATATTTTGATACATTTTATTCATTACAAGTCCTCTGATGAAAAACGGCGGGTAACAGTTAGTTAAATATCTGCAACATTAAATAGGTAAGTTAAGCTTGAAAGTGTTTTATTATTAATTTATTTATTCATTTGAGACTATAAAAAGCCCAACGATGACCGCAGGCCTACCCCCATATAGATTTTGCCAAAGTTGCCGTGTTTGGCAGACGGGTTGACAATCGCAGTTTTTATTATTTTCAGTTGATAATCAATAAGATGCCGCTGCCTATCTTCTGTTTCAATTTCCTTCTGTCGCCTCTTACGACCCATTAATAATGAATGTTCTTTCCAAATCCTCCGTAGGAAAGACATTCTTGCATTTTGACTTTTTACTAAGAATAAACATAGCGTTGTTATCGGTGAGCTACGAGGGCGGCACTGAAAATTTCGGGAATCAAGGAAGTGACACAACATTACTATTTAAAAATGTATTTATTGCTTTTCGAAGTATTCTCCGCGAAATTTGACACATTTTTTTATACGATGGAACCAATCATTGAAGCAACCATTCCATTCGGAAGTTGGGGTCTCCAAAATGGCCGTTTTGTAGGCGTCCACAGCTTCTTCAGGTGATGAAAATCTCTATCCACGCAATTTATTCTTTATTTTCGGGAAAGTATAGAAATCATTAGGGCTTAGGTCGGGGCTGTACGGCGCATGGTCTAATAATTCTATATTTTCTTGCTCTAAAAACTCTTTTGTTCTGTGTGCGGTGTGAGAACTCGCATGGTCGTGATGGAGGATAATGCGGCAGTTGCAGTTCTCTTTACGGAGTTCAGAAACGACCTGTGGCAAACAAATGCTAGCATACCATGCTGCATTAACCGTTCTTTAGCACTCAAGAGGAATAGTCGTAAACATGGCCGGTTTTGGAGACAAACGTGGCCACCATTTTTTTTGCAACACTCCGTGAACGATCAATTTTTATTGGCTTTAACTTATTTTCGAACACCCAAACTCGTGACTGGTTTTTTGTTTCGGGTTCGTACGCGTATATTTAGGATTCGTCACCTGATACGATGTTGTATACAGCATTTGAGGATTCTGCGTGGAATCTTTCGAGAGTTCTGACGCACCAAGTAACGCGAGCCGCTTTTTGCTCTTCACAGTGCGAATGCGGTATCCATCGGGAAAACAACTTTTTTGCACCTAATTGTTCATGCAAGATTATTTGTATTTGACTCATGCCAATGTCTAAAGTTGCTTGAATTTCGCGATATGTCACATGTCGATCTTTCTCAATCAGCTTACGCACAGCATCAACGTTTTCTTGGGTGACTGCAGTTTTTGGACGACCTTGACGGGGATCATCACTGAGCTTGACACGTCCACGTTGAAATTCAGCAAACCAGCGATAAATTGTGCTTTTGGATGGGGCTTCATCACCAAATGCAGAAATCATCCGGCCAACACACTGTTTCTGTGTTAAACCACTTCGAAAGTCATAATAAATCATCGCTCTTGAATTTTCTCGAGTCAATTCCATTTTCTCAACGACTAAACAAGTTTGATAAAACCTTGTGGCAAGACCGAGAATCTTTTTTCAAATAAATAAATGGTATTTGATTTTTAAAACCAAGGAGTTTTCAATTAAAAAGATTTTAATATGACAGGAACAGTGGAAATATTCCATTACCTATACTTTTAGTGCAGCCTATGTAAATCAAACTTAATTGAGAATTTCTTATTGTTCTGTTTATAGAATAAGGGTGACAAATGAGCACACAGTCACGCTGATGGTAAGTGGATGTTGTAGCCCATAGACAGCTACATTTATCCTCGATTAAGAATCAAAATGCAGATGCGTTGTCAACCCGGATTAAGATGAAATGCGTTGTTTCCAGTAAAAATGGTATCCGATTCTCTACAACTCACCATACGAAACACAGTTAGCCTTAAGCTGTTATTTTACGCTGGTATTCTGAGCGCGTAGAGTCCTACCCCGGTCGAGCCGACCCATTCGTGCTACAACTAATATAGCTGCAGCGTGACTCTACCACGTATAAACTATAAATATCGACTCAAATTTATTTCCGCTATAAAGCTACAATAATCATCGTGGAATCTAGCATCTAGCGCAACGCTTTTCATACTATACACACATTATATATGAAGTAAACAAAGTCCAGATAAGAAGTCTTTATATCTCGAGTAAATACGTTATCTCATTACGTTGTCTCATAATTTGTGAATCGACGCACGTAAATAACGTCACTTCAAAATTGTGCCATAGCAAAATTAAAGATTTGTTGGTGTTTGGTGTTAAGTAGTAGTAAGACAAAAAGAGTAAAGGTAATGCTAAGACATAGGTCATATATGTAATAAATACATAGTATATCGAAGAATGAAGGCCCCGATTACAGAATCTGTATGTATGTGGAAATGGTTTTGTTACTTTTTGAAGTCGATTTTCATTTCTTTTTAAGTTGACTTAATCTTAAAAGTAACAACTAGAATGTCTTCTAATTAGTTAGATTAATTTAAAGAAAAAGTTTCACCCCTAGGGTAGGGTAAAGTAAAACTTTTAAAATTCAAACCTTTTTGAGGTATTATAGCCTATGTAATATTAATTAAAACTTTTAACGAAGAGTAGAAACAGACTTCAAATTCCTAAAAAAGAAGCTATTTATTTGCTACCCTTACGTGTGGAATTTTTTTTCCAAATTTATATGGGACCACCCTTGAAGTATTAACCTTTTTAATAAAAAAATAATTATCAAAATTAAATCACAATCTACGAAGATGTCACGTAACGCATACATGGGTGAATATACGAATTCCAACGGTTCATAGAGAAATTTTATGTTAAATATAATATATTATTGTTACTGTATGCTTAAGCAATAAGGAGTGTTGTCTATTATTTGGACCACACCATAATATATTAGATAATTAGATTAGATTTAGATAATTGTTTAATTTAAGGCATTAATATTGAATAAAACTACTTTTACGGATTTTAGGCGTCTAATTAACTTATTTATCTTATTCTTATTAATTTCCGACGTTTCAGGTGCTTTACAGCACCCGTGGTCACGGGGAACTGAGGTGATTGACGTCCCGATGTCAGAGTTAACCCGGAGCACCTTCAGCTTTTTTAATTGTTCATTTTGATCAGATCTACGCAGAATGAACTTACTGTGTCTTGAAGTCTTGCAGTGGTATGCTTGGGTTTAGTTTTAATTTTATTAATTACAGGATCTCTGATGAAATTAGGATGTTTTTAGGGTTCCGTACCTCAAAAGGAAAAAATGGAACTCTTATAGCATCACTTTGTTGTCCGTCTATCTGTCTGTCAAGACCCTTTTTCTCAGGAACGCGTGGAGGTATCAAGCCGAAATTCATATCAAATACTCAGGTCTAATGTCCCTTGAAGCTGTAAAAAAATAAAATTCTAAGCCAACGTAATCAAAAGATACAGCCCTTTATGCCGCAAATTTTCGACATTCGCAAGAGAATCAAAACCTACAGGGTACTTCCCGTGAAGTCAGAATCATGAAACTTGGTACGTAGCAACGTCTTATAGCACAGATAAAAGAAAAATTGCGAAAATCATAAATTTTTAGTTACGTCATATAATAAAAATATTTTTAATAATTTTAAACTTACTACCCCTTTCCTTATGAACACGTAGTGGTATTATATTGAAATTCATATCAAATTTGTACGTAACCCTCGGTGCGCGAGCTCGACTCGCACTTGGCCGATTTTTTTAATTTCAATAGCCTCACGTATCATCCTTGGCAAGAATGGATGTTTTCTCGCGAGAATTTGTGGTTTATCAAATCTAATGTAATGGCGGGGGCCGTCTAGGATATGATCACAAACTGCAGACTTCCTGGGACGTTGGTGCATCGCGTCAGCTATGTGTCCTTTTACACGGGATTTTGTTGATCGTTTTGTTTGTCTTATATATGAGAGACCACATTCCCAATCAAGCTTGTACACTCCTGCATCTTGTAGAGGAATATTGCACTTGACGGATGGTAAGAACTGACTAATCTTCTTCAGCGGCTTGAAGAATGTTCTAATAGAAGCTCGCTTCAAGATATAGCCAATCTTGTCTGTGACACCTCTGACATATGGTAGTACAGCAGGCACACGCTCGATTGTGGCCGGCTTCACTCGGTCACTGTGACGTAGGCGCGGGATCCGAAGCTTGTTGTCGTGCAGAACCTGCTTGACGTGCTGAAGCTCGGGGTCCAGGTGTTTGCTGTCACAGATCCCTCGTGCTCTCTGTAACAAAGATTTGCCCACGGTAGCTAACTGTGAAGGATGAAGATGGGATTCACCGTTTAAATATCGGTTTGTATGGGTGAATTTATATACTTTTGGAATACCAGATTAATAATAACAAATATAGATATGCTGGCATACGTTTGTCAAATAATGATGAAGAAGAGACGAATAGATCAGGGTTACTTTTCTAAAGATCTCCAATGAAGATGGTACTCTTTTTAAAATATCCTTATGAAAGCCAAATATATCTATGAAGGGTAACAGATTATTCTACAAGTTCCAGAGCCATTTGATCTATTTGAAAAGTAAATTGTTGATTGTTTTGCATTAAAGTAAAATATATTAATTTAGTCGAAATTATTCATTTGTTCTTTGCGAAAAATTAACGTTTTCATTAATACTGTCCGTTGATAATTTTTAAGTTAATTTATTTAGATAGCCTCGTTTAAATTATTCCCCTTTCTTAGCCAATAATCAATGGTTTGTTCACTTCCCTGCATTAATTTGTCACTACTCTGCCAATAGTGTACCCCCCTGATAACACATTTTCCACGGGTGCTTATAAAATTCAAAAAAAATGGAAAAATCTTCTGGCCCGTATCATTACAAATGCACAAATAGTGTCAAATAGTGATATTATTAATATTGAATTAAACAGACTACATTTTCTTCAGGGACACAAAAAAATCAAATACCATATATTCACCCACATACAGAAAAAAAGAAAAACATACACTCGAATTGAGAACCTCCTTCTTTTTGAAGTTATTTATAAAACAATCAATAAAATTAGTTCACAATTGACAAAAAGATATGGCGTTAAATAAACTATATAATTGAGTACTTTCTACTGTTTTAAAGTCAATAAAATGAGGCTAATTAAATAAAAGTAAAGTAAAGTTGCAGCCTATTTACGTCCCACTGCTGGGCACAGGCCTCCTCTCATTTCTGAGAGGGTTTTAGGGCAAGGAAATGTCCGCCGCGCTGCCCCAATGCGTGTTGGTGAACTTCACATGTCTTCGAAATATTTTTTTCTTATTTTTTTTCTAATTAAATAACTAAAAGTGAAAAAAAGAAATATAAAGCAGAATTATACGAGAAAGAACCTTCAGCAGATTCCAGCAGCGGGTAAAACATCGTAGGCAATTTAATCAGCGCGTTAGACACCGTTGTTTACAGTCATTAGTGGCAATTAAGCTAATAGCTCGATTAAAATTATAAATAGCACGCTGCAGATAACGCGTGTATTACACTATCATCGCTAGTGTATGCGCAGGACTTACGTAACTCGTGGAGGGTGATATGGATGTGATAAGCGATGAAACAATAGTTAAGAAGTTTGTCGCGTAATCTTTACTATGTCCGTAAGCTACATTTGTTAAATACTGTTTTTACATTCTTTTATTGCAGTTTTTTTGTAATATACTGATCTAAATTACACCCGACACGTTTGCACAGTTTAAAACGATATACTTATCTATCTTTATGTGAGCTTTATTTAATATTCTATTTGTTCTTGAACTGCTATCAAAATTGTTCATTATAATATTAAATTACAAAAAGACGATCATTCATTCCGTTGAGTTTTTTTTTATAAAATTATAATTACTTACCAAAATGTTTATGTACAAAAATCTCTATCCGGAACGATAATAATTACTTGTAAGGCCTAGTGTGAATATTTGTATCGAGCGGGATTATACCACTTAGACTCTATGTAATCGAGCCGGCAAATATTATTAATCACATAAAAAAAATCACGTTCTTAAAAATAATTTTCTCCATTTTGATTTATCCAGAGCACCGTATTGTGAAATTTGAAATTTCGATGTTAAACGAACCTGAAACTGGTCCGTAAATTTTCTCGGCAATTACGTTAATGAATACTTCAATAAAATGTCTGACTTTATCGCTTGATGAACGGTAAGCTGTTGTCGCCGATTAAACTTTCACAGTCTATTGATTTACATTGGTTAAGTATTATTTGCTTATAATTTGAGATGACGACTTGTTTTGGGATGCTGATACGTAATGTTTAAGTATGCAAAACTCATTAATCTTTATTAAAAATAATCTTGATTCCAAACTATATTCAACCAAATGTTTAATTTGTATTTTGTCAACTAGGAGGCGAGTGGAGAGAAAGGAGGAAATTGTTAGAATGCAAGTTGACAGACTTCACTGTTTTTAAAATGTCAAATTTTACATATCTTGTGGTTTTCTCAAAACTTTGTCCTTCACCGCTGATCACGTGGTAAAATAACAATTTCATAAGATCGGTGTGGATTGAACTCAATTTGCTCGCGTTATATAAATCGCCCTCCGAGCCTGCGGCTACAAGGACCGGTCTTTACATAATATACCAATGTGTATATGTATACGCTTTGAAATACCTAGACCGTTGACGGATTGGCAATTGCTCCTTCCAACAGAAGAAGTCCACGTCCAACAGCGATTTTTAGTACGTTGATGATGAAGTAGTAGAAGTTTACGGTTGATTGCGTCAATCGACTACATATTACTATGCTATGTGCAATATTATACTAAATTTATTATATATATATAATTAAACTAAATAACACGCGGTGAGACAATTTTCAAATGAAGATTACGCATATAAAGTGTTTTAGTATAATGCTTTCACTAATTTAGTACATCATCTGACGGCCTACTAAAAAGTAATCGGAAAACCTAAAGATAAAAAACAACAATACCACTCGAAAATAAGTAAAGGGTTATGAATTCAACCGAGAACCATTCAACTGTCCCAATGTTGAAATGTGACAATAGTGAACTTTGTCGATCACCAAGACAATAAACCTAGCAAGCTAATAGCATATCAAAGTGGCGAAGCAATCAGCTTTGTAGCGGTTTCTAACGGTTGCCGTTGAGCAATCAGTTTCAAAATAGGAGATTCAGATGCCTGGGTGATCAGTAATCGATTGCTGAAAACAGAATTTGAAAATTCGAAACCGTTCTCGAGATAATCGTGGGACAGACGGACGGACAGACGGACAGACATCGTGAAATCAATTAGTGACTTCGCAAACTTCGCCACTTAATAAGGGGATCAGTGGAGCAAAGTTACCTGAGTATCGACGTGATTTTAATTACGATACTCCATTGGTTGGACGTGTTGAAGAGATTTTGTTTTTCTGGGAGATACTTCGGTTCGGCTAGTTAACGGAACAATGTAAAATGATTAAAGCTGTAATGCGAGTATTTATACAATTTACCGCATACTCGGTGGTAAAGGAAACGTATCTTACATGTCTACGAAATATAATATTTCGGGACGTGTTTTTTGGTGGAGTTTCCTCGCATTGGAACAGCGCGGTGGATTAATTGTACCACCCAACTGTGGTACCTTTTTTTTTTATAAAATAAGGGTGATAAACGAGTCCACCTGCTGGTGTGGCCTATAGACATTTTCATCCTAAGTATCAAAACGCAGATGCGTTTTCACCCTTGAAGACTAAGATGGAATGCCTCGTTTCCAGTAAAAAGGGTCTCCGGTTAAACGCAGATGCGTTTTCACCCTTGAAGACTAAGATGGCATTCCACCCTCGTTTCCAGTAAAAAGGAAATCCGGTTTTCTACACTCACCATACGAATCACTTCAGCACTAAGCTGCTTTTTACGCTATTCTGTGAGAGCTTGGTGCTTCTCCGGTCGTAGTATTCGTGTTACAACCATAATATAACTACTGCGTGACTACCACGTGTTTCTATTTAAATTATGACTTTATTAGTTTACCTTTACTGTGCTGGAGGTTTTGAGCTATGTAAATAATGTGAATATATATTGTAAACGAGAATCTTACTTCAAAGGGAATTAGGTTACGTACCTTACGTAGGTGAATTAGCGCGTGACCTTCTCACTTGACGCGATATAAACATGAGTTGTTAAACAGAGACGCTCTGTAAATAAGCAATTACTTAGTTGAGCCGACAATTCCAGCCCTATTATATAAAATTAACAATAATTTAACTAATAATGAATAATAATTATTAGAATATATAATTATATGTAAAAGTGTCTTTTTTGGAATAATGGGAAGAGTGGAGTAAATATTCAGTTCCTCCGCGTAGTAGCTGTCTGAGAAACATGCTCAAAGACGATGGAGTCATGTGCTTTAGGAAATGTAAAGGATAAGGACTGAACTTTGGTGGAGGCCCATTTTCAGCGTTTGAAATATTCCACTGGCCGATAAAGATGAAGATTGTTGAACTATGTTGTCGGTCGAATACATCTTCAGCCTACAGATCCGTTGGGCTACGTCAGTTAAATTTGTTCTAGTGTTGATATCCTCGTGCACTACAGCAATCCCCAAATTTAGACTAAATCGAAGGTTTTTTTAAAGCTTCATTTTCAGGGCATTCCTCAGTATCAGAGCACCTTGTTGCCTCAGCCTTTATCGGAATCCTCAGCTTTGACATGTCGAGTGACGTCCAGTTTCATGTACACTTGATACGATTTAGGGACTTTCAAGAAAAGAGCCTACTCATTTTTAATAGGCCGACAACGCTTCTGCGATTTTGCCCTGGTGTTGCAGTTGTTCACTGTCATGTGAGCTGCATGCTCGTTTACCTACTCTCCTATAAAAGAAGCCTACAAACCCTAGACATTAGTTACGATATATTTTGAACAAATCTTGACAAATATTTAATAGCTTCAAATCTGTTTTCTGACCGAGTGCTTTGGTCTCCAAATAGACTTTTATTCGAAACGTTATAATAATGAAAGTATTTCTGCCGAAATTCTCACAGAAGGGAAAGATATTTGAGCCAATACCTTTCTTACTAAATCTCTTAAGAGAATTCCTATTTCACAATAGAAACGTCGTACAAAAGGGTTTTGAATTTTGATCTGTAGCCACTAAAGACGAATTGTATCGAAAACTTCTAATATTTAATAAAATAGTTGCTAGTAAGTATTTTGCAATATCAATGATAGTCACAATGGGTAGCTATATTTAAAGTCTTTGTAGAAAATGTATTTTTATTATTGTATACTCTATATCACATATTATAGTAAAAAATGTTATAGTGTACCTAATATCACTGTAACATTTTTTTGGTTAATTTTAATAACTTTTACATTAAAAATTTCAGAATCGATGTTTTTCGGAATATAAATCCAGTCTAGGTGCTGACCAGTCTTCGGGAATTTTAATTTTTACATTATGAACATAAATTTGTTTACTCATACTATCTTAAATGTTATGAAAAGAAAACAAGCTAACCTTTTATAAATTTTAGAGTTTTAATATCGCTTCAGACAGTTCGTCATCTTGTTACATGTTACTAAAGCGAGTATTTAAAAGATGTGAGTTTATTCTTGTTCGTGGTAATGTTGTTGCACGAATGGGTCGCCTCGACCGAGGTGAGACCACGCTCTCACAGAATACCGACGTAAAATAGCAGCTTAATGCTGCTGTTTCTTGTGTGTAAGTATAGAGAATCGGAGACCCCTTTCACTGGAAATGAAGCATTCAATCTTAGTTCTCAGGGGTGAGAAGTTGTCACCCCTGAGGACTAAGATGGAATGCCTTGTCACTGACAACGCATGCCCATTTTTATTCGTAATCGAGGATAAATGTAGATGTCTATGGGCCACAGCATCCACTTACCATCAGGTGGACTGTGCTCGTTCGTCACCCTTATTCTTTAAAAAAAATCTACCTTAGTTCACAGAAGTGACAATGTATTTGCCAACTTAGTTTTACATCAGTTGTAGGTGTGCATGGACTGCAGTTTCCACTTACCATCATGTGGACTGTGTTGGTATGGTACCTGTATTATTAGCACCTGTAAATAACCTTAATGAGTTTTAAGGTCAGAAATAGTAGTACAAAACCATTTTACAATATGATTTATATAACCATTTGATGGCTCAAATAATTTTATAGGCCACACAAACAATTGATTATCAATGTGCAATTTTATGTGAAATGATTGTACGATATAGAAGAAGATTCTATTGTCGCTTTATTTCGATCGCTTTATTTTATACACATAGTATTATTAAAATAAAGCAAACGAAATACAAAATAGAAAACGGATATTAAACGAAACAGTATTTATATCTATATTCCTATAATCGGAGCTAACTGAGCAAAGCATTTAGCACCGGTAATACTGTTAACCTAGCCCGGAGCGTGGTAATTGAAACTAGTTTAAGCTTAATGTGCTTATCCTCGTCAGTCTCGCTGAAGCCTTGATTCCTTTATTTATCCATGACATGAGTTATGGACTTTTTTCACTTTTGTCTCGACAAAGGTTTATTCAATCCTTAGACTTGTTTACCCTAAGGATCAACATATCGGAAATATCGGGAATACATCAGAAAGTTAATTGTTAAAAATAACAAATGTGTTCAACTTGCTCTCCTGGTTACGCAATTAATCATTATTAGCAATAAACTTGCGTACTGCATTATACATTCAATCATAGAGCAATTACAGTTCGACTACACTTTAACATGTCGCCGTCATGATGACACAGTAGTGTAACATGAGGGATGTAATTTCATGATAACACCAAAGTATGCAAACCAACAGCAACTATTGTAACACAGAGGACCCTTGCCGCAACACGATCTTTGCGTGCACTAGAAGAATTAATACAACGGACAAAACCACAATACTGTCGTTAGCACCCATAGAATGATTTAGGCGGAATCTCTCGCGCACGGCGCTTATAGTGAACTTTGTACTGCACAATCGAGTGGGGTTTTCTTGATATACCCTCAATTTTACCACGCCACCATCGAAATGACACTCCGAGGAAATATCTCTCTCACTCTTGATCCTTCTGGTATTTTATAGACGCACCGATATATATTTATTCGTTCTGTAATCAAATAAATTGTTGTTGAATCCAATATCGATGTGGAAATTTTTTTTTTCCGATTTCCATGTTCATCGACGCTTTGCTACCTGAAAAATGCCTCTCTCTTATAAAATAAAAATTATTTAAAAACGGGAAGAATATAATTATACGTTCGTTAAACTTTTCTATTTAACGTTAAATTATACAATTTTTTTTATTTAATGTTAAATACGAACGTATAGTTCGTCTAGTGCGCTTTAATCAATTCATGTGAAATCTTAAAAATGTTATTAGTTCATTTTTAATTTCAATATAAATGATATATTCCACTCCTGTATAAAAATTATGATTCCACAAAAACCAAGTCATCCGCCAAATAAGTTTCGAAATTTATACGAGTAAGATAAGCGGCACTGTTTACCGACTATCGGTTTTATTCAAGTTTTTGTTGCACGCTATCGGTTGCCGTAAAGATCAAGAGAATATCATGTTCATTTTAATTTTTTTTATAGTTCCAAATGTAAAATTTAGAGGTGTCAGACATTTTTCACCTGTATTTCTAGATACAAACATAAAGGATGAGAAAGCACACATCGTATGCATTAAAGAGAATGTATTTGAGTTCCACTGCGTATTTTTGGTCTCAAATTGACAATTTAAGCTTTATTAGGTTCGTAAAAAGTGTATTGAATTAGAAGACTGAATCTATTTTAAACACTATGCTCATGATTTGATAGTGCATATCTCAAAGAAAGTGCTGATACGAGTAATGTAATTCTGTTATCAAACGTTTGCATATATTTCTACAATTTTATCAGATAAACATGTGATATTTATGTGCAAATTTATACAATATTTAACTTACGTTAGTGATTTAGCATCCCGCGAAATATAATAGTCAGTTCATATACTATTAGTATATATTATAGAAATCTCACATGAGTAATATTTTTATTATTTCCGAGCTTAATAATTTTAGATCGTCATTTAATTAATCTACTTGGTATTTATCAAATTAATAAATGAGAACGTTAAGAAGGGCTACATTTTACTTATACGTAAAACGTAGCGCTACTTAACGTTCCTTTTAACGGGACTATTTTATAAATTCATTATTTCTACCTGCAAAATCTGGAATTGTTAGCCATGTCATTCATTATTGCTAAGTAACGTTTAATAAACCTATAATCAATTTCTAACTTTTATGAATAAGTCTGTAAGGATTTAAAAGTAAAAATATGGCTTACGACCAACAGCGGATTTAAATTAGTTTTCTTGTTTCAACGAGAATTTAATAGCATGCATAATTCAATTGTTTTTATTTATTTTTTAATATTTATGTCATTTACACCTATGTACGCCTAGTATAAAAATTGTTATAAAATATCTTGTTCGCAAAATTAATATTTTCATAAATCATTATACGTCGCGTCGTACGTAGAGCTTTTACGTGGCAGGGGAATTTAATGAAATACATTCACATGTAATGTATCTTTATACTTGTTCATTTTGCAGAAATTCGTTATTTATTTCTTTTTGTCGGGGCGTTAACTTGAGCTAGAATTCCTGTAGTAAATATAAGACGAATATGCTTATTAGCTGTTCCCCGTGACTTCGTTCGCATGTTATTTGGTATTTTAATTTTTTTGCGTTGAACCCTAATTCTTTTTCTAAAATAAAAGTAGCCTAAGTTACTTCCTTATGATATCAGCTATCTGCCAGTGAAAGTCCCGTCAAAATCGGTCCAGCTGTTTGTGACAAACAGACAGACAGAAGGACACAAAAATTTAAAAAATTGTATTTTTGTTATAAGTACCGTTTATACTTTCATATGCATTTAGTGAAAGGCTGTAATTTTGACATTACATACAGACACTTCAATTTTATTTATTTGTATAGATATCTACGTTGAACCATAAGGAAAGGAAAATTCGTCTTTGCCCACAAAATAGCGGCGGCTATATGCATAATATAATAATAACTATAATACTTTATTAAACGCAAATAAAAAAAGACATGTTTCGTTTGGGCCCTAGCTCCTAAAACTAGGACTCCTTACCTACACTAGCAAGTCCGTATTATTATTATTATTTGACCAAACACTGTTTTCAGCTAAACGGTTGACATTCGTTCTTTTTAAATTTATATTTAGAAGTTTTTGTAATGGACTCGGTACGTTAAAGTCCAATTTTTGCCACGTATCAGTGATATGTTCCCCAAACTAATTTAATGCGAGGTTTAATTGCGTAATGAATTAGGCTAAGTGACGGGCGCATGGTGTAACGGCGTTTCCATACAACTCGAGCGAAGTCACTCAAAAAAATTTAATACCACAAACAAAAATTGAATTTGCAATAAAACATCAAGTGGTAAGTTCATAGTGCACTATGATACACTCTGCTCTCAAGCAGACTTTAACTTATTAATGCAGTTCTCGTTGCAAACAAATACAAAAATTGCAGCGCATGCTTCTCATAATTAGTGCCACCTGCCCTTCCCATGATACGAGGGTGGATTGAAAAGTACTCGGCCTAACACAGATCCATTCAATTCTAAAAATCAAATCTACCCACATTATTTAGTTCAGTTCAGACTAGTTCATTGTGTGAAGTTCGAAACGTGTGCGATAATTAGTTGTGATTTTATAAATTTATTAACAAAGTAATCGGACATAATTTCCGCGAATGGAGCAAATCGAGCAGCGTGCCGTCATTAAGTACCTCCATAAGAAGGGGCTATCATCAAAAGCCATCCATGATGACATGGTCAGTACATTAGGCGATTGTGCTCTGTCATATTCATCCGTCAAAAAATGGATAGCAGAATTTAAGCGTGGTAGAGAGAGTGTGAAAGATGAACCCTGCTCTGGAAGGCCTTCGACGTCAACTACTGACGAAAATATTAAAAAAGTACTTGATTTAATAATGGGAGACCGCAGATTAAAAATTAGAGAGATAGCCGAGATTATAGGCATCTCTTATGAACGAACTCAAAACATCATTGTCAACGAGTTGTGTTTCCACAAGGTGTCTGCGAGGTGGGTTCCGCGACTGCTTTCAGTTGAACAAAAAAGGACGCTATTGACTATTTCACGCGACTGTTTGGAGTTATTTGAAGCCGATGCAGATGATTTTTTGAATCGTTTTGTTATTATAGACGAAACATGGGTTCATTACTGTACACCGGAAACAAAACAACAATCAAAACAGTGGAGAAAACCTGGTTCACCACCCCCTAAAAAGGCTAAGTCGATTTTGTCGGCAAATAAGGTGATGGCTTCAGTATTCTGGGACTCGAAAGGTGTGATTATGATTGATTATCTTGAAAGGGGTCAGACTATAAACTCTGATTACTACTGCACCTTACTACTTCGTTTACGAGAGGAAATAAAAGAAAAACGTCGAGGAATGCTCAGAAGAAAAGTCCTGTTTCATCAAGATAACGCCCATGTTCACACGTCAGTGTACAGTCAATGGCTGAAATTCACAACTGTGGCTTTGAACTGTTACCGCATCCGCCGTATTCACCTGATCTGGCACCATCAGACTTCTTTCTGTTCCCTAACCTAAAAAAGCACTTGGGAGGTCAAAGATTTTCGACAAACGACGAGGTCAAAACAGCTGTAGACGCATATTTTGACTCTAAGGAAGAATCATTTTTTTTCAACGGTCTAAATGCTTGGAAGGGGAGGTGGCAAAAGTGTATTGAACTTGATGGTGATTATGTAGAAAAATAAAAATATAACTGATTTAGTATGTGTTTATTTTCTTGGTTAGGCCGAGTACTTTTCAATCCACCCTCGTAGATTGATTTCATACAACTTCTGTTTACACGCCCCTAAACCGTTTAAGGTTAAAACTAAACTAAAATTTTAACAGACTCTCACCGCAACTTAGTTAATGCTTACTACGTTCTACTTACTTTCACTAACGTACCAAAATATAAAGTTTGAGTTTGACATACCGAAGACTCTTCCTAAACAGTGTTTAATCCAGAGACTATGAATAAATCACTTTTTTTTATTAAGATAGCTTAAGTTAAAAATTCGATTTTTTTTAACCTTCCGTCGGTTTTTTTTTTAATATTATATTTGCGTTTTTAAATATGCCAAATTTAATAATCCACTAGGAAATTTTTAGAGAAAAACTTCTGTGACAGACGGATACAAACTGAGGTGACGCCGTAAATGTTCTGTTTTGCGTAATTTGACACGAAACATTAATATAATTTTCGCTTTGGTAACTTTAGCCCGAAACGTGACCATCCGTCCTCAAGGAGAATCTTAATACGATGTTGTATCTGAAAATCTGACTGAATGCCACTATGTTAGCATTTGATTTTCCAGTTCTCGTCATCCCCATTATTTATGAGCAGTAGTTATTTATATTTAATATTGGGTTAAGACTTGGATTATCTGCACTCTACGTTATACTTTTGTTAATTTGACCTAACGTATTTCGAAAATTCAATGCATCCTTCCATGAAACTAATACTTCAAAATACATCTCACCGCACTGGTTGTTAATAAAGAAATATATTAATATTATTGTAATATCTTAGGCCCAAAGTAAAAGGCTGCGGCAATTATTACATTCTGGTATTTTGATCATATCTTGGCGTTCAAATATATTTATTTCAATACCTATACATAGTTTCTACGTGACCTAACATGAAACAGTAAACTTACAAAAAACAGTTTCTAAAGATACCTTACGAGTATACTAAAATGCAAGTTACCCTACACCTACACCCTACAAAACATTGTCGTAATTTTAGCAGAGCTTCGTTACAAAGGTGATGTAATATGTTACGTCAATGATAAGTTTTTATCTAGCTGCTCATCGTCATGCTGCATGGCTGGATGTTATATCATCAATTCATCAATAATTTTATCTCATTTCAGGACATTCTGTATCTGTATGTATATCAAAATTTTAAGTCACAATGTTAAACGTAGATTTTTTTTCTTGTACTTTTACTAGACAGCAAAAAATAGTTGTGTGTAAAGAAATATTTATCTTGTTTTTGTCCATTTAAATTTTTCTTTTCGCCTATCCGTAGACGATCATGCATTGCTTGCAGATGAAAAATTAAATGAATTATCTCAATAAACTGCCAGCACGTAGAGCATGTCATGCCACATTACCGATTAGTCCACAAAACAATGTTCATTAAGCGTAGCGGAACTGCTAACATCGTTTTACCGCGACCTACATCCGGAGTAATTGGCGCCCGAGTGCCACCTGCCGCTACGACGTAGCGCCTGTAAAGCGTAAGTTACGCGCTACACGGCATCTTTGTGATCGATATTGTAGGAGCCAGACCGATATTTATAATATACATACATTTAGAAAATGTGTAATTTATGTACCTAAGTCATAAGATTTATGTGCACAATAATAAAAAATTTAAATTATTTTATTATTTACAAGACTATTAATATGACGCTGTCATCTTATATGACACCTCTATAGTGTCTCACAGCAATTATCCGTTGTTTAAAATGAACATTTACAAAACAAAGGTCATGTGTAACATCCATGTCACATCTATGCCTGTAGTTGTTGGGAGCGCTATGCTCGAAGTTGTTGACGGGTATATTCACCTGGAACGAATTATCGAACTATGTTAGTCCAACTTCGACCTAGAGGTCAACTGACGGATGCAACTGGGATGGACAGCATTCGAAAGATTACGACACATCTTCTCGTGAAAGAGTATGCAACCAGTGCGTGTTGCTGATGACATATGAATCTGAGACGTAGTCCTTCTATTCTGACCGTATAAGGATACTCATACTAGGTTGCTTAGCGAGTTATGGAGGGGGCTGTGTTCGAAGTTTCGCTGCGTGAGAGAGAGAGAGAAAGAGTAACCGACATAAAACAACGGATCAGTAAGCTGAAGTGGCAATGGTCCGGCTATGTCGTTCGAAGAACTGATAACCGATGAGGAAGAAAGGTTCTTCGGCAGTCTCGTACCGGTAAGCGAATTGTGTAGGGCAGCTCCCCACTAGGTGGAGTGATGACCTGATGATAGATGCAGGAGGTTAGTGGAAGCGGGTGTCTCAGAACCGTGCTTTGTGGCATTCCTTGGGGGAAGCCTTTGTTCAGCACTGGACTTGATGGGCTATAATGATGATGATGATGAGACATTGATTCTGGAACCTTTTACCTTTGTTCTCTAGATACTACTAGAGAGTATTCGAGCCAATCGCGGCAATAGCGGCAAATCTTATCAATAATTAAAATATATTTATTTCTTCGACGTAAGAAAATCGAATTTTGTTGTACGAATGTTAATTTTATCTCAAATTCACTACGGTTTCTAAATGCCCTTCCTCTGTTCTTTTTTTTTGTCATTCCATGCCATTTTATTTTATTTTTTAAGGAATATATTACAAGAACAATCCGTATAATATAATAGTATAAATTAAAAAAGAACGTTAAAATTTTAAGTTTATCAGTCCAGATTCGGAGCAGGACGAGAAAATGTTCTAATTAAGTGTGGTTAGCTACGAGGGTGCGTTTTTAAGTTCGCGGAATGGGGGTAAGGAGTGGAAATAAAAATCCAAATTTATTTTTCCTTTTTAATATATTCACCTGCTACCCTAATACATTTGTCGGATCTCTCAATTAACTTATGAATACCCTCAAAAAAATATGATTTGTCGTTGTCTATAAAATACGCTGAACTGCTTCCTTCACTTCTTCATCTCTTAAAAACTTTTTCCAACGAAGTTGTTTTTTTGAGTTTGGAAATAGATAATCAATAATAATCACTGGGGCTAGGTCAGGACTATAAAGTGGGTGTGGCAAAATTTGAAGCTCACCTTCTGCAGGGCAGCCATCGCAACATGGCACTTGTGAACAAGCGTGTTGTCGTGCAGAAGAAGGATTCCTTTGGTCAATTTTCCCCTTCTTTTCCCCTTTATGGCTTCCTTTAATTGTTCTAAGATTGAAGCATAGTAATTTCCGGTTATGGAGACACCTTTATCTTTATAATTAATCAATAGGATTCCTTCTCAGTCCCAAAAGACTCGCCATAATTTTCCCAGCCGATGCTGCCACCTTAAATTTCTTGGGTGGTGGTGAGCCTTTTTTGTGCCACTACATAGAGTCCTGTTTGGACTCAGGTTCATAATAGTGAACCCAAGTTTCGTCACCAGTAACAATTCGAGCCAACACTCCATCTTTGTCTTCCATACAGAGGTCCAAAAATGCACGAGAACACTCCACGCGCTGTTGCTTATGAGGCGGCGACTTTAGTCATGCCAAGATGGTCATAAAGAATTTTGAAAATGGTTGTATCTGATACTCCAACCATTTCTGCAAGCTGTTTTTTCTTTACGCGGGCATATTCTAATATTAATTTTACGACTTTTTGAATAATTTCCGAAGTAGTCACATCGATCGGCCTTCCTGGCCGTGGGTTGTCTTCAAGTGACTCTCTGCCTTGTTTAAAAAGGGTATGCCACTTGTAAACCATACCAGAATCTCCGTAAACGGATGACATCTCTTCTAGTATAGTCTTGAACTGATTTTCCGCGCTTGGTAAGGAACTTTATAACGGCACGGAACTCGATTTTCTCCATATTTCACAATTTCTTCCCGATTGACTTGTTTGGTTGACGATAACTCAAAGACTAATGATTTAATTACAATAAAACCCGGTATTTATACTAATAATGAGTTGCTCAGTTAGCACGTAATTCAGTGACGTCCACACTTATTACCTATCTACCTATTACGGCCGGCAGCTGCCTATCCCAGGAGTAGAATCCTTCGCGGCCCATAGACGAAGAAGCTACAGGCAGATGCTGGTCGGGCGTCCTCACGCCACGGGTTAAAAGTCTAATTACACTAAACAATCCGGGGGGAGCGTTACAATTATTGAACAGAGCTTACTTACCTCTATTCAAGGCGACTGGTCCCTCAGGATTCGGTCAGGTCTCGTGTGGGTGTATTGTGCTAGGAAGTAAAGGTCAGTGATGTGTATTTGGGTGTGGCTGGTAGTGTTATTGACCTTATTTGACCGTTCCCCCTGCAGCAGTTCGGCCCTCAGCTCCTCTCCAAGCTAAGGTCGCCTTCCGCAGTCACTTTCTTCCTTTGTTACGATTGACTCGCGAAAATGAACACAGAAACGTACGGGTCAAAGGTCACCGTTATTTCTAGAATATTAACTACCGCACTAGTAACTAATACAGTCGAATCCACTTATACAGATTCTGCGTTAAACCTAAAGTCCCGGGTAAACTCTCAACACGCGCTATCATTCCCAGTGGTATATTTACTATACGCGCCTAACATAAATTAGATCTAAGAGCTCCCAAACAAACGGACTGCCTTCTCTTTCGACGCGAAGAAGACTTCTAATCTTTCGCTCTCGACTCCCACCGTTCAGTAAGCTCGGACGTTCAACACGCGCGAACGTCATCCCGTATCAGCCGAGCCGAGAGCCATCTAACGTCGATGCCTGACACCAACGCTTTTGCGTAAACAAACCCCCGTCCCGGACATAAGGATTTAGGTCCGCGAGCAAACCGGTCAGCGGGACAGGGTCGCGACGGCAAGTTGCAAGATCGAATCTACAACCAAACTAGGCCACCCTACGCACCCAATCAGATCTTGCAACCCTGACCAACGCCTCAAAATTACAGCCCCAACGTGGGCTAGCCGGAAAGTTGAACTGGATGCCCTTCCTGGTCATCGCAGCACATAAATAAGTCCTATTTCTAGACAGAAGTCAGACGACCTCCTTCAAACACCTATCTGCGCTCCTATGATTAGTTCCGCAACTCGACCGGATCAGGTCTGCAAACAGCGACGCGACACGAAGCGGCCCAGAGGGACCTTCAAGCTTCAGTGCAGAGAGCACCCCCAAATTCCCCATGAACGTCGTCTGTGGAGAGCTGAACGAAACGCACAGATGGTCCTTAGCAGGTGATCCTATGCTCATATTTCAACTAATTTTTCAAAAGCATCAATGTTCAATTACAGAATTAATTAAAACAAGTAATCACCGATGCACATAGGTCAACTTGGCAAAGTAAACAAAACAATAAACGTAAGGGACAGCCCTATTTCTTATTTCAAATAAATATCTTAGACAGTGCCAACAAAATCTAAACCAAAAGAGAATTGACTCCTATTTCCTTCGGCAACCACAGGGTTATCTAATTTCAACCTTCCTTATCACAAAGAAAAATGATTAAACACTATCACAAGCATTAAAAAAGGGCACACAATTTAATCTCAATTTTCCGTGCAACAATAAATGCAGTGATCAAATGTATTTACAAAAAATATGCAGCAGCATTTAAAGGTGTATTTTAAATTCAATTCTTTTAATCACAACCGCTACAATATGAATTTCGCGGAAAACTCAAAGCATTTTAATTTAAATTTAAAGAATTTTTAGCTAAGTGCTCGACCAAACCAAATCTAATACCCCTTGAGAGCGTGATTCAACGCTCCAGGGGGCCCTAATCTTCCCACCACCAAGTGGAGGCCACACCGCGTGAACCCGATACTGACAGAGCGCAACCGCTAACGGTCGCCACTCGGGTTGTACGCCCTCACTGAGGCCGTCGGCAACAGAACAGCTTGACAAGTGGACTGTTGACGGCTTAAGGCTCAGTAGAGGCAGCCATGGTGGGAGCTAAGGCGGCAGCTAGCTAGGGCCGCCTCCATCAAATGGGGTACAGTGGTACACCAGTCGCGGCCACTCAGCTAACGGGAGTGGGAAGGGTCCAGCGGACCGATGAGTGGCCGTGAAGTTCCTCTTCGCACGCTGAGGGGGGGTGATGACACCCCCGCCCCTGGGGGAATTACCCCCCGACTGGTCGGGGGAGGGACCCCTTTCAAACCTAGGGGCCTGGTGGCTAGCCGGCGGGCGCCGAGCGTCGCCCGTCAGAGGGAGTGGCGGAGCGCCCCCGCCCGTGGGGGTCGAGGGCCTGGCAGTGCCCCGAGAGGAGACGCCGTTTGCACCCAGGCACAGTACGGCATGGTGATTGCCCTGGCAATGCAGACAGAGCCGCTGGTGCGGACAGTCTCGCTGAAGGTGCCCTTCCAAACAGGAGTAGCACCAGCGGCGCTCCTTGACGATAGTTCGCCTCGCCGGAACCGGCTTACTTAATAATTTTGGGCAAGACGTTACCCGGTGATCAGATGCTCGACAATAGGAGCAGGGGGGGGTTGACGACGACTTGCCCGGCGGATTTCGCCTCTCACTGGGCACGGCTCGTAAGTCGTCGACGGTGCCCGCCGCGTGCTCGATCTGTCGGCACTGCTCCTCCAAAAACCGCAGCAGGTCATAGAAGGGCGGAATATAGGAGGCCTCGTCCCCGCCGTACCTCTCCTCAAAATGCATTTGAAGGTCGAGAGGTAGACGGGACAGCACGATGCGGAGCAACAAGAAGGCCCATTCGCCCACTGGTAAATCCAGCCGCCTCAACATATTACAGGCCACCAAGACTGGATCCAACAGGTCCGGACGTAGTCTGGCCCGGTCACTCAGCAGCGGGAGGCTCAGAAGCTGCTTAACATGTTCGTCCGCAATTCGCCGGACGTTGGCGTATCTTCTGGCTAGGAGGTCCCGAGCAGTTTGGTAGGCGTCGTCCGACAAGCTCAAATGGCTGACAACGCCCAGGGCCTCCCCCTCCAGTGAGGCCAAGAGGTACGCCATCTTCTGGCTCGGAGTCAAGTCACTCCGGGCGTCCACTAGGCCGTCGAAAAGACCAACGAAGGTCAGCCACTCGGAAAGGACCCCGGAGAACTTTGGCAAGTCCAGAGTTGGGAGTCGTCCCAACAGCTCCGGCTGAGGCTGCTTCCGAACGGACTCGGGCAGGCCACTCGTCCGAGCTTCACGCGCCTCTTCGGCATACCTGCCTTCAGCCTCGATCAACTCGTCCGTGAGCCACAAGAACTGCTCGTAGTCTGCGAAGCAGGAGTCCAGGACTCCCTTTTCCACATCCGAATCCTCGAGCTCAGCGTAAGCCTCCTCCACTGCAGCCCTTCGAGCATCGACCTGCTCGAACCGCTTCATCAAATTATGGACCCTATCCGGTCGACCTATCAAAGCATGGGCGCTGGTGGCCCAGCGTAACTCAGTCCGCAGGCAACGGATTAGCATCTTGGGCGAGGACATCACTACTAAATACAAATTACGACGCCGCTCGAGCACAATTACAAAAATAACAAATAAAAAATACAAAAAAATTAACAGCTAACCAATGCAGTTCCTATCAAATCGAGTTGAATAGAAATTACACAAATAAGAACCGCTATTTATTAAATCAAACACAAGTTAGTACAAAAGAAAAGGCAAATCAAATTAACAATAACAAATACTAGTGCGATCAAATCAAGTTAAATTCAAATTACGTAAATACAAATTACCACTCTTTAGTTCAAATACAAATTACAATACGAAAGATACATAACGAAGATACACATCAACAAAAAATGCCTTGCTCGGAAATCGACCCTTCGATAAGTAACACACTACAACCATCCGACAACGATAATTAACCGATTACGTAAAAATAACCATCTACCTACATGACGCAATCTCCCGCTTGCGCGCTAAACCGGGCGTGGCTTTTCAAATTTACCCGCAAACAACAAAGCAAGCTAACAAAGAAAGGAATTTTATTATTACGTATATAATAAAAAAAAATATTTTTACGTATTACGGACGGGCGTGATTGTAGACACAAAATTAAACCAATCAACCCAACGCTCCCTGCCACCAAAATTATTTAATTTTTATCAAATACTATGGTCGATGGATCGACCGGGAATCGATCCCAGCACCGCGTTCTGCTACCAAATGTTACGGCCGGCAGCTGCCTATCCCAGGAGTAGAATCCTTCGCGGCCCATAGACGAAGAAGCTACAGGCAGATGCTGGTCGGGCGTCCTCACGCCACGGGTTAAAAGTCTAATTACACTAAACAATCCGGGGGGAGCGTTACAATTATTGAACAGAGCTTACTTACCTCTATTCAAGGCGACTGGTCCCTCAGGATTCGGTCAGGTCTCGTGTGGGTGTATTGTGCTAGGAAGTAAAGGTCAGTGATGTGTATTTGGGTGTGGCTGGTAGTGTTATTGACCTTATTTGACCGTTCCCCCTGCAGCAGTTCGGCCCTCAGCTCCTCTCCAAGCTAAGGTCGCCTTCCGCAGTCACTTTCTTCCTTTGTTACGATTGACTCGCGAAAATGAACACAGAAACGTACGGGTCAAAGGTCACCGTTATTTCTAGAATATTAACTACCGCACTAGTAACTAATACAGTCGAATCCACTTATACAGATTCTGCGTTAAACCTAAAGTCCCGGGTAAACTCAACACGCGCTATCATTCCCAGTGGTATATTTAATATACGCGCCTAACATAAATTAGATCTAAGAGCTCCCAAACAAACGGACTGCCTTCTCTATCGACGCGAAGAAGACTTCTAATCTTTCGCTCTCGACTCCCACCGTTCAGTAAGCTCGGACGTTCAACACGCGCGAACGTCATCCCGTATCAGCCGAGCCGAGAGCCATCTAACGTCGATGCCTGACACCAACGCTTTTGCGTAAACAATACCCATTCCGCGAAATTAAAAACGCCCCCTCGTACGGTTAAAATACGCTGTTTTAGCAACAGCACGTCTTAGGTGCTTATTTTACCTGTAAGCAGTAATGTAAAACTTGTTGAATCCATTATATCCTGAAGAAGTTCAGCATTGTCTTGATACTCCGACCTCGGTGAGTGACTTCAACACGGCGAAATGTATACTTTGTTTGTTTTATTTTTGTTGTTTTATTGTTCTAACCTTTTAGTATATATTTCATTACCTAAGGAATATGTTATACTCCAAGGTTCTAATTATTCCAACCGTGAAATTTCACCGCATAGGAACGAAATTAAAATTAGAATATTTAGATAGTATGGTGTGGATTACCATTTGGATGATTGCGGTCCATCACTGTACGATTTTCCTGTCATTTTTCTGCCTTGCACGACCACCTTGTGGAATGTGCTATCTGATATGTGTAGTAAATCTTAGAGATTGTTAAGAAAAGATCTGTTTCCGCAAACACCGGCAACACAGCAGCAATTTCTTTGGTGTTGCAGATGTTCATAGGCGGTGGTGATCACTAACAGTCAGTCAGCCGCACGCTCGTTTGCTCCCTCTTTTATAAAAAAAAACTAGCCATGCACTTACTTATAGTAGGTAAGAAACTCTGTATTATACATATTTTCTTATAACGTATTTGTTACAAACCTGAACAAACAATAAACTACATTAAAAGTGATAACTCAAAAGAAACAAGAAGAAAGAATGAATTCCAATTCTGTACAATGAATAAAATTTTGAAATGTAAGGCTGATTGAATATTCTTTATTGGCGCTTGAATGACTATTGAACTGTCAATAAAAGTGCCACCGCAGCAGTACGAAGATTTATTTCATTAAAACTGCTTCAAAGTGTTCACCGTACACGATCGATTATTAATTTTAAAGAAGTTCGTTCGTTTGAAGTAAACAAGATTTTTGGTATTAAACGTTTTAATGTATAGTCTTGTCTCAATGTTAATTGAAATTTATGATGTTTTCTGTACAATGTTTACATTATGTATATTGTTTATATTATATTATAATTTATAATAAACCCTTTTCACTAGGAACGAAGCTTCTCATCTTAGTCCTCAGAGATGAGATCACATCTACATTTTGATCTTAATCGAGGGTAGATGTAGATCTTCATGGGCCACAACATCCACCATCAGGTGAATTGTATGCTGGCTTGTCACTCATAAACATTTTTTTATAGAAGTAGAGTGACAAGTGAGCAACAAATAGTCCACCTGATGATTAGTTGATGTTGTGGCCATATACATCTAGATCGATGCTCTATTATGAATCAAATTGCAGATGCCCGGTGCACCTTAGGATTAAGATGGAATGCCTCTATACTAGTAAAAATGGTTCTTGTCACTCGGCCATCAACACGGTAGCAAAACACTGCTTTTGTATATATGCAAAATCAACAGAAACAAAGGCGAATGCGGTAGACGGCGCAGATATCCCAGACGAAGTTCCTGTTATATTGAGACAGCCCAGACCAGTGTGAACGAGCTTTGCCGTGGAGTAGTCAAAGACTATATACGCCCTACTTTTGGGCAAACGTCTTGTTTCAATTCTGATGGGGTTATGAAGGAATAGTCCGCGACGTTAATCATGTGTGTGTTGACGGAAATCACATGTCCTCAAATATATATAATAGATATGTAGGTTTCCTCACGATGTTTTCCTTCACTTTCCGGCAAATCATCAGTTAAATAAACCACTTATGATTATTTAATAGTGAATTTCACAAGTATCTCTTGCAATTCTTTACGTTCGTATAGTGTCTGTCCGCTTAGGTCCGCAACTAGCCTTAGACCGTCAAT
Source organism: Parnassius glacialis (assembly GCA_033319125.1). NCBI lineage: Eukaryota > Metazoa > Arthropoda > Insecta > Lepidoptera > Papilionidae > Parnassius > Parnassius glacialis. The sequence goes on from JAVANC010000013.1 coordinate 10,961,682, forward strand.
TATCAACATCCACTTCTTATCACAAGTGACAATCCTATTTAAACCCCTAATTTTTAATCTTATCCAACAAACTAAGTTAGGCTTCGAGGCGCGTTTGTTGATGTCTTTCATTAAGGTCATACTTCCACTTTCAGAGATTCGTTATCATGCCAATTTGCCACATTAATTTATATAATTTTGCGAGTTCTTTGAAGGCTGCTGCTATGTCTATGGTCTGCTTGGTTTGAATTGAATTTGCTTTCTATTCCTCACTAGCGATTTTAGTCCGCGATATTGTGTGTTATAAGTTATAGGTATGGGTGTCACGACGAAATTTAAGTTTCTAATGAACGATTTTTTAATTTTTCATAGTCGCAGGCGCAGTATTTACAAATAATATTCTTCGCTTGTGAGAGCGTCACTGCAACTATATTAAGGTTTAAGTTTATATTATAAATTGATAGACTCGACCGGAAATGGAACACATTCTTATTTAGCGTTCAATAGAAATATAATACTGCTTCGCATGGTAAATGACGTGAACCAATCCACTTTTCTGCCGACTTCAAAAAGGAGACGGTACTCAATTCGACTGGATGTTTTTTTATGTGTGTTACCTCATAACTTTTTACTGGGTGACCGATTTCGATGATTCTTCTTTTATTTGAAAGCTGGTACTTCACATGTCGTCCCATGTGAATTTGATCAAGGTCAGACAAATATTTTTTGAGTTATTCTTAATAATTTACATTGATGTCGGCTGTACAAAATTTTTAATTTTAAATTATTTACTGGTAACGAAACATTTAATTTTATGCCAGTCCATGTTAGGACTCCTTTTCTGGCTAAGGGTAAAATTGGGTAGGTACCGTCCCCTTAAAAGTTACTGTCGCCAAACACTCGCACTGCTGTGTTCCGATCTGAAGGCTATTTAAATAATCATTATAACTGCAGACAGTGAGGTGTTCCGTCGTTCGTCCTCATTGGTGACTATGTATCCGTATCCTTTATATAAAGTTGGTAGCATGTGTTCATACGCTTCAGTAACCACTTACTACTAGGTGACCTGTAAGTTCGTCACTGGTCACTGCAGTTTATAAAAAACGCCTAAAGTAAATCCCCAGGGATGGCTATGGACTAAAACATTAATGAAACTATCTGGTGGACTGTGTGCTAGTTTGCCACCTTTACTTGTATGAAAAAATGTTTTAAAAACAATGTCATAACTTTGACACGACATTAATGTAAAGTTGTGATTGAAAATTGATTTTAAGATATCGAACCTAAAAAATTAAAAACTTACCGAAAATAGTCAAAACTAGCTAGTATTTGAGAATTCGTCGCTGATACTAATATACACAGAACTTAATGTGACAGCTTTGTGAAATTTAATTTTATATCTCCAACAAGCGAACTTTTTAATGAAACATTTTCAAAGATAGGTACATACCTTGTTTTTGTCAGTTCGGCTCAATCTAACGTTAAAAAAATTACCTCGACCCGCTACAAAGTAATAACAGAAAGTTGTAAAGTTGTAGAAATTTAAATATATACAGTGAGATCGCAAATTCAAATACGACATCATGTCTTTTAAAAGTTATGTTTTATAGCAAATAAATAATTCATAGCGACGGTTCATCAAAGTAAAGTAGTAAATTTTTAATGTCTAGAAAACTCGTTAAGATAGGAAATGAAAAGTAATATATAACTATTACTACGCATGTTATGTTTATTGTAAATGGGGTCAAAGGAAATAGTTTTATGTAAGTTACATGTAAATAATCGTCATCGTGGTACAAAACAACCAAATGTAGCCCCCTACTAGCTACAACTTGGGAAGATTTACTTTAATCAACATGATTGTCTCTGGATTACCGGGATTGTAGGTACTGACATATTTTATTTGTCAATTAATGATAAGCGCAGCCAATATTCTTACCTATTAAATATCTAAAAATATAAGTACATATTCATGGTCAATATATTCTTATTATATAAACAAAGTACCTAATATAACATAATAAATAAAAGAACCTTAATAACCCATGGGAATGGCTGCTTCAGGATTTTACTTGAATAAAATATTATCATTAATTTATTAATTTTCTTTAAAGAAGCCCTCGGAGCTTATGTTGGTTCTACCCAAATTAGGTATTTCTCTTAACAAGTCAAATAATAAAATTAAACTTTTGTTCAATAAGAATCCTACTAAGTAATTCTTATTTAATGAAATTGTTCTATTTGGTTTGACTTGAATTTTAGAGTACACAATAAACAACAAAGACTTATTTTTCTACTAAGTTCCGTCGATTCTTTTCTGAAAAGTACCTATATTGTTTACAAATAGTTTTATGATCCATATTTAACGTGAAATGAGATCAATGAAAATGACTACAACCTGCCGAATCACATTTTATTTTTATTGAATTCACATTCAATTCAATCATTCATCACATCCTATCAAAAGTCCACTTCGGGGCAGTGGAGAGTGCTATAATTGTCGAATTAGTATTTTGCACCATAAATTACTATGCCTGCTGGACTATCACTGTTGGACACTGAATGTTTCTCTTTAGTCTTTACTGAGGATATTTTAGGATAAAGGAAAGTTCGCAGTGTCACATAGCCTAGCTTCATTGTATTGACAGATTTGTATTTTAATAGATTTTTTATGTACATTAAATTCCTTTCTGAATCTATAAAAAAAATAATAAGTTGAAATAATTTATATACTTAAGAGTCGATTTTCTAACGTTATGTCGTTATTACGTATACCTTCATTTTAATAAGCTTTAATTGTTGTAATTATGTTTTAGGTTCATATAATTCAAAACAAAAAATATTAAATTGGTACCGAGGAAAATGCAAATGAACGATTTGCAAGTATATTTTTGGCGCAACCAATAGACCAATAGTTTTCCCTGACTAAAAATCTAACATAGAATTGTTATCAGCGGCCGTAGTTGGGACTAGTTTTGCTTCCGACGGTTATACTTTACACCTCGTAGGGCGCGTAGTGATACACGTACTATATATAACATCTGGATCATATAAATGATCTCCCGTTTGAAAGAAGATTGGACTTAATCACCACGATTGGCCGCGGTACCAAACGTCTCGCATCTTTTACGCTGCTGTCAGTCACTGGTCTGGATATTTAACACTTGGATTAATATTACCACTTATCATTATTTTCTTCTCTTATTTTTCTTTATATTGAAATATAGTAGGTTTATTTTTAATTGAAAAATTAGACAACCATTAAAATAGAAGTCCAATTGCAACAAACCTCTTACCTATGTTGATGTTAAACTAAAAATAGTTTTGAATACTGTGACAATTATAAATGAAAATTGTGTATGTGTGCCATGACGATTGTACGTAGACTAGACTATAGTTACTTGAATAATTTATTTCCTACTTCATTTCTTTTTTGCTAACATATTATTGTTTTTGATTGTGGCATCGCCCAGCTCTTGATCTAAATGATGTGTGCATCATAGCTAAACGTTTTTGATATACACACATTTTTTACGCTATAGAGTCATGCTACAGGTGCTACAGATATATTATTGTTGTAGCACGAATGGGTCGGCTCGTAGAACTCGTAGAATACTAGCGTAAAATAGCAGCTTGCTGCTGCTCTGTATCGTATAGTGAGTGTAGAGAACCGGAGACGCTTTTTACTGGAAACGAGGCATTCCATCTTAGCCCTCACGGGTGACAACGCATCTGCATATTGACTCGTAATCGAGAATAGATATTGATGTCTATGGGCCATAGCATCCACTTACAATCAGGTGAACTGTGCGTTCGTTTGTCACATGTTATTTTGTCCTTATTCTTTAAAAACATAATAATCCTAGTCCTTGGTATCACATTGTACAAATACAAACATAAGAACGTGAGATCGCTTTGCGGCCTTAAACACATTGAGCTAATCCGTGAAGTGACGTCAATGTATATTATGTTGTATCACATGGTGTTAAATGTGTGCCCGACTACCCCAGTCCTACGTTTATTGACACAACTTTGTTATCTCATCTATTTTGTGCCATTTTTGTATCGAACCTAATTATTCAGAACATAATTTATCTTGTCACTCTTATTTTTTACTATAAGATAATGCTTGACTACATTTATAATCTTCTTCGTCGTAACACTCTTGACAGAGGGGTTGTGGTCATCACGACTAGACGTCTTTGAAGGCAGATGTTAATCGCCTCAAAAACATTCGCCACTTCTCCCTGCTGGCCGACATTTACGATACATATTATGATTAATATTTTCTGACTTTATCGGCTTACATTTTTTTATAAGACAGAAGTTACAAAAGAACTTACAGTCCACCGGTTACTGAAATCCATGCACCTGCAGACAACTTCAAACAAAGAAGGCTTTCTGATGCGTTGTCATCTTTGAGGATAAGTTGGAGTACCCTCTCAGCCTCTTAATTATACTGGCTCTTTAAACCCTTCATACCGTAACACAGCAGTGCAAGCACTACCATTTTGACGGAGGCGGCAGAAATGGTTAGTAGGCGGTACGTAGTACGTACCCAGACAGATAAATAGTCCAACCACCTGCTATATTTTTTTTTATAGGATAAGGGTGACAAACGAGCACACAGTCCACCTGATGGTAAGTGGTTGCTGCGGGCCATAGACATCTACATCTATCCTCTATTACAAATCAAAATGCAGATGCGTTTTCACCCGTGAGGACTAGGATGGAATGCCTCATTTCCAGTAAAAAGGGCCTCCGGCCACCTGCACTCACCAAGCGAAACGCAGAGGTAAACCTCTACTTCACGCTGGTATTCTGTGAGGTCGTGGTACCACCCCGGTTCGAGCCGGCCCATCCGTGCGACAGCAAGAGCTGCCGCCTGGCTCTACCACTGTTAAATTATATGTTATGTTATATTATTATTCTACGATGAAGTCGTCCAAGGACGAAAACTTCTAGTAAATTGCAAAGTGGTGGACCAGTCAAGCATCCAGATGGTGTGGATGATATCACGAGTTTTGTCGCAATGGGCGTTGGTGGATTTTGGCGGCTGGCATTAATTCGAACAATTCTTCTGAGCCCTCCTCGTGGTAAATGCGATAGAAGATGCAGTGAATCGAGCAGGTCAGAAAACCTCGGCTGCTTTTCGCTGGATGCGGTCAAGTGGAAGGATTTGGCACTGGGATGTCACGGCCCAAAGATAAGAACTTTATTCCGTACTAGCTGTTCTCCGCGACTTCGCCCGCGCGTAATTTATTACGATTGGATATCATGGGTTTTAATTTTTTGCGCGCAACCCTAATTCTTTTTCTAAAACAAAAGTAGCCTAAGTTACTTCTTATAACATCAGCTATCTGCCAGTGAAAGTCCGGTCAAAATCGGTCCACCCGTTTCGGAGATTAGCCGGAACAAACAGACAGACAGACAAAAATTTTAAAAATCGTGTTTTTGTCATAAGTACTGTATATACTTTCATATGCACATAGTAAAAAGCTGTTATTTCGACATTACAAACAGACAATTTTATTTATTTGTATAGATCAGGCGGAACCTGCGCCTTGTAAAGTTGCAAACTGTATTCCGGCATTAAATACAGTCCCGCTCTTCTGAGCACGCCAAACTTTTAGAGGCCAATTTAGCCTTCCCTTTGACTGCAGAACTGTACGCCATTCGATATGTCGATGCCGAAAATTCCTATGCTGGCTGAGGCAGCCGCCGTCCATAATATATTTATAACATTTCGTTTCCCTTGCTTACATATATTTCATAATTTTATAGGTTAAATGAATATTTTTCCAATATTCCAATATTCCAGAGTCCAATATTCATAATAAAACCGATGCGAACAAATAACATGTCTCGTAGAGCGGGTATATTTGTGTTTGAGTATATTCCGTAACAGTATTCTCGCTCAGTATGTCGCTCGAGTATAATATTATTTTACTGAAACGGCAGTTCCATTTCATATGTATGAAAAGTTTAAAATGGGGTATTTTAATGTACAGTGCTTGAGGGTGGCGTGAGTCCACTCGCCGCCTGACCCACTTGCTGAATTTTGTATTACCCACGTTCTGCAACACTTAAATAAAATAATACATTGTTGTCTCGGACGTGTACTAACCTGTGCACACCTTTGACACATAAAATAAATAAAGAGAAATATTACTGGAAAACTGGAAAAATTTATTACTTACGCTACTTAATCTACGCTTCCATTAACGCGGGCTAATAATCTTCCACTCACCAGATGTCGCTAGTTGTGACTCAGGTAAAGTTTTCTGTTACACAATGTCACTTAATTGAGAAATTAGTTTTAAATAATAGTTTATCAGTTTCTAGAATGTTATATTAATACACAACACAATGCGTCACTGATTTGATCTATAAGTTTCTTTAAAAAAAATACTTTTAGCTATATTTATAGTTTCGTTTATTTGTTTTTAACCTAATTAATATGAGATATAACTAATAATACGGAAAGAAACATTAATCTTTACATTTTTCTAAGAAATTATCTACCCGCTGTGAAATCTGTCAAACGATTTACCTTATTATAAAGTGGCGTCGCCTTGGTGGCAGAAAAGTCGTGGATGCCCTCACCAGTTGATTACAGTTGAAAAGATTCAGTCAAAAGCGAAGACTTTCAACAGAGTAAATTAATTAAGCAATACAAATGCTTTTAAACTTCAGCCACAATTCTAAGTACAAATTCTATTTTTATTTTTCTTTTGTTTCCACTGTAATTGTTTTTCAAATGTTTGATTGAACTTTCTATTGAAAAGACGGGCAATTATGTTTTGGATTCGGACATTTGATACTTTTTGTTTATGTAAGTTGTTTGAGAATTCGAATTTATTTACGGGGTCACCTGGATGTTTTATTGCTAAATTGTTATAGCTGACTTCGGAAAGTGGCGCTGTTCGCGAGGCGAAGCTGGGGCGGAGTCCTATTATTTTAATAAAACATATATTTATTTCTCTCTAAAAGCTTCCATACATTCATTACAGCCTATAAAGTCCACTTCTGAATATAAGCCTCTCCCATAGATTGACTTATACGAGGATTTTGCCATAGTTTTCACGCTTGGCGGGCGGGTTGGCAACTGCAGTTTTTTATTATTTTGAGTTGTTATCTGCCATCTGTGGCCTCTTACGATTTTTTTTATAGGATAAGGGTGACAAACGAGCACACAGTCCACCTGATGGTAAGTGGTTGCTGCGGCCCATAGACATCTACATCTATCCTCGTTTGCGAATCAAAATGCAGATGCGTTGTCACCCGTGAGGACTAAGATGAAATACCTCATTTCCAGTAAAAAGGGCCTCCGGCCACCTGCACTCACCAAGCGAAACGCAGAGGTAAACCTCTACTTCACGCTGGTATTCTGTGAGGTCGTGGTACCACCCCGGTTCGAGCCGGCCCTTCCGTGCGACAGCAAAAGCTGCCGCGTGGCTCTACCACTGTTAAAAACCCACGATACCCACTAGACGATAAGGAGTAGTGGATATTCTTACACCGCTACTGCACTGTTAGGTATTCTTAAAATTTACGTTTTCGTAAAAAGGAACGTTGGCACGACTGCCTGAAATTTAGCCGTCCCCCGTGGCGCACAACGTGACTTGAAATTTTCTGAATATTTGCCTTTATGGAATTAAATATTATGTCAGCAAACAGGTATTCCGAAAATAACGGTGAGGTAATGCCATATTAGTAATGGATGTGAGCGAAGAATATATGTATATGTATTTTTGTTTAAATTTCATTGTTGTGTATCTGATTTAGTGCTAACTTAGATGATAGCTCATTAAATGAAACTAATTTTATCGCTTTACAGCACCCATGGTCATGGAGGGGACTGAGGTATTTGACGTTCCAATGTCATAAGTTAGCCCGGCTACCAGCTACCTTCAGTTTTCGAATATTAATTTTCAGTCCGATCTACGCAGAATAAGCTTCCAGTATCTTGAAGTCTTGCAGTGGTATGCTTGGAATTGGATTTAATTTTATTAATTTTAGGATCCCAAGCCGATGGCAGCACCCATCCATCTTCTTTATTGAAATTAGGATGTTTTTTAATTTCAAAAGCCTCGCGAATCATCCTTGGTTTGAATCAGTGTTCTTTTGCGAGGATTTGTGATCTATCAAATCTAATGTAATGGCGGGGACGATCTTGAACATGTTCACACACTGCCGACTTCCCGGAACGTCGGTGCTTCAAGTCAGCTATATGTTCTATAGATCTTTTTGTTTGTCCTATGTAAGAGAGACCACTTTCACAATGTAGCTTGTACACTCCTGCATCTTGATCTTGTAGAGGGATATGACACTTGACGGATGGTAAAAAGTGACTAATTTTCTTCAGCGTCTTGAAGTATGTTTTAATGGAAGCTCACTTCAAGATGTAGCCAACCTTGTCAGTGACTCCTCTGACATAGGGAGTACAGCAGGCACACGCTCGACTGTGGCCTTCATCACTCGGTCACTGTGACGTAGGCGCAGGACCCGAAGCTTGTTGTCTTGTCATACTTGTTCAACGTGCTCAAGCTTGGCGGCCAGATGTTTTCTGTCACAGATCGCTCGTGCTCTTTGAAACAAAGATTGTCCCACGGTAGCTAACTGTGAAGGATGATGATGGGATTCACCGTTTAAATATCGGTTTGTATGGGTCTTTTTCCTATACACAGTGTGGCCAATAGTGTTATCAGGATTTCGGATGGCTAAAACATCTAGGTAAGCTAAAGAATTCTTTGCCTCCTAACTCCATTGTGAATTGTATTTTAGAGTTTATGGAATTAAGGTGGTCTAAAATGCAGTTACAAAATTGTCAAAGTATCGTCTATGTACTGCTTGTAGAATCTTGGATTTACAGGAGCAGTAAGAAGGGCTTTCTCCTCAAAGTCCTCCATAAACATTAAACATGTCGGCGACTACGGGAGATTCAGGTGCGCCCATCGCCACACCATCTACTTGCTTGTAGAACTCTTCCTTCCACAATAGATAGCCAGATGTGAGGCAGTGTTTGAGTAATACTGCATATTCTGTAGGCATGTTGTTACCATGTTATTCAGAATTTAAAGCATTCGTAAGCTGTATTGAGTGTATAACAGTTACACATATAGCACAGATAGCTTTCTCTTAAATACAAATAAAGATAGAATATTTATCACGCTCTCTGCTATTCCCCGCTGTTTAATTTATCCGGTTTCTCAATATCCGATAGCAGCTAAACTGGAAATAGACTTCCATTTAGTTACTTTAGCAATCATTTACAACCAACGTTTTGAAATTGAAACTAGCGATTTTCCTGCGATTGGAGTGGTTATGATTTTATTATTAGTTAAATGAGCTAGACAAAGTTTTTAAGACCAAAATGAAAACAAAATATTTCTCAATAACAGTTGTTCTTAAATTACTGGTGAAACAACACCCACAGAGTAATTTAATATATTCGTGTTTGGGTGTAGGTTTTAGAGACGGAGATATAACATGGAAATTGTTAACATCTTATTAATGTACGGTGGCAGCTTAGAGACCAAGCGCTGCTGTTAGTAAGCAAGCAATCTTCGTTCGATCCTCGGTGGCACCAGTGAAATTGGTAATTGCAATTTAACTGGTGATTTACCATATGTTGGGCGATGAATGAAAATATAGTGAGAAAACCTTCTTGTCTTATAAGTTCAAAAAAATATTTTCGAAAACATTTGAAGTTAGCCAACACCCAACACGTATTGGAGCAGCGTGGCGGACGTTGCCTGAAAATCCTCCCAGAAATGAGAGTAGGCCTGTGTACAGTAGTGGGACGTATATAGGCTGTAACTATACTTTTACCTTTCTCTAATTAATAAAGCCGTAATGACTCACTAGCCTTTATATTTAAAAATGTGCAAGCTACACAGGCATCAATTAAATTTCTAATCGTAATTGAAATGTTGATTTCACCATTTGCTTGGCTTGGAATGAAAAGATTGCATCGCTAGGAGACCTGCATGTCTAAGGCGTGCTTCGGGACGACATCACACAGTAGGCGCTGGAGTCGTGTATCTGTAGATAGTAGATAGCTATTAAAAAAAACCCCTAAGCTTGTTCACTTATCCACTGGCTTGCTGAGCCGCACTGATAAATAATTATATTTGAGTTGTTCAATAAAATGTGCTATTAACAGTAATGAAGTGGATCAAGAAGAAAACAAGTACTCGTGGTAATTACAAAGAAGTTTATTGCGCTACTAAAGTGAAAAATAGAAATTGACCGTTAGATTTTTCAAAAGTGCGAGGCAATGTGTACATACATAATCGTGTACACAAGTGGCGATTTGGCAACTGCCCACAAGATTACAGGGGGGAGGGTGTCTCACTTGCATCTTCCTTTAAAACTACATTACAAATGTCTGCAAGTCTACCTACACATATGGATTTATTCTACAACTTACTATACAAAACAAACCTAAGACATAATAACAATCATAAAAATATTAACAAAAAAAATTAACATTGCGTGAAATAGTTTAGGGTAAAGAATCAGAATTTTCACCCGAATAAAATAATTATATAATAAGTTTAAAGGAGTTTTTGATTTAATGGAAAATAAATTATTGCCACATTATCTATATCTTATAACGTTACGATATTAAATATGAACGAAGAAGAAAAACATACATTAAAGTAAATAATAAAAGGTTGTCAATAAACCTTGAAAAGAAAGGGTATGAGTGTTTTCTGCGTAGGTCTTGACGAAATTACAATCGATCTTCTTTAAGCGAGGAATAGGGGAAAAATTCGTCGATTTCCTCGTTTGACGGAACTGGCTTTGGCTTTATTTTATGAGTTCTTCATGCGATGGACGTATGTATTACACGTGTTTACAATGCTTGATAAAACATTAACTTTATGGTGCAGGTAAATGTCATTTTATACCAATTTATTGTCTAATAAACGTAACGATATGGAACACGTGTTTCCGAAAATCAAGGAATGTAGATTAAAACGAGTCTTGGCGGTATTTAGTGTTGTCTTTTTCAATCGTCCTAAAAAAACATGTACACTTTCTTTCTTCCGGCAGTCGTTCCTTTGTCACTGATCTTTTTTTGCTCCAATTTTTAAATTCCGTTGTCACAACCGTGCCATGGAAGATTATTCGCAAGCAACCTTACACCACCGCGTTAGCAATAAACTTATCTATATTTATGTCCGAGAATACATATATGTATATTTCAATGAGAAAGCAGTTGAGTACGAATTGCTTGTACCAACTTACCTGTTTATACCTGGTAATTCAGTAAAATGGAAAGGAAAAAATAGGCAACCTAACTTTTCATGTTCCCTACTGTTTGCTTAGTGTTTCCATATTATGTTTGAAAAAAATACTTATCATACGGTGGGTGAAGGTCGGCATCATATCGGAACTGAACAGAGGACATCTTTGGCTTTTTACTTTTTCTATGTCAAAGCTAAATATAACTCATATCAGTAGTTAATAAAACGTAAAAAAGACTACCGATATGACACTTTCACACTCTATAAACCGTGATTACTGAAATAAAAAACGACATAACGCTGTATTCTTTTTGACGCTTTTACAGTAGGTACGCTTTTATATTTTGACGTAGTTTATGAAGCCCATAACAATATTATTTGACATTATGAAGGTTGCTGATATTAAATCGCAAGCGACTGGGCGGGTAAGAGTGCGTCTACACTAACCCGCCCGTTGCGAGTGTTACAGCAAAACTTTAAGTGGCGCCGAAACCAAGCCAAAATCATGCTCAACTTTTTTAAGAACACACATTCACGCACATATATGCATATACAATTATTTGTTTGGTAAAAACATAGTTTTAGGTGTAATGTTTGTGCGTTCAGTAGTACACGTTTACGGCCAAGAAGAAAGATGTGTGCGTGAGCGCATGTCAAGAAGTATAGCATGATTTCGGAGTCACATAAAATGTACGCAGCGCTGCGTCTACTATTCTTTGTTGGATTGGGATAGCAGCTTAGAGCCTTGAATTATGCAACCTCGGCCGTTGTGGTATTGTAAATCACAACCAACTGAAAAAATATTTGTGCAGTCGTAATATTTTTCTGGACTATTCGACTATGTAATGGCGACGTAAGAATATTCATTGCCCAATATCGTCCCGTGAGTGCCGTTAGAGGCGACAATGGGAAAACCCGGAGATGGGCAGCAGCGTCTTTCTAATAACAACTAAAAATAAAAAAACTGCAATTGCCAACCCACATACACCCTACATAGTTTGTGCCATGCTTGGCAGGCGGGTTACTATGGAGAACTATGTAGGGTGACATGGTAACCATGGAAAATATCCCTCTTATGAGGCAATCTATGGAGAGGCTTGTGTTCAGCTGAAAACTTTGATAGGCTGGTATGGATTAATGAATGAATGTGGGAGAATTCAGTCTCTCATCCGCTGAAGTTAAACAACGTGACTACAAGTATGCGTAACAAAAGCAATATTAAATTAATTCGTCAAACGGGCAAGCATAAATTGATTCGCAAGCGGATCCGTATAAAAACATAAATTTAGTTCCCAGATTCTCTAGCTTTTTACTTTTTGAGCTAAACCGAGCTCATTACTCTAATAACCTGGGGAGAAAAAAGTAGACAGTAGCTACTTTTCTCTCCTCAGATTGTAAGATTATTAATTCGCTGTGTTCTGTAAAAACGCTCAAGTGAGGAAGTGTCTTTATTAAGGTCGCGGACGGCGCTAATTCCTGGGATAGAATTAATAGTGGACATAAACTGCTGTAAGGCGTGCCGTTCCCCAGGGGTCCTGCCCGTGAAATGCGTTTCATAACAGTTATTACTATCGTAATTACTTTCTGTATGAATATTAATACATCAATTTTCTGCTGCAAACGCGATGTTTATTTAAGCACAGCTAATAATTTAAACTTTATATTGTTTGTTTTTACTATGCTTTACATCGCCTTTTTAACAGTGGTAGAGCCACGTGGCGGCTTTGCACGGATGGGCCGGCTCAAACCGGGGTGGTACCACGACCTCACAGAAAACCAGCGTGAAGTAGTGGTTTACCTCTGCGTTTCGCTTGGTGAGTGCAGGTGGCCGGAGGCCCTTTTTACTGGAATTAAGGCATTCCATCTTAGTCCTCACGGGTGACAACGCATCTACATTTTGATTTGTAGTAGAGGATAGATGTAGATGTCTATGAGCCGCAGCAACCACTTACCATCAGGTGGACTGTGTGCTCGTTTGTCACCCTTATCCTATAAAAAAAAAACCTGTTCCATTATATGTATTTTCTGTGTAAATTTACCTTTGAATCCCAAGGAGCACACAAGCGTTATGAACATCAATATACCAGCTCTCATAGAACTTAAGAGTTCTTTTAAAAGCGTATAAGAGTTTTGAAAAGAGGCTGTACCTTTATAAGAGTGGTTTGTGAGTTACTATACAGCTCAAGCTATATAAAGTCTTTATTATGGGATCTAAGTAAGCTTAGGTAGGTTTAATAATCATTATATGAAAACACTAGTATCCAACTTTAAGTATTTTATAACACTTCAATCTGATTTTATCATTAAAGTTGGATAGAAGCTGTTTTTTGCGTGCTCTCCCTTGCTTATACAGCTCTAAGTGATATTATAGTATCACTAAAATCTTATTTATGAACAATGGTGTATGCAAACTATCTTCTAAAACTTATTCTTATAGTGTCATTGTACACTTATGTAAATACAGTAGTTTTATGACTTCTGTCTATGAGAGTGATATAAAAATAGTAGGACTTAAATATGTATAAATGACGAAAAGAAGAAAAAGATTAGTTGCCATTAAAAGATCTTGTTAAATCTAAATTAAAATTTTCCAACACCATTCCCAAGTCAAGGGTTTTCATCTTTTATACGTATCTCTAAAGAGAATTATATGTTATGTTGAAAATATTGCCACACAGCTAAAGTAATAAAAATATCCTATTATAGAACTGATTTAAAACCAATGGCTGCATGATAAAATCCATAACATACATAGTACAGCTACTAAGACTATAAGACCCTCGAAATAGCGTTTACGCTATTGAACAAATTGTCGCCATTTTAAGACCCATAAAAACGAAATGTAAAATATAATTTTGAGAATATTAGACACTAGTCTAAGCCTATACCATTACTTTCAATTTGACTAATGATCACTGTCCCCAATGTGCCTTAATATCCATAATTTTTTTTTATTCTAACCTATACAACCGATATTTAGTTACCATATTTACAATTTTGTCCTTGTATTATTTTGTTATTTTGCTGACACCGCAGACATCACGCTATGAAAGTAACTAAAATAAACTAATCTAGCTGTCTCAATATTGGTGAAACTTCTAATCTTTCTTACAGCATATGCTGCAGAACTAAGTCTTGTCCCCATTGAAGCTTCGCTTCAATAGTAATACCAAGAAAAACAGTGGTATCCACAAGACTCAACTTTTCCCCATTTAAAGAGCACATTGGTATTGAAGACATGTGAAGTTCGCCCACACGCATTGGGGCAACGCGGTGGACACTTCCTTGCCCTAAAACCCTCACGGAAATGAAAGGAGACCTGTACCCAGGCAGTGGGACGTATATAGGCTGTCAGTTTTAATTTTTAGTAGGACAAATTGACATGCCAACCTTATCACAAAAAACATTCCTCCAAGTTAGGTTTAAACCAGGATTAATTAGTCTCTATTTAAATCGAGTTCAGACTTTTAAACCAGACAGTTATTTAATTGGATACGTTCATTTTCATTCCTACATTTTCAATATCGTTGGACTACATTAATCCATTTTGTAAAAGAACTGATTTAAATTATGTATTATTTTTTCGGCATTAGTTATATTATTGATGGAGGTACATTTATTTGCGTGGGAGGTTCAAGATAGCTTCGAGTTAAATACAAATTAACGAGATGGACAAATTGCAGATTACCGCCGGGCTGTTCCTTATTACATTTTATTGCTTTTAGCATTTATTGCTTTTAGCTTTTAGGAAAAATCGCACATAGCAATAATAAGAACAAAAAATATTGTCTGCCACGGTTGTTTAATATAATATACGTTTATTTATTCGTGTAGGTTAGAGGTTAAGGTCGTGATATCAGCCGTGGTAGCTCAGGGGCTAAGGCCTCGCTGTAAATTTCACAGTACGCTAGCAACTCTGATTCGATCCCCGCCCGCACCGATGAAATTGGTAGTATTAAGTTAAAAAAATGACATTTTGACAAACGAAATTTAGATATTTTCTTACGTCGAAGAAATAAAGATATGTAATTTCATTTCAATGTTCCAAAATTATATTAATTAATTTATCGTCTTCTTTCTACATGGTAGAGCCGCGCTGCAGCTATATTAAGCCTGCAGCATGAATTGGTCGGCTTGACCAAAGAAGGTCCACACTGCAGCCTGGCCTATAAAAGTCCACTGCTGAACATAGATTGCTTCACAGAGAGAATTTTGCCGTAGTTGTCACGCTTGGTAAGCGGGTTGACAACCAAGAAGATGCTGCATCTCCTGATACAGTTTCCCTCTGTCGCCTCTTATGACACCCGCAGGGCCATATGGGGTATTGGATATTCTTACACCGCCACTACACGGTTATTTCACAGGAATACCAGCGTAAAATAGTTTCATATTGCTGTTTTCAATATGGTGTGTAGGATAAAGAACCCGATACTCTTTTCAATGGTAACGAGACATTCCATCTTTGTCTTTAGGCAGTTCAGCAATGACAACGCGTCTACATTTTGATTCTTAATTGAGGCTAGATGTACGTATACGGCCCACAGCATCGACTTACCGTCAGGTGGACTTAGTGTTCATTAGTCACCCTAATTCTATAACATAAAAAATTGTAATGGATGTTAAAAAAGTACAAGAAAACGTTGTTTACGCATCGTTTACTCGTTTTCATTAATTCAGCGCGTTGTTGCAACGACGTTTGTAAAAACACCGTCAGTCTCGCACACTCGCCTGTTTAAAAATTCAGTGGAACGCCTCTAGCACTTGCCCGAACTTGCATCCAGGGTTACCAAACAGAAAAGTCGTATGGCAACAATTTATATACCTGTTATGTTTTATGGTAAATCCTATAATCTAACATTATATGTACTTTATTTCTCAGAAACAGCTACAATGATTTGCGTAAAATTTTGTATTTAGATAATATTTTTCTTTCCAAATTTATATGATAGGTTTCATCTGTGATACTTTTTTTCTAACGCGGTGCCAAGTTGACTGTCAGTATATCGAAGTGTTGAAGTGCTTGTAGAGTAGAGCTACGATGGCTATCCGAGTACAGAACCAGAGTACGAAACCTATCCAATTGCAGAGAGGTGTAAGACAGGGTGACGATATATACCCGAAACTCTTCACCGTTGCATTGGAAGACGTTTTCAAGCTTCTGGACTGGAAAGGATACGGTATCAACATCAATGGCGAGTATATCACTCACCTTCGATTTGCCGACGATATAGTCTTTATGGCAGAATCGCTGGAGAACCTAAGCACTATGCTCAATGACCTCAATAGTGTTTCCCAACGGATAGGTCTTAAGATGAACATGGACAAAACAAAGATCATGTTTAATGTCTATGTCACACCTATGCCGGTAGTTGCTGGGAACACTAAGCTCGAAGTTGTTGACGAGTATGTTTTTCTGGGACAAATAGTCCGACTAGGTAAATCGAACTTCGAACGAGAGGTCAATCGACGGATTCAACTCGGTTGGGCAGCGTTCGGGAAATTACGGCACATTTTCTCGTCAGGTATACCTCAAAACTTGAAAACGAGACTGTACACCCAGTGCGTGTTGCCAGTGATGACATACGGAACTGAGACGTGGTCCTTCACTGCTGGCCGGATGAGGAAGCTCAAGGTCGGTCAGCGAGCTATAGAGAGGGCTATGCTCGGAGTTTCTCTGCGTGATAAACTCAGAAATGAGGATATCCGCAGTAGAACCAGAGTAACCGACATAGCCCAACGGATTAGTAAGCTGAAGTGGCAATGGGCCGGCCATATAGCTCGAAGAACTGACAACCGATGGGGAAGAAAGGTTCTCGAGTGGCAGCCTCGTACCGGCAGGCGAAGTGTAGGGCGTCCCCCCCCCTAGATGGAGTGACGAACTGGTAAGATATGCAGGAAGTCGATGGATGCAGGTGGCTCAGGACCGTGCTTTGTGGAATTCTTTTGGGGAGGCCTATGTTCAACAGTGGACTTGTGAAGGGCTGTAATGTGTATAATGATGTGTAGTTTGCGACTCGCTTTATTTCGGGCACTCACATACCTTCGCAACGTCAGTGAGTCGAGCCGATCACATATTCGGTCGTAGACGATGCAGACATCTCCTCGAAATTAAAATATTATTTGTTAATTCAAATAATTAATTAAGATGTTGTACAGTTATTTTAAAGCATTTATTTAACAAAGTAAGGAATAGGAAAAAGTAAAAATTCATTACATTCAGCCGCAAAAACTTGGCGGCCCTGTTCCACCATCCGCAGTATATATGCTCGTTACGCCCTCAATCGCCCCGTTCCCTCGAGACATCTTCAGCGAGCACTTACCTGTTTCCGGCCTCTCCCAATGAGATCCCACTTCACTCCGACAATAGATTTAAGTCGTTTTAAAAATGTTCCAAAATGTCCAATTCGACGCTCTAGTGTGCTGCCCATTATAGTTTTGTGAAACGGATAAAACATGATTTGCTCTTATGAGTTTGTGATGATAACCCTATAATATACGTAACAAACTGGGCACAGATTTTTTTGTAAACGAGTCTAATTCCTTTATTTCTAATACTTTAAAAATAACTAAAATATAATTATTTTAATATTATGTTAGGAAAAGCATGTACTTAAATTATTCGAACATTTTCCAATTTCATTAAACAATCGATTCAAGGAAACAACCACCTTTGAACATTTTTCGACGATCATTATGTATAAAAAAATGATCGTTGCTAATCCATATTTCCGACAACGGTATCAACTTTGACCTGTTACCGACTGATAATGAGTAGAAATTTATCTCCGTGAAATACTTTTATCGCGTGCGAAGATCACCAAAACTTTATCACATTCCGGAACGAAGAGCAAACTCCTCTCCCAAAGTTTCAATAAAGATGTCGTTGCAGAAGTGCTAAGCTGACATCTTATCGCCCTCAAAGTAAAACTGATCGTACGCGCCAACGTGTCTCTATAACGATCCGTCACATCGCTGCCATCGACCGTAATTACACGGCGCTTTGTTTGCGCGGGAACGGCGGGTGTTGTTTATTGAAAACAACCGCCCTCCGGTTACTTTTCTCAAACGTGACATTTTCCTCCACTACGCCTCTAATACTTCAAGTGAAGGGTTATGTGAACCGGTTTTGTTGAGAGTGGTATGTTATATACATATTATATTATAATTAAGACAGACCTTTATAAACAAAATAAAATAATAATACCTTTATTAATTAATTTAGTAAGGTATAAGCTAAAATCAATATTTGAATTTATTATTAATTAATTTTAATTCTTAATTCTGAAAAACAAAACAAAAAACATAAAAAACAAACTTGCGCGATTGGTTCTTCTTCTTCTTTTTCATCAGCGCGTAAAATCTCACAGCAGGACATAGGCCCTTCACGGTGTGGAAAGTATTTTACTTTTGCGTCACGCTTGACAGGTGCATTGACGATGGCATTACCATACGTTACGCGCCTTCTTCAGCGTAAACGTGATGGTTAAACCGTCTATCTATTCTTTCATATATCAATTCCTATAGTAGTAGGTACGAAGTCTAGTGCGACCCACTACTGGATGGAGTGACATGGTAAGATATGGAGACCGTGCTTTGTGGCATTGCTTGAGGGAGGCTACGTTTAGCAATGGGCTTGTGAAGGCCTGTAATGATAATTTCCTATAGTTCCATAGACGAAATGAGGTGATGAATTTTCTTTCCCTACGACACCGACAAAGTGTAGATAGTGATTATTTACCTCACTGTCATCGCACCAGTCCATTATAGGGAAGACTTAGGTTTGTAAAATGCTGAATTGAGCTTACACTATGAAGTCTCATACTCTGTGCCAACAGTAGTTTATTAATTGGAAATTTAAATTCCTATTGCACGCATCACAACATGAATGAGTGCTCTACTCTCGATATGTTGCCATACCTCAATATCGCTATATAAAATTGTTCTTATACTCTTAGCTAGACATCAAATACATATTATTATTAACGTTACAATGACTACGGACATTGAATTATAAGATTAGTTTGTTTTTTAATTGATTCACTTTAGACTACATAACAAAAATGTAATTGAAAAAATATATGGAGTGCCGTCCGTTGGTCTGTGCGTCGATGCGCTCTTTTCGTTTAATAGAAATGTAAGCTATAAATTGAGACATGTAGTAATAAATAAGATTCCATATATTCCAAGGAGGATATCTATTAATTTTTGTTATTTAACTCAACACCGTCTAAAAGTTATTTATTTTTTCATCAAAATTTCATTGAAATTTGATGAAAAAAATAAAAACGCTCATGAGGCGTGCGCTTCTGGATTTTCCAAATTGTTTTTAATTCTCGGCGGTGAGAACTAAAATACAGAGTAAAAAAACTATGTTGATGAATTTAATGAATGTTCAGAACGTAGAGTGGACTATTCACCAAACCGAACTATCGACAACGTGGTGGTAAAATGGTTGGCTGTGCTTTATGGAAGAATATTAAAAAGCTGCCACTTTAACATAGAACTGGCTAGTTTAAAAAAATAACAAGATTCAAATGGATGAGGATCCTCTTATGTTGGCATTACTACCATTTATTCATGTAATTTCAATACATTATGCAATTAATAGAGCAGGTATTGAGTAGATATATAAATTTAATAAACCTGATAACTGAATAGTGTCAACGTTTATTAGCGATGTTATAATTATTTTCTATTACGCGCTTAAGGGGATATCCGGGCGGCGCTTAGTTCGATATTAGCTATCTTATAATTAATTTCTCATAAACGCATGAGAGGATATCCGTACGGCGCGGCGCTTCGTCCGTACAAACGTATTTTGTCCCTGGATAGTGTCACTAGAATAAATATTTTTTTGTGACACAACCTATGTCTTATATACATAATAAGCAAGCCTATGCTTAGTATTTTCTAAGACCTATGTCTACCACTTCATGTTGCTATGTTTTTTTTATAAAATAATTATTTTTAAAACTAGATAGTTTCTAAAATTAATAAAACTCCCCAGGTATATCGCCGTTATTAAATATCAAGCAAACTAATTTAACTTTAGTTTAATATAGTGACATTCCGTCTCATATTGTTTTGAAAAAAAAATCGGTCAAATTAGGTTCAGGTAAAGGAGAAAACAGCTTCGAGCTACAGTTGCCTGTCTCGGTTGCCTAGCTCGTTTGGTACAGACGGGCACAGCGCGAAGAAGAAATCCATTCTTGACATTTCTTGCAGCCCAGATAATTTTTTATTATACTAACATTGGAATCCTAAATAAAAAACAATCCTAAATAAAAAAAGGTAGCGTTTCAAATATAAAACAAATAACTAATACGCGCGTAAAGTGACGCCTTTCCGCTACAATTTACGAGCATTTTGTACATCGTACGGTGGCTGTAATTCATGATTTATGTAACTAAATAGCAATTATTATGAACGCCGTGAATAGTGAAACGTCGGCGTGACACCGAGGCGAATGCGTTGTAATTCTAAGTAATAACTGCCGCCTGATGCTTTTGTTTCGGTGAAGTCGTGACGCTGGTAGATACGCTAGAGTTGCCCACTTTACTACATAATATATTATCCTACTATATGAAGGGTCCGAATATGATAATTCTAAAAAAGATAAGCCACCGCTCGTCGGCACGGCAATACTCTACTCTAATTTATACTTGGAAGAGCAATGCTGTAATTATATCATACTTGTATCACGAA
This sequence comes from Parnassius glacialis, assembly GCA_033319125.1. Lineage (NCBI taxonomy): Eukaryota > Metazoa > Arthropoda > Insecta > Lepidoptera > Papilionidae > Parnassius > Parnassius glacialis. Next base: position 10,982,624 of record JAVANC010000013.1, read on the forward strand.
TAGATCAACTCGACCGGGAAAAGACCACACTCTCACAGAATACCAGCGTAAAACAACAGCTTAATGCTGCTTTGTTTCGTATGACGTGTGTACAGAAACAGCTTTCTACAACTTTCTACTGGAAGCGAGGCATTCCATCTTAGTCCTAAGGAGTGTAACAACGCATCTGTGCTACAGCATCACTTACAATCAGCTGGATAGAATGCTAGTTTGTCAGCCTTGTTATTAAAATTTTTTTGCTCCTTTGTTGCTGCTCCCTGACACAGGACTGGATATCTACACTTGGCATAAACGAGATGGTTATTAGGCCACCTGTCGGAAGCCAAAACATCTTTCTGGAGTTTCCATAGTCGCCTCTTACGGCACCTACTGGACGAAATAGATTATTGAATTACCTGACGCCGCCACTACACAGTTTTTTTACAGGATTGAAAAATGTCCCAAATATTACAACGACAGTACCTTACTCTTCAATTTTTTTAGTAGTCTGTCGCGGCGGTTTTAGGATTTTTCATTGCTAAAATAATTCCACATAGTGTATAATGATACTGATAATGGGTTTGCAGTCGGTAGTGTTTAAAAGAAAAGTTTAAAAGACAAAAAAGAGAGAAAAAGCTTAATAAACTTATTTTAGTGCATGGTAAAAATCACATTAAAAGTTTGCAATGGAATGAAAATGGGAAAAAGTATTACAGCTTCCAGTTGAGTTGGAGGTATAGTTAACAAAGTTACAAAACAACCTACAACATTTGGTAAATGTTTGGTAAAATAAATAAATTGCCTATACATAAACTTACCACTTAGAGTGAACGCTCTCACCGTCCGATTGGCAAATAAATATTTTACTGCACCTTTCACGATCGCTGCTTAAGCAGCTTTTATAAATCCGGCATCCACAATAATGAAAGGTGCAATGAATAAAAATCGACACTGCGAAATAGTAACATTTCGGCGAATTCGTAGGAACCAGATTCCAATAAAAAGAATGTAAGCAATGTCATGAATGTTAAACAGAATGATAGATATACTGTAGGATGTAAAAATTAAAAATTGCTAAATCGTATATTGTAGTACGCATAAGTTAGAGTTCCACTGTAAAATAGAATAGAATAGAATATTTTTTGTTTAATATAGATTACATAATAGGCACTTACTTGTTCTAACCTATCCGAATACGACATAGATAAGAGTGGAGATAGGCTCAGATGCAATGTTAGAAGCACAGAGACAATTATCACATCTTTAGAGCTTTAGACTCAAAAATGACCATTTGTGCTTTGGACAAAAATTTACTTTTGCGAGGATTAAAACCCTGTCTGCAAACCCACGGCGTAGTACTCAAGTGTCGTCGTCGTCTTACTAACTACGTAGTTACTTGTGAAAATTATTTTTGATGAAAGTTTGGAGGTTAAACCGAGTACTTACTTAAATTTAGCTTAAAAAATAACGATATGAAAAGTTGATTATTTTATCCAAACATGTGTTTGCAAAACTTGTATCCACGTGACACAAATTTAGTCAGTGGGTGGAAAAACTTCGATCAGAAAAAGGTCGGCAGGTAACGAGTGTTCAATCAGAGGGAGCGCGATATAAATGAGAAAATAAATTCGACTCGATGTTCCTGCTTGCCTGCTGTAGAGCGTCCATGATTACCTACCAGTTGCAGACGGTCCCACACAGACAACTACAAAATTTGATTCAACATTATTAAGTGGCAAAGCTTGCGAAGTCACTTATTGATTTCACGATGTCTGTCCGTCTGTCCGTCCGTCCGTCTGTTCCACGATTAACTCGAGAACGGTTTCGAATTTTCAAATTCTGTTTTCAGCAATCGATTACTGATCACCCAGGCATCTGAACCTGCTATTTTGAATTTTTTTTTCCGTTAGAAACCGCTACAAAGCTGATTGCTTCGCCACTTTGCTATGCTGTTAGCTTGCTAGGTTTATTGACATTTATAACCACTAAGCTTAGTGTAGAAACGAGTAACTAACGTAACGCTGCACGTTTGGCGAGCACGACTAACGCTCGATACGTACATAGACCGTATTATTTTTTTTCTTTTACTGTTAGAAACCAGTGTTTGACTATTATTCCACGTGATGGTAAGTGGTGATACAGCCGTAGATGGTAAAGCGCACCTTATGTGCCCTGCATGGCGACCACTTTATATGTATGTGGAGGAACTCCTTTTTTGAACCTATAGGAATAAATAATCTAATAATAAAATAAATAATCTATAAATAAATAAATAAAGTCTAATTAAACACTGTTTTAAAGTTCGTCTAATAAAGACACGGTTTACTTATTTCTGCCGCCAAACACCTGCTGTGATTCGATCCGATGATATAGAGAACCAGTATACTTATTACATCCATTACAACCTATGAAAGTCCACTGCTGAACTTAGGCCTCCCCTATAGGTTGCCTCATAGGTCGGATTTTGCCATAGTTGCCACGCTTGCCATGCGGGTTGGCAGCCGCAGTTTTTATTATTTTGAATTGTTATCAGGAAGATGCTGCTGCCCATCTCCTGTTTCAGTTTCCCTCTGTCGCCTGTTACGACACCCACGGGACCATACAGGGCAGTGGATATTTCTTCATCTCCAATACACGGTACAATTATTGCATACTATGTGGCACTCCATCGTAATTCTCAGACGCGGCAAGGCATCTAAACCCTTGTTTGTTTGAAGCTGGCTGCAGATGAATAATAGGCTCTATTAACCACTTACCATCAGGTGGACTGTGAGTGCGTTTGATACTTCAATTTTCAAAAAAAAAATACTTCGAACTTTCTTCACTCAAGCCTTAGAATGAGTCTATATCTCGATGTCCTGCATTTTTCAATCTGATGGTGTCACTGCGCAAACTTTGTCGGCAACGTGATAATACCGTCCCGTGTTACCGGGCGGGGCGGATCGTAGCCCGGTTCTCAGTAATCATGACACGGCAAACTCCATCACAGTGAGACAGCAGCATCTACATCGATCTACGAACTTCGTAGTTGTGCGTGTTGTGACATTACGCGTGTAATTAAAGTTCACTGCGCTCTCCATTATAACACTTAATGGAGTATAAGTGTCGTGGTAAGAAATAGTACGCACATCAATGAAATTGTTAACAGCAATTTCACACCCTAATTTACCACGTATATGACGGTGATGGAAAATATCGTGAGGAAATCTGCATGTCTTAGAAAGTTACAGTACATACATACACCAAATCCACCTAATGGTAAGTGGATTTCCATTCAGTAAACATGTGTCCGCGCACAAGAATCAAAATACAGATTCGTTATCATCGTTTTAGTACAAAAACGTCTTCGATTCTCGTCATTCACCATACGAAAAATACGTACATATGCTTCCCTGGCGGAGGAGATGTAATAGATTGGCTATTTATGATTTAGCTATAATAAAGCTGCAGCGAAAAATTGCCCTGCTTTTTTCTTCACCATGAAACATTAAAATTGATAGTCTGTAATTTTGAACAATTACTTCGATACATAACCTGTAATCCCCGAGGAGGTAGGCAGAGCGCGAACCACGTTTAGCAAAAAAAAAACAGGCCAAGTACGAGTCGGACTCGCGCTCCGAGGGTTCCGAACAAATCCGTAGGTATATAAATTTAAAATTATTAAAATTATTTTTATTAAATGATGTAACTAAAAATTTATGCTTTTCGCAATTTTTCCTTTATCTGTGCTATAATACGTTGCTTCGTACCAAATTTTAAGATTCTGAGTTCACGGGAAGTATCCTGTAGGTTTTGATTCCCTTGCGTATGTCGAAAATATGCGGTATAAACGGCTGTATCTTTTGATTGTATTGGCTTAGAAGTTTGATTTTTTCACAGCTCCAAGGGACAGTAGACTTGAGTATTTGATATGAATTTCAGCTCGATACCTCCACGCGTTCCTGAGAAAAAGGGTCTTGACAGACAGACAGACAGACAGACGGACAAGAAAGTGATCCTATAAGGGTTCCGTTTTTTTGAGGTACGGAACCCTAAAAATGAGTTTAAATGGAAAATTGTAAAATAAATGATAGATGGTTAGCTCTATCATTTATTACTACACGATTACAAACCCAATGTACCTACTTAGTCGCCTTTAAAGACATCCTAAGCAAATACCACGATGGGTACATTTTTCTTGTTATCTGTCCCACATAAACATGGGAACTATACGTCCCAAACCAACATCCACCGTGATGTTACTTAGTACCTATTACCTAATTAAAGTACCTAATTACAAAACCATCCTTTGTGGTATTCCTTGGGGGAGGCCAATGTTCAGCAGCTTCACATGTAATGGGTTGTAATGATGATGAATATAATGACATCCACTGCTGTGCTACTCACACATAAAGCGAAAATTTCAGTAAGTACGCCAGACATAATTAAAATTGTTATATTAGGCTTTAGCACATAAAAAGTATCATTAAAAGGAAACATTTATTGTGATGCCACGTGATACTGTAACAATTGTAATTGTTACGAGGTGATCCAACAGAGTACGTTACGAGCGGTAACGTTAGCGCCGGCACGAGGCCGACGAGTTACGAGCACCTGACCGCCGCGCCGCCACCGCCGCGCCGGTTAATGGCTGAAACCCAATATGTCAGCGTTTGTGACCAGTGACGACCATGACGTGTTTTCATAATTGATGCCTCTCGTCCTAAACTAACGAGGGTTTTATGTAGTTTTATTGCTTATGTTAATCGTGAATGTAATAGTTTGAAAACAAAATTAAAAAACATAAACACTCACTTCTGTCACCCAGAGGGTAGGCAGGGACTATACTTCTATTTGGCATAAGCATGACACCTCTCTCGCCTCCTTTACATCCTTATATATTTCTACTCATACAAATTACGAACATGTTCGTCGATTATGGGTACTTTTAATCGGGACCATTTTTAACATATCGCCAATTTGGTTGATAAACTTTCGACTGGGGCGTCCCTAGACGACTCTGCCGTTCGCTTCTGCTACATAAAGTTGCTTATTAAAATTACTATTTTTAAGATAAATCATTAGCCGTAAAATTATTGATTAATACATAACTTAAGCAAGTACTACAGACATTTATAACATAATCATTGTCATTTATGTATTTACTCTGCATGATAAACACTAATATGCTGCAATGACCATTTATTTTATTTTAAAAACGTTACCCCCATACTAAGACTTTCTCCTGTATTGTGGATGCTGTTTACAGACATGATTGCACATGGACAAACATCCAGTCCAGGAGCAATTGTAGGCCATTCAAATACTTGTTCCGTGCGGGATTGGAAATCGAGGCCCCCAGCGCAGCAACTCATTGCTAAATCACTGCGCCACGGAGCCGTCAATATTTATTACTGTTCAGCATACCACTGCATATTACACATTTAACCTAAAGAGCGCGACTAAAAAGAGTAGCACTATACGGCGAAAAAAAATGCGTTTATGGCACCGCTTTGTTACCGCAACGCACCGGGTAGCTCGTTGTGCATCCGTGGCATGACTTTATTATGTAAGAATGAATAACAGACACGATGATAAATTGTCATTTCAGCTATTGCCGTAGTAATTTCACACAAAACTGATACCTCAGTTCCCTAACGTTGACGTCAATATTTATGTCATCAAAACAATGCCAACAAGCATGCGGCTCACTTGATGTCAAGCGTCGACCGCCGCCCATGAATATCTGCAACATCATAGGAATCAGCAAACCTGGCGTTGCCGGCCCTTTTGAAAGGAGTAAGCTCGTTTCTTGAAGGTCCCTAAGTCGCATCGCTCCGGAAAAATCATCCGAACAATTCGGTTATTATTTTATAATAGGTATATAATTTTCTTTGAAAGTAAAAGAATTATGAAAACTGGTATAAAATGGAGAAAACGTCGATTCTATCTTTTAAGTGTTATTAATTTTTATAGTCTGTTTATAACGATTTTAACTTTCTAGTGCTTTTGTTGAAAAAGAATCACATAACATTTATTAAAATAAATCTACAATTTATACCATCAATTGGATTGCAGTTATTGCAGCTAATGGACCGTTACAGTAAATAACATTTAAATAACCCTGTGTCAGATGAAGCTGTGAGAGACGCATAGGCAAACAGCGCTAACATCACAGAAAATAGAGTAAATAACATTATCATTTCTAAGGACTAAGATCGAATACCTCACACTCAGTAATAAATAAATTAATCCCCTGTCAACTCGGTCCCCATATTACGTTAGAGTGAAATAAAAGTTTATTTTATGCCTGTAAAAGTGCCAAAATATTCCCGTGCAAAGTGTTAGTCTAAATTAAAAGATAAAGTCGGGCTTTTGCCGTGACATCGTCTTTAACTGTGCACAGGTTGGGTTTATTATACAGGGTTATTTTGCAATAACCGGCCAAATTTACAGAGAAGATTCAGATTAAACAATATAGGCAAAAGGTGAAGAAAACATAATTAAAAATTTCAAATATTCTATTCTTTTTATCTTTTAAATTCAAAATGCGTGGCAATGCATTATTTTTACTGATTTTCGCATTCGTAAAGGTCGATCGGGAGGCAAAAACGTTGTTGCCCATAAATCACATTTAATTTGGAATAATTTAAAATCCTTATTTACTTTTATTTGCAATAACTGTAATAAATTTGTCTACTCTGAAAAATAACCCTGTATAGGTTCACGACGCATAGAGATGAATAAAATAAAATTCGCATACACACCACACAATTGTGACAAATTCACAATTCTTTCTTTATAAACTGCTAGCATTCATTTACACACGCTATTTGGTTTGTTCCAGGGCGGCGCGGCTGCGCAGCTATAATCTGTGGTGGTAAAGCGCACCCTGGAGCCGCACACGGGCCTATGTAAGACACTATATTATTTTATCCTCCACAAACTCACAATTTATGATCTTTCTAGTACTTTCCGATCGGCTCGATTCACTGGCGCTACAAAGAGATTTTACATCCCTTTGCATTTTCTGTCGCATTCACCACGACGTGTGCTCGTATTAATTCCAGCCACCAGATACCATTTTTTTTTTTATAGAATAAGGGTGACAAACGAGCACACAGTCCACCTGATGATAAGTGGATGCCGTTGCCCATAGACAGCTACATTTATCCTCGATTAAGAATCAAAATGCAGATGTGTTGTCACCCTTGAGGACTAAGATAGAATGCCTTTTTTTTAGGATAAAGGTGACAAACGAGCACACAGTCCACCTGATGGTAAGTGGTTGCAGCGGCCCATAGACATCTACATCTATTCTCGATTACGATTCAAAATGTAGATGCGTTGTCACCCGTGAGGACTAAGATGTAATGCCTCGTTTCCAGTAAAAGGGTCTCCGGTTCTCTACACTCACCATACGAAATACAGCAGCGTCAAGCTGCTATTGTACAATGGTATTCTGTGAGAGCGTGGTCCTTCCCCGGTCGAGCCGACCCAATCGTGCTACAACTATACCTACTACTAATATAGCTGCAGCATGGCTCTACCACGCATTAAACCTTGTTTCCAGTAAAAGGGGTCTCCGGTTCTCTACACACGCCATACGAAACACAGCAGCGATAAGCTGCTATTTTACGCTGGTATTCTGTGAGAGCGTGGTCCTATCCCGGTCGAGCTGACCCATTCGTGTTACAACCATAATATAGCTGCAGCATGGCTCTACCGTGCTTACAAAATATCGCACATCGCGACTAAATTCATGATATATTCACACTATCTGGATGCTTGGCAGTCCGCAGTTATGTGATGTCTCAAGAGTTTTCTTCCTCGCACGATTTTTATTTGGGATTTAAAACCATCATTTATTTTTTTGGACCCCCTCCCCTTTTTTTAAAAGGTCGGCAATAACACCTGCAATTCCCCTAGTCTTGTAAGTGTTCATGAGTGATGGTAGTCAGTTATCATCAGGAACCGAATGTCCGTTTGCCTCCTTGTCTATAAAAAGTAAAAAACATTTCTATAAAATATACTTTACGCATAATCAAGAGTCTGTAAAACAGCCCACTGCCAGAAAATTACCTTTTTCTTAGTAGTAAGCAACACAAAAGCCTCCCTCTAATTAGACATATGTTTTTTATTTCTACATAGGCGCAGTGCCTATGTAGAAATAAAAAACATATGCACAAAAAGTACAGAGACGGTGTGACAAGAGCTGGTACCAGACGTTTTGCATCTTTGATGCCGACTTCTGTCACTAGTGTATAATATATTTACATTTGTAATATACAGGTTGGTCAACAGCCGGAGACTATATTAAGATTTGGCATTTCTCTATACCATATATATATATATATATATATATATATATATATATATATATATATATATATATATATACTTATGAAATAGGAGACCCAATGGACTCAATTACGCCGACTCGCCATCACACGGACGGCATCAATGTAATTCAAATTCTTCCTGCTGCTACTGCTGCGTATTCCCATAATTTAGCGTTACAATTAGTTATTATTCCATATTATTTTTAACACGCGTTAATTAGCTCTTATTTATGTATAAATACATATGTATGAATGAATTTAACGGAATTTATTGCTCAGTTTTTCCCCTTTTCGGGACGTTAGAATTATATTCTACAGACGTTTTAATAATCGATGACAAAACAATTACTTCATGACCATGAACTAGTTTTCTCACTAGGATTATCACAGCTCATAATTAAAAAGTGTTTCTTAAGTTTTTTAACCCTAACTTTATTAAATGTCTACAAGCAATATAATTTTTCAATATCCAATGTGTGTAGACGTTAGATCAATTAAAATTTCGCTGTAATTTCCTTATCGATTGAAATTAGAAAACTATTATTTAAATTACTACAAAATTAAGTATTTTGGTTCTGGCAGAATAGAAAAGGTATCGATTAAAACCCCATGATTCACGTTTCTTAAGCTTAGCACCGCCTTACGTCATAAACAGTTGTTTCGACAATATTTTTTAGATTTTTAGTTTTGTAAGAGAGTTTTCGTTAAAATATGAAAAAAAAGCTCGTACAGTACTAAAAATCTAAGAAAACTAATTTCCATAGCTAAGTAAAATCTAAATGCAATTCTAAGTGCATAAGTATTCGTACGTAAAAGTAAAGGTAAATTGAAATTAGTAGAAATCGATTATCGCTTTGCGGCAGCAAACTGATGACGAATGAGTTGCACCTAGTACTATCCGTCATCTGTAATAAATACCTTGGAGTAACGTAAGATACAATTAAGATGAGTAATGTATACAACATTATAAGTAATGGAAGATTACGCTTTGTGCGCAGTGGTGCGGAGGGCGCGGCGGCACAATGGACGACGGTGGCAGCAACAAGCAGCGCCAAGCCACGCGGGTCTTCAAGAAGAGCTCGCCCAATGGAAAGGTAAACGTAGAAAGTTCTTTTTAATTATCAATAACGTTAGACATATTTTTCTTAAAAAAAAAAACGAATTGACGTATTATTTTGGTATCTGTTAACATATGATTTGTCAATTATTTTTTGTTTAATGAAATAATAACATTTCTGAGGACGTAGTAGATTAGCATAACAAACTGAGATTAACTATTTCAGTAGCGCTGAAGAATTAAATCGAGGTGATCGTTTAGTAGAAAAATAAAGTGGGCGAACCGCGCCTGACCTATAACTGGCTTATTTCATTAAATCATAATGTAGAGAAAAGAATAGCTACTGTAGTGGCTATTCTTGACAATCAAATCACGGTGTTCGGTACTTATTGAAACGATGTTGATAGACTTTATGTAATTGATCTCCAGGATGAAAAATTATTAAAGCCGTCATCATAAATTTTCCACGAATTATAAAGTTTGCAATTTGGTTCCAAATTGCTCTTCGTTCTCTCGTAACACTTCTAAAGTTTTGGGATTTACATACGTTTGAAGGATAACGCGAAAAATGTCGTGAATCTTCTTAAAAATATTTAAATATTTTTTTTAATGAAAATTCTCTGAGGGCTAAGTACTATATTATATCTTCTTAGTTACAAAAGCATTGAAAATACAATTTAAAAAACTAGAAATTATTATGTTTAATAAATAAAATGGAACTGTTAACTGTTGCACTATTGTGTTACTAAATGTAAGCTGTACATTACGATCGTAGCGAATTCCTCGCTTATTGGATACACCGTGAAATTTGTCAGGTTCATCGAACAGTAATGCCTGTTGATGCGATTCGTCTGCACGCAACTCCATAACGATGAGTTTGCGCACGCAACACTATACAATATAGTCCTGGGATAATACGTTAAATAATTTGTTTGCTCTAGTTATTTAGGGTTAGACCCTTGAGGTCTGGACCTTAACAGGCATAATTTTTGGGGCGAAAAAATTTGAAAGGTTACTATATTCTAAAACCGATTGTATTTCATCCTACCGTAAGAACAAAAAAAAATATGATTAAAAGATAACTAATAATATAAAGATAAGACTATAAGATAAAGATAAGGGGTTATTTTTAATCAATACTTTATTCTAAAACCGATAGTGTTTCAGTTTACCATACAAAAACAAACTTAAAGCTATATCGGGTTAAGCTTGGGCCTAATGTGCTATTCAACTTAAACCTCATAAATTTTGTTTTTATTAGTTTTATGTATAACTACCAAACCATTTATAGCTAGAGCTATATCAGTTTAGGAAAATATGCGGTCGTAGTAAATTTCATAATACACGAGCAACCCTTGTACGTTACCCGCCGGAACCACAGAAATTATTGATTACAAATTTAGTTGATAATATCGTGAGAAAAATCTGCATGTGAAATCCTCCAATACGCACTGGGGAAGCGTGGGGTACTCTCCACAATCCTTCCTCTCATAAATGAAGGGAGCCCAGTGCCCAGCAGTACCACATGTTTAGGCCGTTACCGGTGCCTGTCCGACTGTTTCCGAAAATGGTAACGTCTTTCGAATATTATCAGTCTATACTGCGTAGGATATGTTATAGGACTAACTGCTGTGCTAGCACAAAGGTCAGTTTGGACCCGCGATGTAGGAGACACAGCAGCAATTAACACAACTACAGTTTTCACTTGACGTTTTTAAGAAGCAAAAATAAATCCATGCTACGGGAATGTAATCTCACATTTAGACGTCCGTATCGTCGTAGGTAAAGTTAATAAAATATTTTCATACACATTTATTGCAGTCTAAAAGATACGTGACCCATGTCCAGGAGTCAACTACTTAAGGGTGATATAAAAATTATAAATAAGGTGTAAATAATAGTAAGTAAGTAATGTTTATATAATCCCACTTCAGGGCATTTTCTTATTTCTGGGTGGGTATTGGAGCAACCTCTTACAACACCCACGAGACTATATGTTTTCGATCATGGCAACGTCTTTCGGATATTGTCCAAAGTTTAGATTGCGCGGAATATATTATAGCGCCGCAATTGTTGCGCTAGCACAGAGGTAAGCTCGGACTCGCTGTGTGATTACAGAATAAATAAAATTAATTTAAATTACTACAGTCTTGAAACATTTCCTTAATAACATAAGTATTTTAACCCAGCTTTAATGGGACAGATATTGTTTATAGTGTTGCTAGCATTTAATTTAAATTTATACCTTTTTCAAAGTTCAAATCTAAAACTAAAACTATTAAAGTTATTATGGTTCGTTTGACCTTAAGTACTTCAGTAAAGTTTGGTTAGCCTCGTCTATTATGAATTTTCACCCAAACTACTTTTTTTTCTTGGCCATTCAAAAGATTAACCATTTTTTTGTATAAAAATCCCAAATTTGGTCCTTAATTTTCGTTAAATTTACTTCTACCTAATACTATCGTATAATTTATTTTCAGTGTTGCCTTGCTGAAATCCACTTAAGAAACTAAAAGTTTTTAGCTTTCATTGATTCGTGACTCGGCTACTAAGTAAGCCTAAGCCGCGGGAGTTTTAATTTTCTCTGTCGACAGTTTCTTAAGTTCTTACTTTATAATTTATTTTTCGTTCCACAAATTACTTTTAATAACTTGTTAATATATATTTATTAAAAAAAAATTCCAGGCCGTAAAGTTTCGAGTTTGACTATTACAATTATACAATTAAAACAAAAATGGAAAAGTAAAATGTCTTATTATAATTTACATAAATTTTAGGTGCAATCATATTTATATTTCAGTACATAGGTACATATACCGGGTATTGGCGGTGTAAGAATATCCACTACCCCATATCATCCCGTGGGTGTCGTAAGAGACGACAGAGAGAAACAAATCAGGAGATGGACAGCCTTCCTAATAACGACTAAAAATAAAAAAAAACTGAGGTTGCCAACCAGCTTGCCAAGCGTGGCTACTATGACAAATATACCCCTATGAGGCAATCTATGGGGGTGGCCTATGCTGAGCAGTGGACTTTAATAGGCTGTAACGGTAACCATAACTTACCTATATATTATATTTATATAGTCTAAAAAGACCTTACTCTACACCGTCGCAATTTCTCTGTAATGTTTTTTTTTTAACTTACAGATCACAGTTTATTTAGGAAAAAGGGACTTTGTAGATCACATCACACATGTAGACCCGATTGGTGAGTATTGATTATTTTTATTAGTGCCTTGGTTTATCATTCTACTATCTAGTCTCTGTAATGCTTAAATAAGTGTATCTTGCCTGTCTACGTACATTGCATTATGATTCTTTTGCTGACGTGGAGACTGGCTTTATTATTATTAACTTAATATTAACTTAACTATTTCTGCCGCCGAATAATAGTCAGTCCAAAAAAAATTAATTGCTTTTTTTCATAGGATAGGGTGACAAACGAGCACACAGTCCACCTAATGATAAGTGATTACTGTGATCCATAGACATCTAAATCTATCCTCAATAAAGAATCAAAATGCAGATGCGTTGTCACCTGAAGGCTAAGATGAAATGCCTATTTTCCAGTAAAAAGCGTCTGCGGTTTTCTACACTCACCATACGAAATACAGCAGCATTAAGCTGCTATTTTACGCTGGTTTTCTGTGAGAGCGTGGTACTTCCCCGGGCGAGCTGATCCATTCGTGCTACAACTATACTATATATATAATATATATATATATATATAATATAGCTGCAGCATGGCTCTACCACGTAAAACTGTACTGTTTGTTAGTCTCGCTAAAACTCGAAAATGGTTCGACTGATTTTGATGAAATTTTTTGTGTGTGTTTGTTTGGGTCCATAGATTAGTAATCTATGATTGGGTCCCTGGATGGTGTAGATTGGTATCGATAGGTGGCGCTGTTGTCGAGATCCAGAAATCACCCGCGAGTAGCCGGGGCGGATCGCTAGTTATTTTATAAAATGTGCATAAATTATACACGAAAAATTTTCTAAAGAATTTCTTCAAATAATGAGCAAATCCGCTACAAAATACTTTAAGCAGTGTTAAAGTATTAAGTCAATACAGAAACTTAAGCGGATTAGAACCTTTTTATATTATGCGATAATTGTTTAATGTCATTTGATGTAAGCTATAGACCAAAATATTTGTCTGAGTGACGGTTTTTTTTTTAATTTACGAGTTTCACGTGCCGTGTATGTTGTCTCGGTCATAAACAACCGGGAGATTTACAGCGAGAGATTTTATTATGTTTCAAAAGAAGAAAAACCCAAAATGTGATGATATATGTGCGCTGTATATCTCGAGGTCTGGAAACGCCGTTTCAGTACCGCCATAATTTTCACTTGACGTTTTGACGAAGCAAAAATGAATCCGCGCTACGGTAATATAATATATATTATATTTAGGCGTCCATGTCGTTGTAGGTAATGTTCACAGAGATTTCCCTTCATATTTATTGCAGTTTTAAAATTAGGAGAAGTCAATCAATTACGGATTGCATAAAATGAAATACTAGCAATACTAGCGATAAGATAAGATAGGATAAGAGCCGTGGTGGCTCAGGTGGTTAGCGCTCGCTGTAAATTTTACAGAACGCACCAATGAAATTGTTCATTGCAATTTTAACTGCTGATTTACCACGTGCTCGGCGGTGAAGGAAAACATTGTGAGGAAACCTGCATGTCTGAGAAATAAGAAAAAAAAATATTTTCAAAGACATGCGAAGTTCGTCAACACGCATTGGGGCAGTGCGGCGGACACTTCCTTGCCCCCCTCTCAGAGATAAGAGGAAGCCTGTGCCCAGCAGTGGGATGTATATAGGCTGTAACTTTGACTTTATATACTAGCGTTCCGCCCCCGGCTTCGCACGGGTGATTTCTGGATCTCGACAACAGCGCCACCTACCGGGTCCAATTGTAAATCGTTTAGATCATCCAGAGACCCACTCAACACACACAGAAAATTTCATCAAAATAGGTCCAGCCATATTCGAGTTTTTGCGTGCCTAACGGACAGCAATTGATTTTTATATAGACATTAAAAATCAACATTTGAATATTGTTAGCAAGTAACGTCTATAGTGCCCCACGTGAGGACATAAGCCTTCTCTTATTTCTGAGCAGGTATCATTGGTGCTTAATATGGCGGAAATCATTATAAAATATGAAAAATTGGTTTTTTTAGGGTTCTGTACCCAAAGGTTAATCAACGGGACTCTATTAATAAGCCTCCGCTGTCCGTCCGTCCATCTGTCTGTCAGCGAGCTATTTTTCATAATTTGTGATAGGTAGACAAATAATAAAAAATTTAATAAATTAAAAATTAAATATCGCTCCCCAACTAGACACGTGTATTAAGATGGTACGGAACCCTTCATGCGCGAGTCCGACTCGCACTTGCCCGGTTTATTTATGTTCTACTTATTTGCCTAGATTTGTCACCCCGGTTATAGACTAAAGTACCTCACAATCTGTTACTGACTTTCTTACTCTTCAAACCGGAACCGAGTAGTTTGTGTACTGCTGCATGATTACAATAAAAGGCGGGAAATCATCACAATTAAACCGGCCTGTGTCTAATAATGGCTGCCGAAAAGCTAATCTAATTCACGTATTTTAATCGTACTATTACGAGTGTGAAGTTTGCGTTCGTTTTCTAAACTAAGCGTAAGCTTGATTTCTTTGTTTTACGATAAGTTGCCGGTAATTTTAGATCCCAGGTGGCAAGACTACTTTTCTGCTTAGGAGTCAATCTGGGTAGATTACCACTCTCGTACCTATTTCTGCCACTTCTGGTTTTTAAGGGTATAGGAGCTAAGTACGTCCTCAGAGGTAAAAATGCATCTGTTGACTTTTTTGAAGTTTATTACAGGTAAATGGACTTTAATAGCCACTTAACATCAGGTGGACTCTTAAGTTCTTTCGGTTTTATAAAGTACCACGGCTAATGTATTAACACGTTAGGCAATGTCCGGTCTATTCTCCGTAAACAATGTAATGTCTCTGTTGATAATTATGATGATTGTGACGTATATTGTAATATTGTTGACTATTTCATGATTTAAGTATTTACTCTTTATATCTAGTTCTTTAACACCTGTAGGACGGAATGTGACACGCCCATAAAGGTGGATTTATTGATTCTTAAACTGTGCAGATGGGGTGGTGCTCATCGACCCTGAGTACGTGAAGGACCGGAAGGTGTTCGGGCACGTGCTGGCGGCTTTCCGCTATGGGCGCGAGGACCTCGATGTACTTGGTCTCACCTTCCGCAAGGACCTCTACCTCGCCGCGGAACAAGTAAGGTTTTTGCCGTTCTGGTGTTTTAAATAGCTTATTAACGCCACTAATCATAACTATAATAAGCATTATGATATTACGAGGGCGGCACTGAAAATTTCGGGAATCAAGGAAGTGACACAACATTACTATTTAAAAATGTATTTATTGCTTTTCGAAGTATACTCTGCGAAATTTGACACATTTTTCTATACCATGGAACCAATCATTGAAGCAACCATTCCATTCGGAAATTGGGGTCTCAAAAATGGCCGTTTTGTAGGCGTCCACAGCTTCTTCAGGTGATGAAAATCTCTGTCCACGCAATTTATTCTTTATTTTAGGGAAAGTATAGAAATCATTAGGGCTTAGGTTGGGGCTGTACGGCGGATGGTCTAATAATTCTATGTTTTCTTGCTTTAAAAACTTTTGTTCTGTGTGCGGTGTGAGAATTTGCATTGTCGTAATGGAGGATGATGCGGCGGTTGCAGTTCTCTTTACGGAGTTCAGAAACGACCTGTGGCAAACAAATGCTAGCATACCATTCTGCATTAACCGTTCTTTGTCCCTCAAGAGGAATAGTCGTAACATAGCCGGTTTCGGAGACAAACGTGGCCACCATTTTTTTTTTGCAACACTCCGTGAACGAACAATTTTTGTTGGCTTTAACTCATTTTCGAACACTCAAACTCGTGACTGGTTTTTTGTTACGGGTTCGTACGCGTATATCCAGGATTCGTCACCTGATACGATGTTGTATACAGCATTTGAGGATTCTGCGTGGAATCTTTCGAGAGTTCTGACGCACCAAGTAACGCGAGCCGCTTTTTGCTCTTCACAGAGCGAATGTGGTATCCATCGGGAAAACAACTTTTTTACACCTAATTGTTCATGCAAGATTATTTGTATTTGACTCATGCCAATGTCTAAAGTTGCCTGAATTTCGCGGTATGTCACATGTCGATCTTCCTCAATCAGCTTACGCACAGCATCAACGTTTTTTTTGGGTGACTACAGTTTTTGGACGACCTTGACGGGGATCATCACTGAGCTTGACACGTCCACGTTGAAATTCAGCAAACCAGCGATAAATTGTGGTTTTGGATGGGGCTTCATCCCCAAATGCAGAAATCATCCGGTCAACACACTGTTTTTGTGTTAAACCACTTCGAAAGTCATAATAAATCATCGCTCTTGATTTTTCTCGAGTCAATTCCATTTTCTCAACGACTAAACAAGTTTGACAAAACCTTGTGACAAGACCGAGAATCTTTTTTTAAATAAATAAATGGTATTCGATTTTTAAAACCAAGGAGTTTTCAATTAAAAAGATTTTAATATGACAGGAACAGTGGAAATATTCCATTCCCGATACTTTTAGTGCAGCCTATGTATGATAGATTCGTTTATTTTTAAGTTTAATATTTTTAAGGATTACCCTTTCTTTGAAGGAACGTTCTACTCTTAAACCATAATAACAGTGATATCACTTATTTTTCAGTAATTTAATAAGAAATATCGTAAATTTTTACAGAATAAGGGAGACAAAAGAGCAAAAAATGTATGCTGTTGTTGAGAAAGCATCAAAATGCAGATGCTTTGTAGCATTGAGGACTAAGATGGAATGCCCCTTTTCCAGTGAAAAGGGTCTCCGGTTCTCTACACTCATACAAAACACGGCAGCATTAAGCTACTATTTTACGCTGGTATTGTGTGAGAGCGTGGTCCCGGTAGAGTTGATGCATTCGTGCTACAACTACGATATAATTGCAGCATGGCTCTTCCAAGTATAAATTAGAGCACAGTATCGCCGCGCCGACGAGCGGCGGCTCATCTTTTGCGTCTATATCTTTTTTAGAATTATCATATTCGGACCCCGCATAGAGTAGGATAATATATTATGTAGTAAAGTGGGCAACTCTAGCGTATCCACCAGCGTCACGACTTCACCGAAACAAAAGCAGCAGGCGGCAGTTATTACTTAGAATTATAACGCATTCGCTTCGGTGTCACGCCGACGTTTCACTATTCACGGCGTTCATAATAATTGCTATTTAGTTACATAAATCATGAGTTACGGCTGCCGTACGATGTACAAAATGCTCCTAAATTGTGGCGGAAAGGCGTCGCTTTACACGCCAATTAGTTATTTGTTTTATATTTGAAACGCAACTTTTATTTTATTTAGGATTTTCTGGTTTCTTTATTCCAATGTTAGTATAATAAAAAAATATATGGGCTGCAAGAAATGTCATGAATTGGGACGTGGTCGTTCCCCGGTTGAGCTAATCAATTCGTGCTAAAAACGTAACATAGCTGCAGCGTGGCTCTGCCAAGTATGAAGTTGACGTTATAATTTTAATAGTCGAATTATCATAATCTATAAATTATCATCAAAATAATAGAATTTTAAATACGAACGAACTAATTTACGTCGACCAACTTTTTAGTCATATTATAAACATTAAACTTTTCTATGGCTATATGTATGATGACGCCGTAAGAAAATCCATCATCCCATTTCCTTCCGTGAGTGTCGGACCTCTTAGGTAATTATGGGAAATGCCATTAAAACTTTATGGCTTTCGCTAGATGGCGATATAGCCATTTCGTTTACGTTTACGTCAGGCGTAAAATACCGCAATCAACGTCAAGGAGAGACGTCTAGAAATTTCTGTATGAATTTTATGAACTATATAGCACTACGATCTCCATTTCGTCTTCCAAGCGTGACGTTCAAGGCAAATCCACTCTACAACTTAAGAAGCCGACGTCCAGCAGTGGACGAATTAGTGGATTAAGAAGAAAAGTAATTTTCTATGATGGCTGCATAGTTATACGCTTAGAAAATCAGTTGTAGATTATATAACACGAATAAAATGTTTACATTGGTTTACATTTAATTAAAAAAAATATATATTTTCGAAGACATGTGAAGTTCGCCAACACGCATTGGGGCAGCGCGGCGGACATTTCCTTGCCCTATCACCCTCTCAGAAATGAGAGGAGGCCTGTGCCCAGCAGTGGGACGTAAATAAGCTGCAACTTTTACATTTAATTACACCATGCTTTCGACAATTGTGCTGAAAGTTTTGATTTCTTTTTGTATAAAAATAAATTCAATGTAAGAGTGACAAATGGGCTAACAGTCTACATGATGTTAAGGGCGACATAGTTCCGACTTGAACAAAGAAAGCCACACGTGTGATGAGGGTTAAGATGGAAGGCCTCACAGCCTGCAATTATACTGGTTCTCTTACCCTTCAAACCGTGACAAAGTATGAGTGTGGTACAAACGTGGACACATGAGGAGCCTTACTTGACACATAATAAACATTATTCATTTTCATTCAATCAATTATAACAAATAAAATTTAATTATCTTACTTATTTGTCATAATTACTAATTAAACAAGGGGGTAATTTGCTGTTAAGACATAAATAACCATTTTTAGAATTTTTTCTGTCTGTTTATCTGTCCGAGCTAACCTTCGGAATGTCTAAACCGATTATGATGAAACTTTACAAACAGATAGACAGGAGGGATCTAAGCTATATTTTATCCGAGAAAAGAAAATAGAACTAGAAATATTTTTTGAAAAATCAAAAAATTGATAAAAGAAATTATCTTCGATTACCATAAATCTAAATAACGCTGCATTAATAGGTATAACCTATACCAGGGCAAGACGGAACGAGTTGCTAATTATTAATATTATTTGATTACTGCTAGATAAAATTGTAGAATTAAAAATAATAAAATATTTTACTATAATTACATACTATACTATAATACACCCTCATATTATTATCTCGTTGCCTCTATCTCTATATAAAGTAAAAGAGAAATAGAAGCTTACTTTTTAAAAGCGTTAACGTGTTTTCGCACAAAATGTCAGTCCAAATTAAACTGTTAAATTCGACCTGTCGTCTAACCGAGGACATGTTTGTTCCCTTTCTAGGTTCACGCCCATTAGAGATGAATTAACATAAATTTTCGAACGTCACATTTGCATATTTGATCATTTGTATGTTGATCAATGGGAAGTTAAGAGACTGTTACTATAATTTTGACTTTTTTTACTGGAAAAGAAGCATTCCATCACAGTCCTTAGCGGTGACAACGCATCAGCATTTTTATTCTTAATTGAGGATAGATATAGAATAGAATAGAATAGAATAATTTTTTATTCAATATAATAATAATAAAACTAGCAAGCTAACAGCATAGCAAAGTGGCGAAGCAATCAGCTTTGTAGCGGTTTCTAACGGTTGCCGTTGAACAATCAGTTTCAAAATAGGAGGTTCAGATGCCTGGGTGATCAGTAATCGATTGCTGAAAACAGAATTTGAAAATTCGAAACCGTTCACGAGATAATCGTGGGACAGACGGACAGACGGACGGACAGACGGACGGACGGACAGACATCGTGAAATCAATAAACCTAGCAAGATAACAGCATAGCAAAGTGGCGAAGCAATCAGCTTTGTAGCGGTTTCTAACGGAAAAAAAATAAAAAAAAAATTCAAAATAGGAGGTTCAGATGCCTGGGTGATCAGTAATCGATTGTTGAAAACAGAATTTGAAAATTCGAAACCGTTCTCGAGATAATCGTGGGACAGACGGACAGACATCGTGAAATCAATAAGTGACTTCGCAAGCTCCGCCACTTAATAAGTGACTTCGCAAGCTTAGCCACTTAATAATAATGACCTAGAGACCGAATTTCAGCCACGACGGCCAGTCTCAACGGAGACTAGCCATCTGCGCAGGACAGGATTATAGTGCCCAAGTGTATGCGCAAGCACAGGTGCACTCTCTATTCCCTCACTCTCATAGCCCGATGGAATGGTAAATAAACCGACACGACCGGAGAGAGATCAGGCGCAGGACCAACGACTTTACGTGCTTTCCGAGGCACGGGGGTGAAACACCGCCAACTTCCTGACTCCGGGCGGATACTGAGAATTTCTTTGATGGAAAAACTCAATAACTGATTTTTTTGCCCGACCCGGGGTTCGAACCCGGGACTTCATGATCAGCAGTCGCACTACTACAACCACTAGACCAACGAGGCAGTCAAAATATATTCAATATAGATCACATGTGTAATTCTTATTGAAAGTTATTTTTTACTTTACCACTGGTTCGAAAAAAAACCTCTGTCCTGGGAAGAACCAGCAAGAAACCCAGCGGGATTTTTTTTAAAAGCGTATTTTACATTAATGATTGGTAGATACAAAATTTATTTTAGAAACACCTTGGAAGCGACCACCTCATTCCCAGGGGTTATTATCAACCATGTATTCGTTTATACTATAATAACCATTTTTATAGTTTCAACTTAACTAAACATTTAAACTTGGTAATAGAGAGAGCCTGTACACTTTCCGGGACCCTGTTGTAATAGCGTATACATTGCCCCATGAATGAATTACTCACTGTGGAGTCGAGAAACTGGTATCACTAGCTTGTGTTTGTTCCTAGTGTTTACAGAATGTACATCACTTTTTTTACTAAAACTATCTTTGTTATTGTGAACATACATTAAGTTTTCGTAAATTTACTGAGAGGCCAAAGTTAATATATTTATTTCTTTAAATTTATCTCTAAGTGACTCTCTCGGTTTTAGGTTGTAAATAGCTCTAATGGAATGAAAGGAAGAATGTAATATCTCTTCTGCAAAACAAAAATAGTTACTGAATCAGCCGACTTCCCCATAGCAAAATCCCATAAGACATTATGCTATGGAAATAACTGAAATAAACTAATCTAGCTGTCTCGACACTTGTGAGACCTCTAAGCTTTTTTACAGCATAGGCTGCAGAACTTAGTCTGCTCGCTAGTTCGGACATATGGTGGCCCCACTGAAGCTTTGCGTCGAGAGTGATGCCAAGAAAAACAGTGGATTCAACAGGGCTCAGTTCTTTCCCATTTAAAACACATTTGTACTCAGATTTTTAACATTCGTTGTTGTAAAGTTAATACATTTACTTTTATTTTCGTTTAAATGTAGATTATTAACGTTAAACCAATGCACTAATTTTGATATAGATGTCTATTGGTCAAATATTCAAACGCTACTCAATTTTACGATGTCGTTAAGTGTCGTGCTGTCGCAGTCACTTTGACTTAAAGTGATAGAGACACCAAGAGGCTTAACGGCATCTTAAAATTGAGTAGCGTTTGTTTGTTTTGTTTCATTTACTGTCAGATGGACTGTGTGTTCGTTTGTCACACATGTATAAAACAAAAGACTCACGCAGATCTACCCGGCGACGTCGACCGCGAAACGGCCGCTGACCCGGCTGCAGGAGCGGCTGGTGCGCAAGCTGGGCTCGGCGGCGCACCCGTTCTACTTCGAGCTGCCGCCGCACTGCCCCGCCTCCGTCACGCTGCAGCCGGCGCCCGGCGACACCGGCAAGCCGTGCGGCGTCGACTACGAGCTCAAGGCGTTCGTTGCGGACTCGCAGGACGACAAGCCGCATAAGAGGTAAGCCACGCCCTTTACTCACTCAAGCGCGAAATTGAACTATAATGAGGGCTAATAATATACCGCTCACCAGATGTCGCGAGTTGGGACTGAGGTGAAATTATTTGTTACACACACACACACACTATATGTGACAAGTTGCGCTATAAATTAAAAAAAATCGGTTCCTGATGTTATAACCTATAAACGCAAAACAATGTCGCAGTGGTTGCTTTTTAATTTTTTGCACATTTTTACTCTTTATTTTTAATTATTTTACTTTTAAAAATATTCATAGTTTGGTTTATTAATTTTAATCGAATTAATATATATTTTTATAGGATAGAGTTACAAACGAGCACAAAGTCCACCTGATGGTAACTGGTTGACAGACATCTACATTTACCTCACCCGGTCTCCGGTTCTCTACACTCACCACACGAAACACAGCAGTGTTAAGCTGCTATTTTATGCTGGTATTCTGTGAGACCGTGGTTCTTCCCCGGTCGAGCCGACCTATTCCTGCTACAACTATACTACTAATATAGTTGCAGCATGGCTCTACCACGTAAAAAAATTAATATTTTATAAAATTTGTAATATATTTTATAATGTAACTAACATTTCATAAATATACATTAAACTTTATAATTTAACTTTCCTGCTATGAAATTGTCAGAGATTTCACCTCATTCCAAGGTAGCGCCGTCCTGGTTGCGGTAACATTTTGCGGATGTCCTCATTCTTCTAATAATGTCCTCCAGACCTAATTTCGTTTACGGCAGTCAGTGTCAACAGATACTAGCCATCTGCGTAAGACAGAATTATAGTGCCCGAGTGTATGCGTAAGCACAAGTGCATTCTCTATTCCATGGAGCAAATACAGTATTTGCTCCGTACTGTATTCCCTCTCTCTCATAGTCCGATACGACCGGAAAGATATCGGGTCGGAGACGGATGGCTTTACGTGGTTTCCGGGCGTAGGGGTAAAATCCGTCTACTTCCTGACTCCGGCCTGCTACTGAGTATTTCTTCTCAGAAAAATCCAATAATTGATTTTCATCCGAACCTTGATTCGAACCAGAGACCTCAGAATCATCATGCACTCTATGACCACTAGAACAAATTAATAATTCTCCTACTTCTTCATCAGCTCGTAAAAGTACTGCTGGATATGGGGCTCACCCGTTGTAGGGATGATTTTCCTTAGTCGTCACGCTTGAGACTGATATATTTTGTTTGATATTTCCAGCGTTTGTTTCATTGAACCCCAAAAGTAAATAGAAAAACAAAACAAAAGTAAAAACTAAATTTAACAGTCTCGTACACGTTTCACGGCTTGGCACAGGCCTCTCCTCATGTTCTGAGAGAAATTAGTCCACCGCATTATTTAAATACATCGGTGGACATTACATATTTTCGATATGTGTTATTCCTCATAGATGCAAGTTTCCTCAAGATATTTTCCTTCACCACAGAGTACGTAGTAAATGATCAATTAAAATTTTTATAAGTGCCGACGAAAATCTAACCCAGGTCGATCGCGTACCTCTTACAAAAATAATCCAAACAAGGAAGTTTATCACGAGGCAGTACTCGTTCATTGAAATGTTGTTCAGTGAGAACCCGCTCAGCTAATTACAGTGAGATCCGTAGTGTACGCCTACAATGAATCAGTATTCAGTTTCCGATGTGCTTGTCGCAGCGTTCCGCTCGACGAGATTGATTACCTTACAATTTGTTCCATTGCGCATCGCCTTTGTCTTGCCTCTAATGTATAAATGATTGTTATTACTAACTTCAGTAAAGTATCAGAATTATATGCACGTGTGTGTGTGTGTGTGTGTGTGTGTGTGTGTGTGTGCGCGTGTGCGTGTACGTGTGCGTGTGCGTGTGCGTGTGCGTGCGCGTGCGCGTGCGTGTGTGTATTGTGTAAGGAATGTTCGTGTTTATTTTGCACACTTGCTATTGCTAATATAAGAACCAGAAACAGCATATTTTTAAAATTTTTCGCCGTTATATTATAGCGTTAGAGAATATTATTACTCGTAGCAACGATAATAATGTTATTATTATTTAAAATTATCTCCATTCATCCATTTGAGTCCATAAAAAGGCCACTGCAGAACAGCCCCTCCATGGATTGCCTCATAGAGGGAATATTTGCCAGTTTCACGCTTTCCAAGCGAGTTGGTACCACAGTTTATTATATTTTTGTGCTATTATCAGGAAGATGCTGCTCCTCATCACTCTGTCGCATCTTACGACACCCACGGAATGATATTATGGGGTATTTTTTTACGTCGCTAAGTACACGCCGTTAATTACATACACTTTTTTCGATGACATCCGTTCTTTGTGTTGTCCACATACAGGCCAAGATTTTTTACAGAGGAAGAGAACGGTGTCAGAATATCTATTAATTTTGGACAACATTCTCGAACTACCTACGAGTATAGCTTTTCGTTAGATTAACTAATATACCAAAAAGCCTAGAGCCCAGACCATTCTTTTACGACTTCTAAGTCTAAATTTAGCATTATAATAGCGTCATGGAGCTCTTCAATAGATAAAGGTAAATATTACAAAATATAGATAAAGATATTATATCCAGCAATAAAAATCCATTATATGTACATAAATTGTAAAGCAATAATGATCACTACAGGGAACGATGGTGTCATCATCATAAAATTGTTAAGAGGTGTTTAAATATGAATACGAAAAGTTGTAAAAATAATAAAACCAAAATTTACAAAAGCAGCCTGTAAACATACAGGCACTGTATAATGTACGGCTTTACCACTCATTTTTGATAGTGTCCGCATTGCTATTTTATAGTTTACTAATGCATTTTTCATGTTTGTTACGTTATAAAAAGTAAATGTGAATTTTATGAGGCAGTAGTATGCCTGGCCTGGATTGTTGTGTAGTTTATTACATTACTTTACGCCGGTTTTATGATGTTAAAATAAAAACTTATCAAAGTAAAATATTGTAGTATTGTAATAAAAAATAACATCATGACGTATGCAAGTTGCTATCTATGCGAGAGCATGGGTTGATAATAGTAAGAATGGCCCTCTAAAGTATTGAAAATGTTAAGCTTTATCTTATATTGCACGCTCTTAAGACAATCATTACAATTAGTGACACATATGTCTGATGACTGCATTTATTCTGTAACAAATGTAGGTGAATGTGTGACTTATACGGGCACTATTCGTGCGTAATAAATACGTCACGACCAACCCACTGTGGCGACCAATTACAGTTAAGTAAGGCATACTAACCGCAATGTTTTACATAGAACTGACAGAAAATTATTTAATTGAATGGTCGTAAATCTTTCGGTTAATAGGAGGACTTCATTATGTAAACAACAAGATTTAATGAGATGCGAAACTTTTGCTTTTCAAAAGCTACCAGTTATTTTAAAAAGAAATAGTTAAACTTTAACCGAAAAGCATTGTATTTTCTTGTGTTTAAGCAAAAACTAAAGTCTTATTCTCTATATTATATTTCTCAGAAAGAAAAAAATCTCAGATATTTTAATAGGACAATGGTGACAAACGACCACACAAGTCCACCTGATGGTAAGTGGATACTGAGGTCTATAGACATCTACATTAATACTCAATTATGAATCAAAATGCAGAATGCGTTGTCACCCCTGAGGACTAACTAAGATGGAATGCCTCGTTTCCAGTAAAAAGAGTCTCCGATTCTCTATACTCACCATACGAAACACAGCAGTGTTAAGCTGCTGTTTTTCGTTCGTATTCTGTGAGAGCGTGGTGCTACACCAGTCGAGCCGACTCATACGACCGGAGAGCTACAACTATAATATGGCCGGAGCGTAGCTTTACAACTTTTTTAACAGTATTAGAGCCACGCGGCAGCTTTTGCTGTCGCACGGATGGGCCGGCTCGAACCGGGGTGGTACCACGACCTCACAGAAAACCAGCGTGAAGTAGAGGTTTACCTCTGCGTTTCGCTTGGTGAGTGCAGGTGGCCGGAGGCCCTTTTTACTGGAAATGAGGCAATCCATCTTAGTCCTCACGGGTGACAACGCATCTACATTTTGATTTGTAATAGAGGATAGATGTGGATGTTTATGGGCCGCAGCAGCCACTTGCCATCGGGTGGACTGTGTGCTCGTTTGTCACCCTTATCATATAAAAAAAAACAACGTAAAGACAGCTTTCTGACGATGTTTTCCTTCTCCGCTTAGCGTATAGTAAATCAGGACTTCATATTGCAATTGACAGTTTCCGTGTTGCCGTTGTAAATCGACTTATTCGCATATGTGGTTATTTTAAAGCCAACTCTTAGTTCAGTTTTGAAGCTCATAATTTATTAAATATTATGTTGAGTACTTTTATGTTTCATTAGAATGAAGAACTTTAAATGAGGAGTTTCAAGACAATTTTACTTAAATAGAATCAACTTCATTAAACTTTCGCAACTTTACCTTCGAATTTCAAAGTACTTGTGTTTAAAGAAGTTTCATTTCTCTTTTGAATTTTAATCTAAAATATTAAAATAATTATTTAATTTTCAGGAATTCAGTCCGGTTAGCGATCAGGAAGATAATGTATGCGCCGAGTAAGCAGGGCGAGCAGCCGTCTGTCGAGGTGTCCAAAGAATTTATGATGAGCCCCAACAAATTGTACCTAGAGGCATCGCTGGATAAGGTAAGCAGGTGCACTTGTCTAAACCATGATAGCTTAGCCTAGGTTCGATCCCCCGTCGGCACCAACAATGATTTTAATTTTTAGTGCTGATTATACCACACGTAGATGAAGAAAACATCTTAAGAATTATATGCTAGCGTATATTTGCTGCTTATGATAGAAAAATAAATAAGCGGCTAAGTGCGAGTCGGACTCACCCATGTAGGGTTCCGTAGCAGCAAGTGACATAATTTACGATTTATGACGTTTAAAAAAAATTACTTACTAGATCATACCAATCATCATCAACATACCAATCTTCGGTGGAAGTTTACATGGTAATGTACATCATATATTTTTTTTAGTTTTATCATTCTCTCTTATTTTAGAAGTTACAGGGGGGGGGGGGGGGGGTACACACATTTTACCACTGTGGAAGTGTCTTTCGCGCAAACTATTTTTTATTCTATTTTTGTGTGAAAATCTTAATGCGGTTCACAGAATACATCTACTTACCAAGTTTGAACAGCATAGTTCTTATAGTTTCGGAAAAAAGTGGCTTTGACTTGTGAGCTTTCCGTATGGACGGACAGACAGACAGACAGACATGACGAATCCATAAGGGTTCCGTTTTTTGCCATTTGGCTACGGAACCCTAAAAATTATAAATAGTTAAAAAGTTAAATATTTAAATTAACCTTAATAAACTTATTAAATTAACCGGTTAAAGTACAATTCATCTTTTTAACGATAAAAACTCATTATCTTGTTGTATATTGTTTTTAGAAAGGTAATATTATGGGAAACACCACAGATAATCCTAATTTGAGAGAGCCCGCGGGCAGTAATTACTAATTACTGAACTATATACCATAGAGCGACCCGGGCCACCGGCGGCGGACCGGAGGGGACTTGCCGTAGCGTTTTTTTCCGATACAAATCTCACACACTACGAAATTCACATAAAAATTAAACCAATATACTAACAAACACTCGCTCAGCGACAGTGATAACTCGGATCAGTCGCTCGACCGATCCGCATATTGTATGAGGGCGAGCGGCCTGTGTTGGTAAACAAATCCGAAACAACACGACCGTTATTGTTGTAATTTTTAAGTTTAAAAAGAAGTAAATAGCAATAATGTGATTAAAAATTACTTCTAAATGAGAGGTAACGCCATTTTTTTTGTAAATTTGACGTTACAGATCTCTTGCAGTAAAGAAACTGAATAATTCGGCATTTTTGTGGAACGTCCATTAGACTGCACTGCTCATTAGACTAAATCTAACTGAGATTTAGTCTAATGAGCAGTGCCGCTTCAACTAGTTTTATTGTACGCACAGGCCTTCCTGAACTTCTACTTTGACAGAAGGAACGCCTTCGTATAGCTACTCTCCTGCGGTCCACTGGTGACCGTGTCGTTCTTATGATCTATGGTGTTTCTGAAATAAGAATTTTACAGGAGCTGTACCACCACGGCGAGAACATCGCGGTGAACGTGCACATAGCGAACAACTCTAATCGATCTGTGAAGCGCATCAAGGTGTCGGTGCGTCAGTTCGCCGATATCTGTCTCTTCTCCACCGCGCAGTACAAGTGCACCGTTGCCGAGGCCGAGTCAGAGTCAGTACTCCACAATATTAGTATTACTATACTTTTGAATTGTTTATTTTAATTTTGTTGGCTAATTTTGTTGACTATCCTTACAGCCTTCATTTGACACCGTATGTTTTTTTTTATTTCCTGTAATAATATACAAAATCAATGAGAAGCCGATTTATTTTTGGAGGGTAGATGCAAGCGAACGTAGGTTGTGACTCTAGATTGTTAGTTGTTAGTTGTGACTCTAAATTGGTTTTGTATAGACTGAGTGTTTAAAAACGATTTATTAAGAAATAGTAAGTCGCAGAACATTTTTTTTAATTTTCTCATCAAAAAATTTATGAATGTCACCAAAGTTTATTTTTTGGTTTAGATATGTTAATTTCAATAAAAACATCATTCAGATATCAACTTTTTAACGAATATTTGTGAAATTGGATTACATCTTGCATATTTCTACGCACTAGCTCACAATTTATCGCTTAAAGTTTAGACCATCCCAAGTACTTGAACACATCTGATTGCGTGTTTCTTACACAGGAAGGTAGTTACGGAGACATGGAATTTATTTAGTCTACCTGCCGTTGGGATGTTCGCTAAGAGATTGAAACTTACAACTCTGTAAGTAGACGGTGTGAACGCATGTGGTGCACCTGCGTAACATTATCTCGAAGCGTTATCCCAAAATAAATTCACAATGGCGTTTCTAATTTTAACAATTTGCAACATATTTATGAACTCAAATTACCTAGTTTACCTAACAATAAATGTCTTTACTGCCTGCACGTTTTACCCTTTTCAAAACTCCTCATCCACCTCCTTCTCAGTTTGTAATTATCCACTGCTGGATATGAGCCTCCTCGTCACTGATCTGGTTATTTTACATCTAACAACAAAACATGGATTATAATGCCATCTATCGGTGGTCATAAGACCCATCTGGCATCTGTTGTCGCCTCTTACGATATACATGGATCGAGGTGGGGTGATGGTTTATCTTGTGCCTCTTCCACACTACTCGCGAACTAACTTCGACGAAGTGCTCGTCGATGTCGATCGGAGTCCGAAGAACGTGACTATACACTCGTGCTACTTCGCGAAGAGCTCAGTCATCTTGAGTCTCCCGCACCCTTAACATGAATAACGTTCAAGAGGCAGCTGCTATAGGTACCTAATTGTGTGAACAGTACCTACGTCGTCAATGCGTTAACTAAATAAATAATCATATAGAAAGCTACATGTTTAGTATTTATATATAAAAAAGAAATATTCATAACTGGCATACGCCGAGTAGTGTAGTGAGACGCTTCGTGTAACTTCGGGGTACTTCGCGAAGTCCTTTGACTCTGGCGCAATAAACCGACAGCGATCGGAAGTCGCCCGAGGCGAAGCGAGGTTGCACGAAGCGAATCGAAGTACCTACCTCTCTACACTATTCGTCTCGTCCAACTTCGATCTACTTCGCGAGTAGTGTAGAGGAGGCATTATGCCGCCATAACACAGCAAGACATTGTTCATACAATTAAAATTACCGCCTTTACCTTCCGTCCATTTCTAGTTGTTTTTATAATTTTATCTACTGTAAAAACGATAAAAATTGTGGAATTAAATCTTACCTTTCTAATTATGCAATGAAATGGTAAATAAAATTAGCATTTTTTACTATACGAACGTATTTGATATGGTAATAGATGAGAACCGGAGACCCTTTTTTACCTGCGAAGAAGCATACCATCTTAGTTCTCAGGGATGACTATGGATCACAGCATCATGACTGTGTGCATGCTAGTATATTGTTGGCCCTTACTCGTGTAAAAATACGGAGATATCGGTTCTACGCGCACTAAGCCCAGCGTCATAAGTGTACAATTAATATTTAAGAAATACATTATTGACGTATTATTAGAAAAAAAACTATCCAACGTGTATTTCTAAAGACTGAGTAATGAGGAATAAACCGCTAAAGATCAAAATCGGCACCCATGACACTTGACAGCTACATATTGCGGAATCAGAATCTATACAATAGGAAAACGTTTAATTTCTTTGTGCAATGGATTACCAGGCTTTGTTACTCTGACCGACGACAATTACAGGGAGGGGTGTCCCGTGGGGCCGGGCTTCACGCTGAGCAAGGTGTTCACGCTGACACCGCTGCTAGCCAACAACAAGGACAAGTGGGGGCTCGCGCTTGACGGCCAGCTCAAGCACGAGGACACAAACCTCGCATCTAGCACTCTGTGAGTTATTCAATTTTTTTTTTGTTTTTTATGCTTAGCAATAAACAGGGCGCTGTGGTTCGGTTCCATTGTTAAAAGAGCCTGTATAATAATTACTGGCTGAGAAATTTTAGTCTTAATTTGACTTGGGTTGTAATAGCCACGAAGGAGCAGGCTTTACCATGTTCTGTTTCTACAATCATTAACTCCAATAGAAAACTATAATAATTAATGAAGTCAACTATAAATCACGTGTTTTAACATTGTGATGTATCAGACTTATTCATTTTTATAGTTTGCTATTAGCATCGTAGAAAGTCAACTTGGTTAAGACCACAGATATACTATTTTGCTAGCTTGTTTGCCAATCTAATATTTTTAAATAAAACTAAAATTGTCCATTTTTAAATTCCGTATTCGTAGTTTGGTGGTTACGCAAGAGATTATCTATCTACCGTCTATTATCCGTTAGTTTTATAAGTGTCGACTTTTTTTATTAAAGTAACGGTTGTATTGTATTGTTGATACAGTCCTTCTGATGGTAAGTGAATGCTGTGGCCCGTAGACGCCTACTTCCTCCAATTAACATACAAAATGCAGATGCGTTGTCACCCCTGAGGAGACTATGTGAATGGTCAAAAAATCTCAAGGTTCTATTATCTTATATTATCTTCATACTTCATTAGCAAAATAAGAACGTAAATAGAGACGTGGGTCTCCCTCCAACAGGGATGATCTCATTTATTATGCCTCATGTAAAATATCCAGATCGACTAGCCTAAAAGGCGCGAAACGTCTGGTACTGCGATTACCGAACCGGCCACCCCGCTCACCACAATAGGCTGTGTCCATATCCACTAGTCGATTGTTTTTGAACAGTTGAAAAAAAAATTCGTTTTGCTTTATAAAACTGATATTTTAACAGATACTTGACTGGTAGAGAATGCCATAAGGTATTTATTATGCATTAAGTCTGTCCTTTAAAACCCTATAAAGTGTGTTTATACACACCTGAAGGTTAGATAAATAAATAAATATTTTATATAACAAACCTGTTCCTTTCTAGAATTGCGGATCCATCGCAACGGGAGAACCTAGGTATCATAGTACAATACAAAGTGAAAGTCAAACTGTGCCTCGGTCCACTTGGCGGGTGAGTTATCCTATTTTGTACTTCTTTCAGTCTTTTGAAGTCATATTACCGTTTATGTTTTATTTATAGATTTTAACTGTGGCGCTTTTAGATTGCACATTAAGTTATTGTTAGTGGCTCACTTCCACTTCTGATTTTAAACAAAACTAATGAAAAGAAAATTAACAAGAAAATTCGTCAACAGCAAATCAAGTATGCATACAAACTGACACATAAACAAATTTCTGTAATTTGCCTCAGTTCTCAGTAACAGAGCCCTGATACTGAGGAGTTTTAACAGTGACCACTTAGGTCGCTGTAAAATTTCGGGTACGTGAGCTTCCCAGATGCAATCCCGTGGGCACTTATGAAATTGTTATCATTGTTGTGAGGAAACCTATATGTTTAAGGAATAAAATATTTCGAGGACTGGACAGACTTCACAAGTCCTCAAAATATAATTAAAACGCACTGGAGCAGCGCAGCTAAGTAATTCTTCCATAATCCTCTCAGAAATAAGATGAGGCATGATTTGTTGTATATAGGGTTATTTTGTAATATACGCCCAAATTTGTAGAAAATATTTAGAATAAGTACATAATATCTTACAATAAGGAAAAATCGCAAACATTCTTTCATTTTTATTTTTTAAATTTGGAACGCTTGGTAATGCATATTTTAACTGATTGTCGTTCATAAATATCTAACGCCTACTATTTTACTACGCACGCACACATTCGTAAGGCCCAATGGGTCAGCAAAAACGTTGTGAATTGAATCGCACACAGAGGAGCGCGCGTACGCGTAGTTGTTGTCCTTAAATCACATTCAATTTGGGATAATTTTAAATAAATAAATGTTTGCTTTACACAAATTTTGCCTCCAACTAGGTCACTCCTATGACTCAAGATTTAGGCGAGTCATAGTATTGTAAACAACTTTTAAATCTAAAGTACACATCTGTTTAGATCGTTAAATTTAAGTACTAAGTGACTAAAGTAGGTTCAGTAAATGATGTTTTGTCACGCAGAGACTTAAGTGCAGAGCTGCCGTTCATCTTGATGCACCCGAAGCCGGAGGAAGAACCGGCGCGCGCCGTGGCCGAGCCCGCGCCGCACCACGACCACGACCTCATACAGCTGGACCCGCGCCCGTGCGTACACACTGCCTTAATGTTGTCACACATCCAACATAAAACTTAATCAGAGGAAACAGGCATAAAGTTATCCTGTCGCATGAATAGTGTGATGCTGAAAAGAGCACTGACTCAATATAATGCTATCACACGATTGCGTTAGCATTGGTTTTCAGCAATGCCCATTGAAGTTGGACTCGCCCGCGAGGATAGTGTAAAATTAATAAAATAAAATAATGGTAATGCAAAAGGATTGGAACTTTAGTTTTGCAGTATATATAAGTCTACATATATAATAAATAATATAATGAGTATTTACAATAAAACAATAAAGATATTTATATTATGCTATGAATATAAAAAAGGCCAGGTCAAGAGTACCCTAAACCGTAGAGCATGTATGAAGGGAATAATGAAAGTGGACGAAGCGAAACAAGTATGTAAGGATCGTAGCAAGTGGAAAGAAGTGGTCTCTGCCTACCCCTACGGGAAAGAGGCGTGATTATATGTATGTATGTATGTATATAATGCAGCTAAGTATTTTATACTCCCTAAAAGTGAAACCGACAAAAGTATTATTTTACTTTTTACTGTTAAAAGGATTATGCTATTTAGTTGACAGATAGGTAGGGGGGGGGGGGGGGGCAAGTTGTTCCAGCATTTAGTAGTTGCATATCGGAAACTACTGTGTATTTTGGTATTGAAAGGACATTTGATTTTGTTCGAATGTCCTTAAAATGACTGTCCTTGCGCCATTTTAGTTTTTGTAACAGATATCCGGACTTTTTGTTTTGAAAGACACCGAACATTAGTGTTGCCATATGTAACGCTCTTATTGGTACATTCTATAATAACTTTGATTTGTTTAAATAGGGACTGAAGTGAGTTCGTGGGGGAATGTGGAGTATATAATCTGGCTTATGCATATTCATCATTCATCATCATTACAGCCTTTCGTAAGTCCACTGCTGAACATAGGCCTCCTCCAAGGAATGCCACAAAGCACGGTCCTGAGCCACCTGCATCCATCGACTTCCTGCATGTCTTACCAGGTCGTCACTTCATCTAGTGGAGGGGTCGCCCAACACTTCGCCTACCAGTACGAGGCTGCCACTCGAGAACCTTTCTTCCGCATGGGTTGTCGGTTCTTCGAGCTATATGGCCGGCCCACTGCCACTTCAGCTTACTAATCCGTTGGGCTATGTCGGTTACTCTGGTTCTACTGCGGATATCCTCATTTCTAAGTTTATCACGCAGAGATCCCGAGCATAGCCCTTTCCATAGCTCGCTGAGCGACCTTGAGCTTCCTCATACGGCCAGCAGTGAAGGACCACGTCTCAGATCCGTAAGTCATCACTGGCAACACGCACTGGTTGTACAATATCGTTTTTAACTTTTGAGGTATGTCTAACGAGAAGATGTGTCGTAGTTTCCCGAACGCTGCCCAACCGAGTTGAATCCGCCGATTGACCTCTCGGTCGAAGTTGGACTTACGTAGTCGGACTATTTGTCCCAGGTAAACGTACTCGTCAACAATTTCGAACTTAGTGTTCCCAACAAGTACTGGCATAGGTTTGACATGGACGTTAAACATGATTTTTGTTTTGTCCATGTTCATCTTAAGACCTATCCGTTATGCATATTGGCTCCTCTGAATTATTCGGCCAGTTTTCGAAATTAGCCTTGGTCCATATACCGTATTAGCATAGATCAGCTTAGAGAGTACAAGGGAGTTGCAGATCTTGACTTTTAGTTTGTAAAAGCAGTTACGTGCGATCTCGAGCACATGTCTCTCAAAACGAAGCGCGTCATCCATCAGCAACCCCACATTCTTGGGTTTAGTCACACGATTTTCCTTCTCTCCGAGGGCAAAACAGAATTATTTGCAACTATTCGATTTATCTGTCGCTTTCATCCCTGCTGGATTAAGTACAAGAGTGTTGGCCTCTGACCACTGGGTGATTTTTGTTAATCTCTAATTAACTTATTAATTGCTCAGTTAGTTTGACTTGGAACAAAGGACATATATACCTGCAAGTCGTCTGCATACATGTGATATTTAGAGTTCTGAATGGGTGAATAAATATCTGCAATGTACCCAGTATGGATCCTTGAGGAACTCTTCTAGTTACAGTTTTGCTTTTCTTACGTTTTTTTTTAACTAAGTAAATTGTTTATGTTGACCGCATTTTGTTGCATATACTTTATGACAAAAATATTTACCAAACAAATAAAAATGGATACAATGTCATTAAAATTGACATTAAAAGACCTGAGTTTTCAGTAAACGCAATCCTAGCCTCATTGCACAAAATTATATAATAGTGGCAAAAACTAAATGCTTCTTTTTATAACAAAAATTATGCAGCGTTCGTAGCGGAGGTATTGAAGAGATTTATCATTATCACCAAGCTACTACTACCGTGTATGCATGCTGTGCATGGTGTGCACTGCCGTGCATACCATGCACAGCATGCATACATAGGTTCAAGGGCAAAAACTTTGAAATCATTTGTATGTGAACACAACAATTCTAGTACTTTACGCCTACTTACCATATTACACTTATTTACATACTTATAAATTTTTACAGAGATGAAAACGGCCAGGAGCAAGACGACGACATAATTTTCGAAGATTTCGCTCGATTGCGACTAAAGGGAGCCGACTCGGAAGCATGAATTCAGCCCATCTATGCGCTTAGGGCATTGCACACTGCCGTTTACCATGGACAAATACTGTGCGAATGGTTACCAAATACGTTTTAAGCAGAGGTGTGCGACGCGTCAAGTGGGACGCACAATACTATTGCAAACAATATTTCATGATCATTTTCAGTCCCTGTACAGTGTATTATGTATTGAGAATTTGCCTAATCCGCCTTCCGCTTAAAATCGATTTCATGGTAAACGGGCTGCTATTATAATTAGATTTGAACTCTAATTATTATGTCGCACAATTCAAAGTCGTTAAAAGAACTATGGTTTATTGGAGATCGAAGTTTTCGATAAGGCGAGGCAGTTGGATGTTACATGTACACACAAGGTTAAAATAGATTGTATTTTTTATTTATAACTGTAATTTTTTATGCTGTTACGACCGTAATGTGTGCATGTATCATTTGAGAATTATAGTAAAGAAGTTTTATATATTATTATTGAATAATAATATATATTGTATGTGGAAGATTATTTTATAATTGTAAACTATTGATCAAATATGCAAGTACAATTTTGTTTCCCTAATCTTTATCATATGATTTTAGTTTTAATCACGTGACATGGCCATGAATTATTTTTTGGTAATATAAAATATAGTACAATGTAATTTGGTAATGTGCATTTAATAGTATAAAAATGTTTTTGTCACTTTAATGTGTTTTAATTTCAGAAATTATCGTTTATAATTATAATAACTTAATAATGAAATAATAATTAAGTTGTTGATATTAACAAACCAGGAAATTAAATTGAATTGATGTGATTTCATTCAGTTCATTTTCCAAAAGGCTATGGCAAAAACTTGATCGAAAGTATGGAATTCATATAAGTTCCTTGAAAATGTAAACAATTTTTTATTAGCAACACTTATCTTGTTCCATTTTACATCGACATCAAAGTCAAAGTTGTATTTCCAGACTACTGCAATAACCACTATTAAATATAATGTGGCATGAACCCAAGCACACGTTATAGTAACAAAAAGCATGAGTGCAGAACATAACATTTCTACATACTTTATTAATGTAATGCCATCTTATTCTGTAAGTGAGTCTGGTGAATCTTCGCCGGTGGCCTTCAATACAGAATTTAATTGGTTCTTTAGAGGAGTTATATTTATCATGAATCATTAGAGGTTTAACGTTTGTTGACCATATTACATTATTTATGTACCGCAGTTAATAAGATCAGTCCATAACACGGGCCTCACCTAATGTAAAGCCCGGTCGCCGAACACGAAAGAATTTCGTACAATCACCTTTGTGCTTATTGCTAGTGGTCAAAACGTTTTAAGATAAATTATTGATACCGATACGGAATGTTAATAGAACTCTAGTTTGAAAATAAATAACAATGTCAAGATAAACTAAAGAATCGTTGCACAAAAACAAATCTTATTGCTATAGGTAGAAGGCTTACAATACGTAATGAAGGCGGTCACCGCTTATGTGCGAGCGAGACGGCAATACATTGACGCACGAGCGACGAAGAGGACGCGAGTAATGACGCGTCATTGTATGAAATACTCAGTGCTCGGCGATAATGATGGGCGTGAGGAAATTGCTTATATGATCGTCTTATGCCGTCTTGTACAAAACTACATGGTCCAGACCATTTTGTCGCTAAAGCTTGCGACACAAGTCTTATGAGGTCTCTTTTGTGACTAATGTACATTTATTTCGCTGTACAGGTAATAAAGATTTTGTAAATTTTGTGGCGTGATTACTTGTACATGTTAGCTTTATATTGCACTAAATTATTGCTCTTAACACTACTGTTAGCGCAGCTATAAGTCTATGCCACGTCCCGATTTTTTCTCCGAATCTGGCTAAATAACGCGCAAACAATGGAATTAGCAATTGAATATGACCATAGTATTAGGGGGCGTATGGTACAAATTTGCATTTTTTAAGAAATCCTTACTAGCTTAACCCATACTTTTAGGTTTTAGAACGATATTTCAAAATGTATTTCGATGTTAATAATATATATTAAAGTTTACTTTTAAGAGAAAAGAATATTTGTTGTAAAAATTTGCATTGGCTTAATGTGAAAACTTTGTTTTGAACGAAACATCATGGCTCACATTGTTATTATTATATATATAAATTTAAATTTCTAAATTTGCGTCTTCAACTCTGCAATGCATTACTTTTAGAAGTTACATAATTATTTTGTTGCTATGTAATTGTATTATTATTTATATATTTTAAATTTAAATAATGATAAGTGTTGAATGGTATAAGTAATTTGTATAACTAATTGTATGTAGGAACAAATTAAAAGACGAAATAGAACATGACTGTTCATTATACTTGAAAGCCAAGTACAACTAGCCGGGTTTGTTTTTTGATATTTTAAATCAGAGGCTATTTTTTACACTCCTGTTCACAAATAATTAAAGTTTTGTTTACAACGACAAAAATGATACTGCACGTTGTAAAAGACACAATGCAGCGTTTATTGATTCTTCCGTCTAGTATAAAAATAATTATGTTACTAATGTATAAGCTGTGGTCACGCTATGAGTTTAAATCACATGGCTTATTAAATTATAATTTACGTAAAAATAATAGTTTTCGTGAGAAAGATAGTCACGAAACTTGCAGAATAATAAACAACTTGCGCAACAAAATCTTTTTTAATTTTACATCGAAACTTTTTGATGTATACTTTTTCAATAAATATGTAATCAATAATAACTGGTTTTTATTTGTGCTTGAAATTGCATTTGGAGTTGGTATATCACCCATGCACCTCAAATGCTAAAGATCTAAAAGTAAGATACATTAACCTCTCCTCGTCACGATAGACTTGATCTTCCCAGTATTAGCACAATGTAGCTTTTAGTAATGTTACCACCTTAGTACGTTGTTGGATTCGGACCTCTTCTCATTTTTAAGTGGTTATGAAGCAGCAGTTTATACGAGATAGAGCAACGCTGAAGCTTATTATGACTGCAGTATGAATGGGTCCTCGACCGGGGTAGGATCGCGATCGCATGGGATGCCAGCGTGAAATAGCTGCATTATACTGTGCTTTATATGGTGAGTGACGAGAGCTGGAGACCTATTGCTGGTAATGAGGCATTAAACGTGTCCGGTTCATTAATAATATCAGGCTTATTGGCAAGAATTGTCCTATCTGTGATGATGGCAGAGACCGTATATCTGTATGTGTATAGGTTGTGTCTGTGCAAATACTCGGAA
Source organism: Parnassius glacialis (assembly GCA_033319125.1). Lineage (NCBI taxonomy): Eukaryota > Metazoa > Arthropoda > Insecta > Lepidoptera > Papilionidae > Parnassius > Parnassius glacialis. Next base: position 11,021,441 of record JAVANC010000013.1, read on the forward strand.
ACCGCCGAGCAACCATTTACATGCCTAAGTGACTCATTGGGATGGAGACGAGCTCGACAGATGTCGACTGTGCCATCCTTTACGATGTATCTCCGACAGTTGTTGGTCTTAATAACTTGATCCTATATCGCACAAACAAAAACCTTCGGTTTCCTCACGAAGGTCACCAAACTGTAGCCAGGCGGTGACCGCGTTTACTAAAGGCTCGTGCAGCCTTGTAGAGTCTCCTGTAAAGCTATTCTCGTTCCTGATTTCCCCCCGGTCGGAGGCGCCCTGTACTGCCGGGTCTTGCTATTACTCGCTGGCTAAGGATAGAGTAGTAAGCCCTTTATCAAACATAATGTCATCATCCTTGTAGAATAACTACATCCTCGTTAGGAAGTACTTACGGAGTCCGCACACTGCGATTGTGCATGATGAGGGCGCTTAAAAAGCCACGGCTACCATGCTTCCGCGGCATTAATACAGCCTCATTCATCATGATGCATTATGTGGGACCTCCTGGTTTGTTTCTCTCTTTCCCCACCCACGGGACGATGTGGAATAGTGAACATTCTTACACCGCTACTACTTGGTCAACATTAGGGTTCTTTCAGTCATATGTAGAATCATTTCTCTATCAACATAAAGCAGGGTAATTTCCAATAATGAAACATGTTAGATTTTAAATTGCGTATATTTTTAACAAATTCTATTATTAACAGTAAAATAAAAATCATATTAATTACAATTTATACATATTCATTGACATGATACAAATAATTATTTGGAAACATTCATTGCATGATGAATTCTAATCTCAAAATTGATGATCAACGATTATGAACTTTCTATGAGACAAGTTTGGTACGAGACAAACACGAGATAAGGGATAAGAAGAGAGAATATAAGCAGGAATATGGCAAACGTTATTACAGCACTATAATATTGTTGGGAATGAGGGTAAAAAAATATAAAAGGAAATACGAACAAATGAAGGTAGCACTGTAACTCCTGTGTCTAACGGAACTGTGTCTTCCACTCGTTCTAGCAGTACAACGTATGCGAATGCGAGTAACAGGCCCCTGCGCCCCCTTTCCGATTCGGCAGAAATGCCATACAGGTCAAAGCCAGTCCCACAGGTGGTGTTTAGTGGGTAGGCACTTCATAGTGAGTCCCACATAACCACGCAGCCGGCTGTGTGGTATGCTATGAGCATTCACCATCTTCCTCCCCCGCTTCCGGAGGGTAGCTTTGCTATGGGCGCAAAAAAAAGCAAGAGGCATCAATCGGTAATTCTACGAGTCTCATTGTCGTTATTATGCCCGTTGGGGTATTCTACTAGTTTAGGCAAGGAAGATAGTGTTGCTGAGAGGCTGCCCTCTGGTACATTGAGATACCTACATAGTTTCTGTAGGTTTGCATACTTTGGTATTATCATGTAAGTGGGTCCTTCACGTTACAGCGGTGTGTGATTGTGACGGGAACTTGTTACAATTGGTAGAACTGTATTGCTTTATACTGAATGTATGGTGCAATGCGCTGTCCTTCATACGGGATTCTGATTGTAAGCAGGGTTTGTTACCGAGTAGTGTTCTTTTGTTTAAATAATTATGAGAATAATTTCTGATATCAGGAGTGGAATAATTTCTTACAATATAAATTACAGACATTTAGCATTTATGCTATGGCCCAATAATATGTCCTGGACAGATAAAAACCGGGAGGATCTCGCCGTGATCGATATCTATCCATCAATGCATAAAACTACATTTGGCCATGTTACATGACGCTGAAACCCGTTTGTCAGTATAATATTACTTTTCACAACCTTTCAAGGATTTACGGCACTAGAATATATTCTGCTTTAATGTTTGTTGCTTATACTGATGTCACTATAATATATAATGCACACTTAGGAATTGAATAAGGAACCATAAAAACCAGAGAAAATATAAAAAATAATAAACAGTAAATTAAAAAAAATGTGCTCTAGTTCGAATTGCAAACATACTATTAAGTATAGAGTATAATACAATTTCAAATGTGAAAATACTATACAAAAGTATAGTATGATATAACATAAAGCAAGGTTAGAGATAAAGAGCTAACTCACAATGTTCACACTCAAACGACGTTTCTCGACCCGATTTCGCTTCCAAATCTGAAGATGATGATGATGTCACGAAGTCCGGCCGTTAGCATAGCAAGTAGGAAAACTCCTAGGATAGTGAACATTATTCGTCTCAAGGGCAAATCAATTCGTCGGAACATGGATTTACCTCGCGACGATACCGAGGCACTTAAATGAGACGCACTAACGGTGTTTGTAATTTAACGGTGGTACAGCCATGCGCCAGCTTTTGTTGTTGCATGTATGAGCCGGCTCGAGCCGGGTTGGTACCACGACCTTACGGAATACTGGCGTGAAGTGGAAGCTCTGCTTCCTGGTGAGTGCAGGTGACCGGAGGCCCAATTCCCCCTCCCCCCATCAACATGGTAGCGGAATTACATCAAAGACTACCCCAGGAGGGTACCAGCACCCCTGGAGAATCCCTCGCTGAGCATCCATGACCATGTTACTCCATTCCTGAGCGTGGGTGCACAGGCTGCCCCACGTATTTGGGGGGGGGGGGGGCAAAATTCCGCTCAAAACAATAACTGCTCGGGGCAAACTGAGCAACAATACCAAGGCGACCCCTCCTGCCACGCTATCCGTGAATTTCTGCAACATCAGGGGATTTCACTCGAACCTAAACGCCGTCCACTACCATCTCGAGACGGCGAAGTCAGCCTTGCTCTTTCTGACCGAGACTCAGGTGTCTCCTCCGGCTGATACTTCGCATCTCTCCTACCCGGGGTACAAATTGGAGCACTCCATTCTGCCTCGGGCTGGAGATTCCTATACGTCAGAGAGGACATCTGTACTCGACGCCTCGGCAGCCTTGAAGGTTCGGACCTGTTCATCCTTTGGCTACGCGTAGACAGCGACGACCATCCGCGCGTCTACGGGTGCCTCTATAGGTCCCATAGCGGTAATGCCGAAACTTTGGCACAAAACTTTGGCTTTGGCACAAAGCGCTTCTTTCGAAGCTCCCTTCCTATGGGCTGCACGAGAAATTGTGTAATTGGATCACCAGCTTTCTTGCAGATCAGAGCATCAAGGTCGTTGTAGACGGTGCATGCTCCGACTACAAGCCTATTAACGCTGGTGTTGCACAAGGCTGTGTCTGTTTCTTCTGCATATTGTGACGCCTCATAATTATTATTAATAAATAATAATTAAATTCAATGTAAAGGCATTTAAAAATGTCTTAGAAATTATATTTTAAACAATTAAAATGTTTAAAATTAAGTATACAGTTCAAATATTATGTTCATTGGGAATATTGAATATTATAGTATAGTTAACGCATAAATTGTCTCTAAAAAATCTCTAAATTTATTAAAATCTTGTTTAAGATATTCAAAATATATTAAATTATATAAATACAAGTCGATTATATTACAATAATAAGGATAAATAACATTTGTAATATAATAGACAAAATGGATAAAAAATTTTTAAGTTGAAGAAGGTGTTCTTGTATTAGTCGGAAAATTTCTAAGTTGATGAAAGTGTTCTTGTAATGGTCTCCATAATAAGGGGCGTTGCCGGAGACACATACCCAAGGTTATACATATATATGGGGTGGTCGGCTGACCGACTGCTAGTACTAATGTTGCACAATGACTAGTCCTATATTAGGGACTTATGATAGTAAGGTCTAACGAACCAAAGCATTAATATAGAAGGTCTTTATGATGCATAAGCATTATGATAGCAGAGTTATGACTTGAAGTTCCATATGAATAAGACATACAATAGTATGGTCTATGAAATAAAGCAAATATGTTGAAGGTCTCAAATATGTAAAAGCATTATATTGAAAGAATTGGGACTTGAAAAGAATTATTATAGTGGCGTGTAGATTGTTTCACAGCATCCGAGACCGAGGTAAACTTGGACTCGCTAACCGATGTGTCTTTGACATATCATCTTAGTGCCGGTGGTAAGCGGGTTTGTTGTAGCAATACGACTTGCCCGTGGACATCGCACAACCCTACCGTTTGTGGGCGGCGTCTTAACGCATAGCGTTATGATACGTCGGCTATCTTTCGGATTAGGGTGAGTGTGTTTGGTAGTACTTTTAAGTGCAGCAAGCATACTCAACTTCATGTCTTAGTGCAATAGCGCTATGATACGTGGAGTTTTGGCTACTGACGTCTTAGTACCGTGCTACTATGATACGTTGGTGGTATTTTTAGTTAACAACATTATCAATTTTGTTACCAAAGTCGATAGGGATCATGTGGGTGTGTTGTGAGGGGGCGCCATCCGTATGATAGTTGCATTGATGCTTATTGCTACTTGCAGTATTGCATCTTGTGATGGATCTGCGGGTGTGCTGCACCTGATTCGACGCATCTTGTGGTTCTGGTCGATGGAGGTATGCGGGTGGTGATGTCTACTGGGACTGTATGGGGGACCTTGGGATGGTGTAAGCCCGACGATAGTCGTATTGATGCTTGTTGCATTCTGCAGCATTGCGTCTCTGCGATGGTTGTTTGGCGGGTCGCTCTTCTCAATGGCGCTCTCTGCATCTTGGTTTGATTCACAACCCAAGTAGCTTTGCCCAAGTCGGGTCCCTTCATAGCGGGGCTGCAGACTGTCTGCCCTCCATGATGTTTTATATAACAACATATTAATATATCTCTATAAAGTTCCCACCTTTGAAAGATTGAAGGCAACTTGTTGGTGGGTGAGACAAACATGATCGAAAAATGCATATACTCAACGTCAGTGACACAAACCCTTTCTGATGGCGAATTATTACTAATATCTTATAACTGCCTATTGGCTATATCTGCCATTGTATTGGTTGGTGGAGCATATGTGTCGACCTCATGCTGGTGGTAGCTGGAGGGAGAATCTGAGGAGGCTCTCAAGGCTGCGGCCGAAAGCCGCGCAACGTGGGACCCCATTCCCTTGAGGTGAGCGGTAGACTCATGACACGCTCTGCGGTCAATTGGCCGTGCTGACCATGCAATTGGTGGTGATGCCTTACACTTACATCACGTCTGCAGGAACGGCGGTCTGGCAGGTGGTGGCGCTCACGGACGGCTTTTTATGGCCAGTGTGCCTATTGTTGCCTAACCCGTGTGACGTACATTCACTGTGGCTGGATTTGATCGTATCCTGTATGGCGTTTACACGCACTGACATGCGCGACTTCGGTCGATGTTTGTGCTTACGCACTATCAAGGGGCCAAGTCCTCTTTTACTGGTTAGCCAGTTATTTTGCTGTGGACTACGGTCCAGTTCCCAAATTTGCGTACCCTTCGGGGGGAGCGCATTAAAATGGTTGGCGCTCACCGTGCGCGGCGTGTGCGGAGCCGTGTACCTCCTCCACATTTTTTTAACACATTGTTCCACATTGTGGAAGAGCGAAGCCCTTGTATCTGGTATTTGATATAAATATTGTGAGCCTTTTCCAAGCGGGAAGGGATTAATTAATAAGGAATTGACTGTTGTGAACCTGATACAAGTGGAATAAGGACAATTTATTGTTCTTAACTTTTATTTGAGCTCTGTCTTCGTGAACGGGGTTCTTTAGCTTATAAGACACTACCAACAGCTTTCGATTGCTCTCGCAAATATTCATTCTTCCATGATACACCTAAAAGAACTAAGTTACTATACAAACACAACGTAAATAAGGGTCCTAACTAAGACGATCACGCCATAAATTTATTATACGGCCTATATTTTAACCTTTAGAAAGATCAATGTATGATTAATATACTGGTTACGTAAGTTAGATATACTTGTATAACTTATAGAAATAGATTCTAAGGAAATAAAGGTATAAATATATATAGAAAGAGTGAGAGATGAGAAAGGGGGGGGGGGGGGGGGGGTCGTTACAATATCAATGATATGTTGCAAACTGGTAGCATTCACTGCTATGCAGACGACAGCACTGGTGATGCTCTATACACCGGCCGTGCCAACATTTCTCGGGAAAACGTCGCCGAGTACTGGAACAAAGTTGTGTCTGAAGTCGAGTCTTTGCTGAACAAAGTCTTGGATTAGGGGCGACTAAATCTAGTCCAGTTTAACCCTCAGAAGGCACAACTTTGCGCGTTTACTGCTAAAAAGAACTCTTTTGTCGTATCTCCTCAGTTTCAAGGCACTCCCCTTGTTGGCTCAGACTGTATCAGAATCCTTGGGGTCGACATATCGAGTGACGTGCAGTTTCGTGGTCACTTGGAAGAGAAGGCCAAAGTGGCCTCTAAAAAACTTGGCGTGCTCAGCAGAGCGGGACAGTATTTCATGCCGGCACAACGCCTGCAACTTTACAAAGCGCAGTTTCGGCCTCACATGAAATACTATTCCCATCTCTGGGCCGGTGCACCCCAGTGCCAGCTACTTCCACTTGACTGCATCCAGCGCAGATCGGCTCGAATCGTCGACGACGGACTCCATTCTGCCTCGGGCTGGAGTTTGCGTATACGTCAGAGAGGACATCTGTTCTCGACGCCTCGGCAGTCTTGAAGGTTCGGACCTGTCCATCCTTTGGCTACGCGTAGACAGCGACGACCATCCGCGCGTCTACGGGTGCCTCTATAGGTCCCATAGCGGTAATGCCGAAACAGACCGACTCATCGACCACGTCCAAATGGCTACAGATTCCTTGCTACAACAGGTGGAATCCATTATAAACTGCCAGCTCATGCGGTACCTTGAGGATCACAAGCTGATTAGTGACCGCCAATACGGTTTTCGTCGGGATCGATCAGCTGGTGATCTTCTGGTCTACCTGACTCATAGATGGGCGGAGGCAGTAGAGTCCAAGGGGGAGGTGTTGGCCGTTAGTTTGGACATTGCGAACGCCTTCGATCGGCTTTGGCACAAAGCGCTTCTTTCGAAGCTCCCTTCCTATGGGCTTCACGAGAAATTGTGCAATTGGATCACCAGCTTTCTTGCAGATCGGAGCATCAAGGTCGTTGTAGACGGCGCATGCTCCGACTACAAGCCTATTAACGCTGGTGTTGCACAAGGCTGTGTCTGTTTCTTCTGCATATCAATGATATGTTGCAAACTGGTAGCATTCATTGCTATGCAGACGACAGCACTGGTGATGCTCTATACACCGGCCGTGCCAACATTTCTCGGGAAAACGTCGCCGAGTACTGGAACAAAGTTGTGTCTGAAGTCGAGTCTTTGCTGATCAAAGTCTTGGATTGGGGGCGACTAAATCTAGTCCAGTTTAACCCTCAGAAGGCACAACTTTGCGCGTTTACTGCTAAAAAGAACTCTTTTGTCGTATCTCCTCAGTTTCAAGGCACTACCCTTGTTGGCTCAGACTGTATCAGAATCCTTGGGGTCGACATATCGAGTGACGTGCAGTTTCGTGGTCACTTGGAAGAGAAGGCCAAAGTGGCCTCTAAAAAACTTGGCGTGCTCAGCAGAGCGGGACAGTATTTCATGCCGGCACAACGCCTGCAACTTTACAAAGCGCAGTTTCGGCCTCACATGAAATACTATACCCATCTCTGGGCCGGTGCACCCCAGTGCCAGCTACTTCCACTTGACTGCATCCAGCGCAGATCGGCTCGAATCGTCGACGACGGACTCCATTCTGCCTCGGGCTGGAGTTTGCGTATACGTCAGAGAGGACATCTGTTCTCGACGCCTCGGCAGTCTTGAAGGTTCGGACCTGTACATCCTTTGGCTACGCGTAGACAGCGACGACCATCCGCGCGTCTACGGGTGCCTCTATAGGTCCCATAGCGGTAATGCCGAAACAGACCGACTCATCGACCACGTCCAAATGGCTACAGATTCCTTGCTACAACAGGTGGAATCCATTATAAACTGCCAGCTCATGCGGTACCTTGAGGATCACAAGCTGATTAGTGACCGCCAATACGGTTTTCGTCGGGATCGATCAGCTGGTGATCTTCTGGTCTACCTGACTCATAGATGGGCGGAGGCAGTAGAGTCCAAGGGGGAGGTGTTGGCCGTTAGTTTGGACATTGCGAACGCCTTCGATCGGCTTTGGCACAAAGCGCTTCTTTCGAAGCTCCCTTCCTATGGGCTTCACGAGAAATTGTGCAATTGGATCACCAGCTTTCTTGCAGATCGGAGCATCAAGGTCGTTGTAGATGGCGCATGCTCCGACTACAAGCCTATTAACGCTGGTGTTGCACAAGGCTGTGTCTGTTTCTTCTGCATATCAATGATATGTTGCAAACTGGTAGCATTCATTGCTATGCAGACGACAGCACTGGTGATGCTCTATACACCGGCCGTGCCAACATTTCTCGGGAAAACGTCGCCGAGTACTGGAACAAAGTTGTGTCTGAAGTCGAGTCTTTGCTGATCAAAGTCTTGGATTGGGGGCGACTAAATCTAGTCCAGTTTAACCCTCAGAAGGCACAACTTTGCGCGTTTACTGCTAAAAAGAACTCTTTTGTCGTATCTCCTCAGTTTCAAGGCACTCCCCTTGTTGGCTCAGACTGTATCAGAATCCTTGGAGTCGACATATCGAGTGACGTGCAGTTTCGTGGTCACTTGGAAGAGAAGGCCAAAGTGGCCTCTAAAAAACTTGGCGTGCTCAGCAGAGCGGGACAGTATTTCATGCCGGCACAACGCCTGCAACTTTACAAAGCGCAGTTTCGGCCTCACATGAAATACTATTCCCATCTCTGGGCCGGTGCACCCCAGTGCCAGCTACTTCCACTTGACTGCATCCAGCGCAGATCGGCTCGAATCGTCGACGACGGACTCCATTCTGCCTCGGGCTGGAGTTTGCGTATACGTCAGAGAGGACATCTGTTCTCGACGCCTCGGCAGTCTTGAAGGTTCGGACCTGTACATCCTTTGGCTACGCGTAGACAGCGACGACCATCCGCGCGTCTACGGGTGCCTCTATAGGTCCCATAGCGGTAATGCCGAAACAGACCGACTCATCGACCACGTCCAAATGGCTACAGATTCCTTGCTACAACAGGTGGAATCCATTATAAACTGCCAGCTCATGCGGTACCTTGAGGATCACAAGCTGATTAGTGACCGCCAATACGGTTTTCGTCGGGATCGATCAGCTGGTGATCTTCTGGTCTACCTGACTCATAGATGGGCGGAGGCAGTAGAGTCCAAGGGGGAGGTGTTGGCCGTTAGTTTGGACATTGCGAAGGCCTTCGATCGGCTTTGGCACAAAGCGCTTCTTTCGAAGCTCCCTTCCTATGGGCTTCACGAGAAATTGTGCAATTGGATCACCAGCTTTCTTGCAGATCGGAGCATCAAGGTCGTTGTAGACGGCGCATGCTCCGACTACAAGCCTATTAACGCTGGTGTTGCACAAGGCTGTGTCTGTTTCTTCTGCATATCAATGATATGTTGCAAACTGGTAGCATTCATTGCTATGCAGACGACAGCACTGGTGATGCTCTATACACCGGCCGTGCCAACATTTCTCGGGAAAACGTCGCCGAGTACTGGAACAAAGTTGTGTCTGAAGTCGAGTCTTTGCTGATCAAAGTCTTGGATTGGGGGCGACTAAATCTAGTCCAGTTTAACCCTCAGAAGGCACAACTTTGCGCGTTTACTGCTAAAAAGAACTCTTTTGTCGTATCTCCTCAGTTTCAAGGCACTCCCCTTGTTGGCTCAGACTGTATCAGAATCCTTGGGGTCGACATATCGAGTGACGTGCAGTTTCGTGGTCACTTGGAAGAGAAGGCCAAAGTGGCCTCTAAAAAACTTGGCGTGCTCAGCAGAGCGGGACAGTATTTCATGCCGGCACAACGCCTGCAACTTTACAAAGCGCAGTTTCGGCCTCACATGAAATACTATACCCATCTCTGGGCCGGTGCACCCCAGTGCCAGCTACTTCCACTTGACTGCATCCAGCGCAGATCGGCTCGAATCGTCGACGACGGACTCCATTCTGCCTCGGGCTGGAGTTTGCGTATACGTCAGAGAGGACATCTGTTCTCGACGCCTCGGCAGTCTTGAAGGTTCGGACCTGTACATCCTTTGGCTACGCGTAGACAGCGACGACCATCCGCGCGTCTACGGGTGCCTCTATAGGTCCCATAGCGGTAATGCCGAAACAGACCGACTCATCGACCACGTCCAAATGGCTACAGATTCCTTGCTACAACAGGTGGAATCCATTATAAACTGCCAGCTCATGCGGTACCTTGAGGATCACAAGCTGATTAGTGACCGCCAATACGGTTTTCGTCGGGATCGATCAGCTGGTGATCTTCTGGTCTACCTGACTCATAGATGGGCGGAGGCAGTAGAGTCCAAGGGGGAGGTGTTGGCCGTTAGTTTGGACATTGCGAAGGCCTTCGATCGGCTTTGGCACAAAGCGCTTCTTTCGAAGCTCCCTTCCTATGGGCTTCACGAGAAATTGTGCAATTGGATCACCAGCTTTCTTGCAGATCGGAGCATCAAGGTCGTTGTAGACGGCGCATGCTCCGACTACAAGCCTATTAACGCTGGTGTTGCACAAGGCTGTGTCTGTTTCTTCTGCATATCAATGATATGTTGCAAACTGGTAGCATTCATTGCTATGCAGACGACAGCACTGGTGATGCTCTATACACCGGCCGTGCCAACATTTCTCGGGAAAACGTCGCCGAGTACTGGAACAAAGTTGTGTCTGAAGTCGAGTCTTTGCTGATCAAAGTCTTGGATTGGGGGCGACTAAATCTAGTCCAGTTTAACCCTCAGAAGGCACAACTTTGCGCGTTTACTGCTAAAAAGAACTCTTTTGTCGTATCTCCTCAGTTTCAAGGCACTCCCCTTGTTGGCTCAGACTGTATCAGAATCCTTGGGGTCGACATATCGAGTGACGTGCAGTTTCGTGGTCACTTGGAAGAGAAGGCCAAAGTGGCCTCTAAAAAACTTGGCGTGCTCAGCAGAGCGGGACAGTATTTCATGCCGGCACAACGCCTGCAACTTTACAAAGCGCAGTTTCGGCCTCACATGAAATACTATACCCATCTCTGGGCCGGTGCACCCCAGTGCCAGCTACTTCCACTTGACTGCATCCAGCGCAGATCGGCTCGAATCGTCGACGACGGACTCCATTCTGCCTCGGGCTGGAGTTTGCGTATACGTCAGAGAGGACATCTGTTCTCGACGCCTCGGCAGTCTTGAAGGTTCGGACCTGTACATCCTTTGGCTACGCGTAGACAGCGACGACCATCCGCGCGTCTACAGGTGCCTCTATAGGTCCCATAGCGGTAATGCCGAAACAGACCGACTCATCGACCACGTCCAAATGGCTACAGATTCCTTGCTACAACAGGTGGAATCCATTATAAACTGCCAGCTCATGCGGTACCTTGAGGATCACAAGCTGATTAGTGACCGCCAATACGGTTTTCGTCGGGATCGATCAGCTGGTGATCTTCTGGTCTACCTGACTCATAGATGGGCGGAGGCAGTAGAGTCCAAGGGGGAGGTGTTGGCCGTTAGTTTGGACATTGCGAAGGCCTTCGATCGGCTTTGGCACAAAGCGCTTCTTTCGAAGCTCCCTTCCTATGGGCTTCACGAGAAATTGTGCAATTGGATCACCAGCTTTCTTGCAGATCGGAGCATCAAGGTCGTTGTAGACGGCGCATGCTCCGACTACAAGCCTATTAACGCTGGTGTTGCACAAGGCTGTGTCTGTTTCTTCTGCATATCAATGATATGTTGCAAACTGGTAGCATTCATTGCTATGCAGACGACAGCACTGGTGATGCTCTATACACCGGCCGTGCCAACATTTCTCGGGAAAACGTCGCCGAGTACTGGAACAAAGTTGTGTCTGAAGTCGAGTCTTTGCTGATCAAAGTCTTGGATTGGGGGCGACTAAATCTAGTCCAGTTTAACCCTCAGAAGGCACAACTTTGCGCGTTTACTGCTAAAAAGAACTCTTTTGTCGTATCTCCTCAGTTTCAAGGCACTCCCCTTGTTGGCTCAGACTGTATCAGAATCCTTGGGGTCGACATATCGAGTGACGTGCAGTTTCGTGGTCACTTGGAAGAGAAGGCCAAAGTGGCCTCTAAAAAACTTGGCGTGCTCAGCAGAGCGGGACAGTATTTCATGCCGGCACAACGCCTGCAACTTTACAAAGCGCAGTTTCGGCCTCACATGAAATACTATACCCATCTCTGGGCCGGTGCACCCCAGTGCCAGCTACTTCCACTTGACTGCATCCAGCGCAGATCGGCTCGAATCGTCGACGACGGACTCCATTCTGCCTCGGGCTGGAGTTTGCGTATACGTCAGAGAGGACATCTGTTCTCGACGCCTCGGCAGTCTTGAAGGTTCGGACCTGTACATCCTTTGGCTACGCGTAGACAGCGACGACCATCCGCGCGTCTACGGGTGCCTCTATAGGTCCCATAGCGGTAATGCCGAAACAGACCGACTCATCGACCACGTCCAAATGGCTACAGATTCCTTGCTACAACAGGTGGAATCCATTATAAACTGCCAGCTCATGCGGTACCTTGAGGATCACAAGCTGATTAGTGACCGCCAATACGGTTTTCATCGGGATCGATCAGCTGGTGATCTTCTGGTCTACCTGACTCATAGATGGGCGGAGGCAGTAGAGTCCAAGGGGGAGGTGTTGGCCGTTAGTTTGGACATTGCGAAGGCCTTCGATCGGCTTTGGCACAAAGCGCTTCTTTCGAAGCTCCCTTCCTATGGGCTTCACGAGAAATTGTGCAATTGGATCACCAGCTTTCTTGCAGATCGGAGCATCAAGGTCGTTGTAGACGGCGCATGCTCCGACTACAAGCCTATTAACGCTGGTGTTGCACAAGGCTGTGTCTGTTTCTTCTGCATATCAATGATATGTTGCAAACTGGTAGCATTCATTGCTATGCAGACGACAGCACTGGTGATGCTCTATACACCGGCCGTGCCAACATTTCTCGGGAAAACGTCGCCGAGTACTGGAACAAAGTTGTGTCTGAAGTCGAGTCTTTGCTGATCAAAGTCTTGGATTGGGGGCGACTAAATCTAGTCCAGTTTAACCCTCAGAAGGCACAACTTTGCGCGTTTACTGCTAAAAAGAACTCTTTTGTCGTATCTCCTCAGTTTCAAGGCACTCCCCTTGTTGCCTCAGACTGTATCAGAATCCTTGGCGTCGACATATCGAGTGACGTGCAGTTTCGTGGTCACTTGGAAGAGAAGGCCAAAGTGGCCTCTAAAAAGCTCTGCGTGCTCAGCAGAGCGGGACAGTATTTCATGCCGGCACAACGCCTGCAACTTTACAAAGCGCAGTTTCGGCCTCACATGAAATACTATTCCCATCTCTGGGCCGGTGCACCCCAGTGCCAGCTACTTCCACTTGACTGCATCCAGCGCAGATCGGCTCGAATCGTCGACGACGGACTCCATTCTGCCTCGGGCTGGAGTTTGCGTATACGTCAGAGAGGACATCTGTTCTCGAGGCGTCGAGAACAATTGAACTAATTGTCCATATAATGAGTATACATGTATAGATTTAGTACTCACGTTAAGTGACAATGGAAATCAAGAATCGAGGTTATTTTCCTTACCTGTGTAGACGAAAAACGATGACATGTCTCCCGTAGCAGACTTGTTCAGTTCCAAAGTTTTCATTCCGAAATGAGCTGCTATAGTCTTTATATATTGTCTGAACGAGAATTAAAACCTTTTAAGTTTTCTTCAATACATAATATTTCCTGTTTAAGAATATAAGCAGATTGGAAGTCAAGAAATTCAAATGATTTATAATTGGTCACATTTACGCAAACAGGAGCCAACCCACAACGGATTGATTTAGAGAAAATGGAACTTTTGTAAAAAGAGTGCAAAATGTATATGAAGTACATTAAAAAATAAATATTTACTAAACTTATGTGGGACGTCGAGGCCTTTCTAAGAATACATAATTTATAAATTTTTATGAAATTTTACTATGAGTAATAATTAAAAAAAGGGTTGGTTCTTTCCTGCAAAAGATGGGTGTACGATATTCTACTGGGTTTAGCGACTTACCGCTACAATCTTCCTGCAACCACGAATCCAGGGCCTGGCTAAAGGAGCTCGGGGCAGTCGTTGCAATGATAGTAGTATAAAAGTTCAGCAGAGTGTATCGCACAAGAGTCCATAGGTTGCACGTGCAACACTTACAGGTGAAAGAGATCTTGAGAGACGAGCTTGAGTAACACGAAATTATTTGTATGCGCGCGCGTCGGTGGTTTTGATTAGACTGTTCACAATTACCGCCAATCGATGTGGCGCTTGTGTCGCACAGAGAACCATAAACCGCAAGATTATGGATGCATTCAGAATGAAAACAGTTGATCACTAACCCAATGAATTTAATAGAAATATAGAAAAAATAATATCTTCGAAATTGTGTTGCCTTGTACTTGTTATTATATGCGAAAAAAAAGAAACCAAAAACACAATATATTAATAATCTGTTCCAGTAAGGAACATGACGCTCACCTTGAAAGAAGTAATTTCTTTTAAAAATCGCTAACTTATAGTATAAATTGAAAGAAAAACAAAATAACTTAAGTACTAAGATTAAGATAGTAAGCATAACACGTTACTCTAACGGAAGTGGGCAAACCTTTACTACAGGTCGTTTATAAATAGTATTCCCAGCCTTTAAGGTCACTACACGAGTGACTTGATTAGAGCCAGGATGAACAGCATGCACGCGCGCGAGCTTCCATTGTAATGGCGGAAGGTGCTCGTCGCATACCACAACAACAGTGCCTTCACGAATGGCGGAGCCGCGGTCATGAAGCCACTTACTACTCTGTTGTAAATGATGGAGATATTCTCTATTCCATCTTTTCCAAAAGTGCTGGACTGACTGTTGTATCCGGCGCCAGCGTGTGAGACGGTTAGGAGTTTCGTCCAGCAAAGATACATCAGGTAGAGCCGTTAAGGGTTCTCCTATTAAAAAATGAGACGGTGGCGCAAAGGGGACGTGAGTTTAACACGGATTCGATTTGACAGAGAAGAGTATGCATCTCGTCGTAAGTTTGAGTACGAGTTCCAACCACCCGATGTAGGTGATGTTTGAAACTTTTAACACTGGCTTCGAAGAGACCTCCAAAATGGCTAGCATACGGAGGTTGAAAGTGCCACGTAAGTCCCTGTTGAAGGGTTTGTTGATTAATTGTACCTTGAACGACACCACTACGTAAAAACGCGTATAGGTCTTTAAGATAATTGTTACATCCGACAAAATTCTTTCCGCAATCTGAATATATATCCGTACATAATCCTCTACGGGACGTGAAGCGTCGCAGAGCTGCTAATAATGCATCAGTCGAAAGCTCCGAAACGAGTTCGAGATGTACGGCCTTTACGCTCATACATACGAATACCGAAACATAACACTTCACTATTTTCGCGTTCCGTACTTTATTTGCACGAACAAAGAATGGACCGGCATAATCTACGGCCGTTTTAAGGAAAGGACGCGCCGGACGTATTCTCGAAGCTGGTAGTGGTCCCATAATCGGTTGATCACGCGTTGGACGAGCACGAAAGCAACGGACACAGCGATGTATGCGTTGACGCACGATGTCGCGGCAAGACAATATCCAATAGCGCTGCAACAGCAAGTATTGCACGGACTGAGGTCCTGCGTGCAGATAGCTTATGTGAGCGTCGTCGATAATTAAGTTAGTTAAAGCATGTTTTTTCGGTAAAATTATTTGATGTTTAGATTCAAATGGTAACAATGATTTATGAATTCGACCTCCTACATGTAACAGTTTGTCACTATCCAAAAAGGGCGTAAGACGTCGCAATTGATTAGAAGGTAATTTTCCTTGAGATATCTTTAAAATATCGTCTTGAAAGACCGATTGTTGAGTAAGGTAAATTAGTCTATTTAATGAGAAATTATATTCAGGTACTGTAACGTAACCCGGGAACGGAATTTTAACCTTTTTGCATGTATTATAAAAACGAAATATTAGCGTGGCAATCCGAACGAGTTTGCCTAGCGACGAAAATCGCATTATAATTTCGGCATTTTGTACCGGCAGTGCCGTAGACATAGCAGAAGATAGCGTTAAGTTACGTTTTTCTTCACAGGTGCTCATAGTTTGATTCTCAACCGGCCAGTTGTCGGGACTTTGTCGGAGCCATGCGGGACCATGGTACCACAAGTCGTGTTGTGCTATCGCGGTAAGTAGTAAGCCACGTGATGCAGTGTCAGCAGGGTTCTCGACTGACGGAACATGGTGCCAGCAGCTGGCGGGAACGCGGGATAGAATATCGCTAGTGCGATTGGAAACAAACGTCTTCCATTCATGCGGTGATGAACGGAGCCAGGCCAGCACGATGGAGGCGTCGAACGGATTTACGCATGCCTAAATCCGTTCGCGGCAGATGCGATCTCTGTATAAATTTGCTACCTTATCTAATAGCTTTGAAAGCAATAGAGCTGCCATCAGCTCGAGACGTGGGATGGTAAGGGGTACGCGGAGCGGAGCTACCCTAGTCTTCGCCATAATTAGGTAAGTATAAATATTGCCGTCCTTGCCTGTAAGTCGAATATAAACACAGCCGGCATATGCGATCTAGGACGCGTCAGCAAATCGCGTATCGCGGAAACGATATCTGTGATAGCAGCGGCAGCTCGTTTATGAAACGTGTCCACGAATTAATGATATCAATGGGCGGATTATCATCCCAATCTACATTTGCCATCCACAATAGCTGAATCAAATGCTTGGCATATAAGGTTACCGGTGATAGCAACCCGAGAGGGTCATATATTTTTGCGATCTCGCATCGAACACTACGCGTGTGCGAGTTGTTTCGCTCGATTCTTTAACTACACAGTGGTGTGGAATATAATAGCTGGCACCTTGCAAAGGCTCACTATCAACGAGCTCCATATGATTCAGGTCCTTATACTCCTGGAGGCACGTGTGATAATCAGTTTTCAGCTGCACATTGCGTTCCAATCTATACTCTAATTTTCGAAAACGAGCCAATGCAATTTGCCGTGATTCGCCGAGGCGCGGTGCATTGGGCTTGAATGGCAGGGCGAAGACGTACCGTCCTGTCTCGTCCCGTGTATGCGTCTTTTGGAATAAGGATTCGCATAGCTCCTCGTCTGGAGTGTAAGTACGTTTCTCAGAAAATGATTCCAGCTCCCAAAACCTTTGAAGATTGTCGTTGTCAAACGAGCTAAAACATACTTGGAGTGGAGTCGAAACGATTTTATCGAACGTTATTTTACCTAATAATAAATAACCTAACACGCTATTCATCGCAATTGGTGACCCCGGAGGTCCAGTAATCATGTTGCCTAATAAAATGTGGGATAGTATATCCGCTCCTAGTAACATTTCTACCGGTTGGGGTGTGTGAAAGTCGGAGTCAGCTAAGTTTAAATTTTTTTAAATGTGACCATCCTGTAAAGGGCAGAAGTACACTAGGCATTTTTGTAACTAATTTTGGCAAAATTAATGCATCCACGGGTACAATGGGCTGCTGTTTACCCTTTGAAACAATTACACATGATACCACACCTTTAGCTTGCACAGGATCGCTATCGCCTATGCCAAAAACCGGAATATTTATATGTTTACGCGCTAAACCTAAACGTTGTACGCAAGACTCTGTGATAAAGGACGCCTGGCTACCCGTGTCTACAATACATCTAACGGTTGATACCTTTGATTCACCTACGCAAATATCAACGAGCGCTGTAGATAATAGGACTGTATTAGTACGAACTAAAGGTGCATTGGACGCGCAATTATTATGTACCGCACTGCTGTCGGCAGGTAAGGTAAAAGGTGACTCAGCCGTGATAACTCTCATTCGCTCTTTCGTAGGCGGGATCTGTATAGCACTATCCGCCGCCGCCGTTTCGCTAATGACCGATAACGATTGCGTTGAAAAATGAATTAATGTATGATGTCGTTTATAACACGAACGGCAAACGAAATTTGATTTACAATTCTGAACGTCGTGTCCAACATATAAGCAATTAAAACAGATGTTTTTATTTTGCACGAATGAATATCTATCTTGTGGAGAAAGATTTAGAAACTGTGAATATTTAGTTAATATATGTTGACCGTTGCACTGTAAACAAGTTTTAACCTTATTACCATTATTTTTAGATCGAGACTGCTCTATGGGTACATTAAGGTTAGTAATGAAAGAGCGTCGCGCCGTAGGCACCGTACCGTCGCTTGCGTTGTTGCTCCGGCCCGAGAATTTTACCGAACTACCCACATTCAACGATGGTTTCTTAGCGGAATGTACGTTTGCAATAGTAGAAATAGTTATTTCATCAGCGGAAATTTCCCGTTCGAGGAAAGAAATTAACGCGCATACGTCTGGAATTTCGGATGGCTTATTCAATGAACGTTCAAATGTTCTTCTAATTGTGAGCGGAATCTTACGCAACAAAATATTTAATAGTATAAAACTCCATTGAGTTATTGGAAAATTCATAACTTCAAGCGCCTTTATATTCTCGTGATATATATTTAGTAAATTTCGTACACTATGACTTAACCTATCGGAACAAGGTTCAATATCTAGAATTTTGTCAAGGTGTTTCGATGCAATAATTCTTTTATTATCATAACGCGACACTAAAATATTTAAGGCTACAAAGTAATTTTCGTCGGTGATAGGAATAGATTTAATAAGATTATGTGGCTCGTTTTTAACTGCAAGTAGCAAATATCTAAACTTTTCCGCATTACAGTAAGTGCTGTTGTTATGTACTAGCGAACGAAATAAGTCATAAAACGACGGCCAATCGGTTGGATCGCCGTGAAATTCTGGCAATGGCAATATAGGTAGGTTTTTTCTGTTTGCTTGCACTATGACCTCGGATGCTTGAAATGACCGACTCGTGCGGCGCAGCTGCTCCTCCTTTTTTAAATTGTTTAAATGAGTAACAATAGTATAATATAAATCGTTAAAATCATTGCGAACTTTAATCTGCTCCTCTTTGTTAAATGATTTTATTTTAATGAGCGTTTTCTCAATCTTTGTTTGAACTTTATTGAATTTTCTTTGGTGAGCCGCTAAATCAATAGTTCGCGAACGAAAATGTTGTTCATTTGTTGTTGCGAGCTGAATAATACGATTAAGCTCATCAATAATTAAATCTCTTTCGAAAATATCTTGTTCACACGGCGATTCGTCGTCCGACATTTTGCGTTACAAAATGGCGGATTCAAAGAGATTTAAAATATATATATACTATAGAGCGGGCATTGGAGAAATTTCTATACAAAAACTTTAAGCTCGTGCGTGTGTGACGCCCTCTAGCTAAAAATAGCAAAACTACACTATCATTTATTAAGACAACATTTTAGCTATTCCCCAGTAGGTGACGCTTAACCTCTTAGAACTTGACATTTTTTGGACATACTTAGTCAGAACTATGGTCAAGCCTAAGAGTATAGTAGGTCAGGCCAAAGACAATTTTTTTTAAAGATGGTAAATATAACTTAGAGTCATTACAATGTTCTAGTCCAAAAATTTAAAAAATATTAACAATTAAAATATCGAATTATTTGTATGAAGGTCAAGTGAGCGCTAGAGTAAAGACGATTGCAAGACGATTTGTCGATAAATGAAATGTTTCGAGAAATTACCAATTACTGTGTAGTGGCGGTGTATGAATATTCATATCATTCCGTGGGTTTCGTAAGAGGAGACTGATGCACTGTTCAGTTCCACGGTACACGTACCTTGATATTGTGTAACAGTAACAAGGTAGGTGTACCGTGGAACAGAACGTGGCAACTATGACAAGTATGCCCTCTATGAGGAATATAGTGGAGGCCTATGTTCAGTGGGTTTTTTTTTAGGATGTAACGGTGTTTGTTGTAATAGTGATAAGAAAAAAATGTTGGAGGAAAAAGGCAAACATTTTTTCTAAATTTAATCTCCGTGAAATGCGGATACTCCGTGCGATGTTTAGGGCAGGGTTGCAAAGGTGGGTGATATTTGTGGCAGCAAAATTCTGTGCTCCCCTTTATTTCCATGGCCCATGACCAGCAGTGGAAGGAAACTGTAAGGAGAGGGAGGGATTAATTTTATTATTTGAAACAATATTTTTGTGAGTCAAAAAAAGTCATCGAACATCAAACAATTTATTAAACAAAAATTGCGTAAACAAGTTCAATGGTTAGAACAGTAATAAATAACAAAACCAAACAATTCCACTGAAAAGAAAAAAAGATCATATGTCACTTCTACAACTAAAGCAAATCTAACGAATCGTCAAATGTTAAAATCAAATAAATACTGTGAAGAAAGAAACAAAGATATAGAAACACTCAATTTTCATAAAGAAAAGAAATATATAATATTACTAGCTGGCCAGGCAGACGTTGTTCGGCCCTCTCCGATGATCCTGTGTCCTATAAAAATTATTAAATTCGTAATAAAAAATATTGAGGGTCACTTATCGGGATAAAAACTATCATATCTCTCAAGTTGGACCAAACTGCACACAGTGTGCAAAATTTCATTGAAATCAGTTCAGTAGTTTAGGAGTTCATCGCGGACAAACAATGTGACACGTAATTTTTATATACAAAGATTATATTGATATACTCAGTAAGAGCCTCAAAAAAAAATTTAATCATAGGTATTTACTTTATTATGAAATCTTAGACCAACGCCATTTTTCTACTGACTTCAAACAGGAGGAGGTACTCAAGTCGACTCTATGTTTTTTTTATGTGTGTTACCTCATAACTTCCTTCTGTGTGAACTGATTTCGATGATTTTTTTTTTATTTGAAAGTTGGTGCTTTACATGTGGTTCCATATAAATTTGATCAAGGTCTGTCTAATATTGTTATTCTTAATAATTTATATTGAAGTTTGTTGAACAAAATTTTTAATTATTGTTGAAAACAACTTCGCCATAATGTTCATTATATTATATCGAAATTATAACATAAAACGTAATTTTAAAACTTTGTGGAATATGAAAATTTGTGTTAATTACACAAAATTTATAGTGATCATTCACACCTTGTATTTAATTTTCAGTTCATTCTGTCTATTAAATATAGTGATACGTGAACGACACAGTATTTGAAATGGAAATTTTATAAAGTATATAAAATTGTTACGAAGCAAAATATAAGGAATTAACTTTTAAGGACAGTGTAATTACTTACCCTTTATATAAAAACTAACAAAAATTTCTATTGTACCCACTTAATATTTTATAAATTTGTAGTTGCCTCTTACACTCACGCGGCGAAGGAAATAACACTAAAGTATGTGACGTAAACGCGACGCGTAGGGCGTAACGACGGAAACTCGTCATTTAAAGTAAATTCTGTTAATTTAGAGAAGCGTAATTTAGTAACAAAACTAATTCTAATAAAATATTAGTTTTATAATTCATATAAATAACATTTAAAAAATAATTGTTCTGAGCACTCTTAACTATGGTTCTGACTAAACGTTGTTATCACATATATACTCTTAGGTTCTGAGGGTCCTTTCTAAATATTACCATACTCTATGGAGCGTTCTACAAAGGTGACATTTGACTGTTTTAGGAATGTTACCCTTTCGATACCAAAGTATCGATAATGTTGTTGAAGGTTACTAAGCTTGAAATGCTTTAAAATATAATAAAAGGGAGTAAAATGATTGTTTCATTGTATCTATTTATCATGACTTCCATCACACGAAAAAAATCACTTTAACTTTTTATGCCTCTATTTTATACTGATCCTGCTTTTATATTTTTAAGTAATTATAGTGAAAAATAATCTGTTACAAAGTAATAACAGTGAAAAATCACCAGCTACAGTGTAGGTAATAGATAATCTCTATTTTACTTATTCTACAATAACTCATCTTCTAGATTGACATATCTTTTCGGCTATTAATTGTTTATATATACGCTTTCAAATGGTACTTTCATCTTGTTAACACTTGGGCCCAAGAATGTATGGAGACGTCTTCCTCTCTTTTTATATTATTTTGTCAATTTCATCAGCTGCACTACTTAAAAGACACTACCCACATCAATAAAAATTGTTATATTAAGTTTTTACATTATTTCCTAACTCAAGCTTAACCTACAACTTCTTGTATCTAATATCTTTAACAGTACAATTTTTTTTAATGTCACAAGCCTATAGCACTCTCCTATCACTGTAAGCCAGGATTTATAATGATTTTGTCCTTGAATACCACCAGACAATGACGCCCGGTATGTAAAAGAGAAGACTTGCTGTATTGCTAAACATCAACACAGCAAGTATCCTCAGCATGTTCATAAGCAACACAGAAAATCTCATCATCATGCCTAAAAAAATTTTCCCACCCTTCCACATAAAGTAGGCCACTTAGCATAGTTGGTATATGCTACTCATTTTTGTTGGTATGGGTATAGTATCTTTGACTGTTTTACCTCCTTAAATATTGTAAATGATTAAATCGGCATCCTGTATAATATTTTTATCGATAACCCCAATCGATAAACGTCGTCAATCACTCGTCAAATCATCGACAAACGTCGTCAAACTTTAAATAAATAGTGACGCTACAGGATAACAGAGGGCGCTTAGTACAATAAAAATAAATTTTCTAGAAAAATCTACTAGAAATAATAAAATTTAAAGATTATTCGGTAAATATACGTTATACTTACGATAAAAAACCAAAATCACGTTCATTTTTTGCTCCATATCGTGACTTACAATATCTTAATGCACAACCGGGCATATTTTCTATAAAAATATTTTTTAAAGATATGAAAATAATGCGTCTTGACTTTATGACGATGTCACTAAGACTAACGGAGATATATCCTATAGGACATAAGTTACAGACGACAATTTTGCTGCTGATGTCCGGTCTATTACTACTACTACTTAAATGTCTTTGGGCGGATTAGAATTTTACACGTAAAAGAAATGAGTACGTAATACTGCAATACTTTTGTTTACAAGACAACACAAACTGGAAGATATTAATTCGGATTGAATGATAAAAAATGTTTAATCCGGATCGAATGACCAAAAAATATTATGTATGATATTCTACTGGGTTTAGCGACTTACCGCTACAATCTCCCTGCAACCACGAATCCAGGGGCTGGCTAAAGGAGCTCGGGGCAGTCGTTGCAATGATAGTAGTATAAAAGTTCAGCAGAGTGTATCGCACAAGAGTCCATAGGTTGCACGTGCAACACTTCCAGGTGAAAGAGATCTTGAGAGACGAGCTTGAGTAACACGAAATTATTTGTATGCGCGCGCGTCGGTGGTTTTGATTAGACTGTTCACAATTACCGCCAATCGATGTGGCGCTTGTGTCGCACAGAGAACCATAAACCGCAAGATTATGGATGCATTCAGAATGAAAACAGTTGATCGCTAACCCAATGAATTTAATAGAAATATAGAAAAAATAATATCTTCGAAATTGTGTTGCCTTGTACTTGTTATTATATACGAAAAAAAAAAGAAACCAAAAACACAATATATTAATAATCTGTTCCAGAACGGAACAATAGGCAAAAGGCAAATTTGTGGCTTGGTTCCTTTTCAAATTGTACGTAGGTTCCAATTTCTGTAATATTTTTAAAAATAATAAGTTTTCTTGACTTTAAGGTGGAAGCTCCAGGATGGACCGCGAAATTCAAATTTTCTTCCGTTTTTTGGAATTTGCAGGTCAGAATTAGGTTGTATATTTAACAAAATATGATTCGCGAGCGTAGCGATTATCTGTTTACAGAATTATTATCATTAAAATCACCAATACAACCCTGTAAGTTATGTTATATTAGCCCTTTGAATGCATTTTTCCAAAAAAACTCAATCATTTGGTCTGTATTTCGTGACGATCTGAGCACTTTTTTGGCGCTTAAGCACTGCAAAAGTATGGAATTTATCATAATTTTCATGTTTTGACAAATACTTACGTAATACAAGTAATGATTAATTTTTAGTCGTTGTCAGTTTAGTATTGCATGCCTTAAGCGAAAGCGCAAGGTATGTTCTACTATCGCCTAAAAATTAAGATTCCAACGTTTTATCGAATAAAATCGTATCTAGCAAACATATTATTCATATAAATGACATAAAAAGCACATTGTTAGAAAGATAAATCATTGTTGAACTTATTAATATTTTTTAAATCGATTTATTGCTATTTTTAAATAAAAAAGGGGTTTTAGTGGCTTATGGTGTGGATTTATCATGTTCCCAAAGCTTGTAAACACGATAACTTTTGAAAATATCAATTGTTTAAGGAGCTACTCCATGTAAACGACCTTGAGCATTTGCCCGGCGCGCCGCTCGGAACAATATATTGCGTAGTATTATTTTTTCAACATCAATAAACTATTTTATGGAAATACACACAGCGTACAGCGCAGCGATAAATGTATTTTAATTTTTTTTATTCGGTATATTAGTTGCATTATATTAGAATTATGTATTTTCATATATTATCTAGTTATGAAATTTTATAATTAATTATATATTAAAAATGAAGCATTGAAAATTGTGAGTTTAAAAGATACCCATTCACTATAGGTAAATAAATAGATAGCTCGCCTTTTGTACAAATATTTGGTGCATTAAAGAATAAATAAATAAATAGGATGTTTCGCAAATATGTTTTTGATTATAGTTAATTTTTACGTGTCACGTATTGAAAAGTAACATACCTACCTACCTACAAATTTTTGAACTGAGCACCTTGTAATTTAGCCTGCTTATTACTTATGCTGGCAAACATTATCCTCACCCCAATGATTGATGAGGATGAAAATCAATTTTATTTCTACATATGTAATTATATTTATTTATACATAACGGTAACTTTAATAAAGATAATACAAAAATCAACAAGAAGTATAAGGGTTCAATCTTTCAATTGTAAAAAAACGTTACTCCCACACTAGGATTTTCTCCTGTGTCGTGGAGGCAGTTTACAAACATAAATTGCACAAGGACAAACATCCAGACCCGGAACAATTATTTGTAGGTCATACAAATACTTGTTCCGTGTGGGATTCGAAACCGCAGCCCCCAGCGCAACAACTGATTGCTAAGCCACTGCGGCACGGAGCCGTCGCCGGGTTATAGCTAAAGTGACCATACGTCCCGTTTTAAACGGGACTGTCGCTTTTCTCGGTCACCTGTCCCATTGTCCCCAAACAAAGCTCCGGGACACAAAATTGTTCCGTAACTCGTTGGATGGAAGTATTCAAAGTCAACAATCTTCAACAATTTTTTTTAATCGCATATAATTTATGTCTGCCTGGCACATATGCTCCAGTAGAAAGAGTATTTTTTTTTTATTATGAATAAATTGTGGACGTCTGAAAGAAACACTTACGGTTCCAGTTCTATAGGCGATGTTGACAAAGGTAACAATAAAAAAACTTGAGCAGTATTTTATTCTTATTTAAAATCATCACCAACTTTATTAAAGCAAATTTAATCCACTGACAAATGTAATTAACAATTAAAAAAATATGTTGTTAATATAATATTTAATAATTACCATCTATACCGAATATAATTTTATAGTGAACACTAATTGTATAAATTTATAGTTTTTAGAGTATAAATAAACCCATGTCCTGTTTTGAGTTAATAAATAAATGGTCAGTTTAGTTTTTTTTAGTTAAATTTAGTTTTAATTTTTTTTATTTTATAGTAAAAAGTAGGTATATTAATACCTACTTAGATACTTTTTACAGAATTAGGGTGGAAGCCCCTAATACCAGTCATGCCCCTAATTCCAGTCTTTTCGCCTTTTTACTCCATAAATAAGATTTCTAGTAGTCTTAACTACAAATATTGTCATCTAAAAAATTCTTTGTACACCTAGAGGAAAGTATATTTATTCAAATATTACCGCGCAGTTTTAAACCTAACAGTGTTAAAATCAAAACAGGTACGCAACGAAAAACGATCATTTTCCTAATTTATTGACAAATTATCCCGGTAAAATTATGCTTACTTTACATTATCTCAAATATAGGCTTTTTGATTTGTATGAATATGACTAGAGACATAGTAATGCAGTTATTTTTGTTTGAATTTACAAGTTAATTATTTTCTTTTAGTGGAAATTAATGGGGCTGTAATTAGATATAAGAAATGTATGGAGTGCATAATGTCAGCCGCGCGGCTGTTATTTGGTTTGACGTACCTAACAAGAAGTACCTAATTTCAGCCACGTAATATAAATCAAGGCTGCCATAAACTGGCATAAATACCATTAATTAGATCATAACTATAAAATAAGCAATAATTAATAAACAAGCAATAAATAATATACTATATTTTAGCAAAAAACTATAACTTAGTAATACTAATTATAACTTAGAAACATAAATGAAAAACTCATAACTGACTTTTTGGCCCGACCCGGGATTCGAACCCGGGACCTCATGATCAGCAGTCGCACTACTACAACCACTAGACCAATGAGGCAGTACTATACCTAATAAGATTATTATAATATTTTTATTTAATATTTTTTATTTGCATTTATACTTCAAAGAAAATACACGCAAAAAGCTTCATCGCGCAGTAAAAAACACAATAAACACATGTATAAGTAATACAAAAATTATACCCACAACAAACAAATAATACTACCTATAAATAACCTAATAAGTAATAATAATATTATCGATTGATAAGATGACGTCAGCGAGCATGTGCGCTGGCTGACGTCGTGACAAACGACACGAATTCCACCTTTCAGAGCTAAGCGCTCACTGACAGTGACACCAGCAAGCCCGTGGGCAGTGAATACGCCCAGATTTTAAAATAATTTCTTAATAAAATCAAATTTTGGTCTTTTGAAAAAAATTTTACAATAGAAATGTTCATTAATAAATTGCCTATCCATTGGTGTAAATCGCAAAATAAAATAATACTTACTTTACGAGGAGATGCATGTTATCAATAATAATTTCACATTTATGTGGTTTCGTTGTAAGGAGATTATATTAATATTTATTCCTTTAAAATAAATTCGATATAGCTCTTATGAAATCAAGATTATGTAGAAATATAATGTATTTTTTATTTGTTGATATATCTTTTAAATAAAAAGTAGATAGCTCCTAAAAACCGCACAAATAACGACTAGCGCGACATTTTGCTCAACCTGCGCCTATTTTTTAATCTCCTCATCTATCATGTGGGAAGCCACTGAATGTAAATGGCAGTGTAATTTTGTTTTGTTTAGCTATAATTCATTTTTTCGGCTCCAAAATGGCGAAATTTTCGTTGATTTGGTAGCCTTGTATGTAAATTATTTGGGGAGCTACAGCCACAGAGTAGTTTACTCACTCACTCAGTTCGGCGTCAATCAAAGGCGTCAAACGCCGCCGTGAGTGGACATAGTTTCGGTTGTTTGTAGCGGCTCAAAAAGATCGCTGTATAAATACACAATATTCGAATACCCAAATTTCTTAAATACTTGATTATAATAATAATAAGAGATTTTTTTTATTACAATATTTTAAAAGCACAGAATAAATAATAGTAGTACGTACTAAAAGTAAGTAGTATAAATTTTTTGTCATGGGTGACATTTTCATGGTTTTCGAGGGTGTTGAAACCGATAGTGCTGTCGAAATGTAAATCCAAGATGGAGGCTGAATTAGGTACCAATTTTTTCATCATGGGTGCCATTTTCATGGTTTTCGAGGGTGTTGAAGCCGATAGTGCTGTCGAAATGTAAATCCAAGATGACGGCTGCAATAGGTATCAATTTTTTCATCATGGGTGTAATTTTCATGGTTTTCGAGAGAGTTGAAGCCGATAGGGTTGTCGAAATGTAAATCCAAGATGGCGGCTGCAATACATAACAATTTTTTCATCATGGGTTTCATTTTCATGGTTTTTGAGGGTGCTGAAAACGATAGTGCTGTCGAAATGTAAATCCAAGATGGCGGCTGCAATAGGTATCAATTTTTTCATCATGGGTGTTCGCGGGTGTTGAAGCCAATAGTCCTGTCGAAATGTAAATCCAAGGTGGCGGTTGTAAGGGATATCAATTTTTTCATAATGGGTGTCATTTTCATGGGTTTCGAGGGTGTTGAAACCGATAGTGCTGTCGAAATGTAAATCCAAGATGGAGACTGAATTAGGTACCAATTTTTTCATCATGGGTGTCATTTTCATGGTTTTCGAGAGAGTTGAAGCCGATAGATTTGTCGAAATGTAAATCCAAGACGGCGGCTGCAATAGATATCAATTTTTTCATCATGGGTGTCATTCTCATGGTTTTTGAGGGTGCTGAAGCCGATAGTGCTGTCGAAATGTAAATCCAAGATGGCGGCTGCAATAGGTATCAATTTTTTCATCATGGGTATCATTCACATGATTTTCGCGGGTGTTGAAGCCAATAGTGCTGTCGAAATGTAAATCCAAGACGGCGGCTGCAATAGATGTCAATTTTTTCATCATGGGTAACCTTTTCATGGGTTTCGAGGGTGTTGAAGCCGATAGTGCTGTCGAAATGTAAATCCAAGATGGCGGCTGAAATAGGTACCAATTTTTTCATCATGGGTGTCATTTTCATGGTTTCCGAGGGTGTTGAAGCTGATAGTGCTAACGAAATGTAAATCCTAGATGGCGGCTGCAATAGGTATCAGTTTTGTCATAATGGGTGTCATTTTCATGGTTTTCGAGAGAGTTGAAGCCGATAGGGTTGTCGAAATGTAAATCCAAGACGGCGGCTGCAATAGATATAAATTTTTTCATCATGGGTGTCATTCTCATGGTTTTCGCGGGTGTTGAAGCCGATAGTGCTGTCGAAATGTAAGTCCAAGGTGGCGGCTGCAATAGGTATCAATTTTTTCATCATGGGTGTCATTTTCATGGGTTTCGAGGGTGTTGAAGCCGATAGTGCTGTTGAAATGTAAACCCAAGATGGCGGCTGCAATAGGTATCAATTTTTTCATCATGGATGTCATTCTCATGGTTTTCGCGGGTGTTGAAGCCAATAGTGCTGTCGAAATGTAAATCCACTTACTTTTAGTACGTACTACTATTATTTATTCTGTGCTTTTAAAATATTGTAATTAAAAAAATCTCTTATTATTATTATAATCAAGTATTTAAGAAATTTGGTTATTCGAATATTGTGTATTTATACAGCGATCTTTTTGAGCCGCTGCAAACAATCGAAACAATGTCCACTCACGATGGCGATTGATGCTGAACTGAGTGAGTGAGTAAACTACTCTGTGGCTGTAGCTCCCCATTTACAGAAATAATTTACATACAAGGCTACCAAATCAACGAAAATTTCGCCATTTTGGATCCGAAAAAAATTAATTATAACTAAACAAAACTAAAGCTGTAG
Organism: Parnassius glacialis; assembly: GCA_033319125.1. Taxonomy (NCBI): domain Eukaryota; kingdom Metazoa; phylum Arthropoda; class Insecta; order Lepidoptera; family Papilionidae; genus Parnassius; species Parnassius glacialis. Next base: position 11,050,847 of record JAVANC010000013.1, read on the forward strand.
CAAACCGTATGTATTCGGTACTGAGTAACGGGTGCGCCATCTAGTACCGAGTAACGAAACGTTACACATGAATGTCTTTCGTTACTCGCATTTTTCGTACCCTGGGTACCTACACTGTTTCAGTTCACGCAAGTACCGTTGATACGTGATGCGTGTATTGAAACATGGGCTGTTCGTATGTTTTACGCATGCGCACACTTATTCGGTGAATTTAAAAAAGTACGTTACAAAGAGCGATGTTTGTTTATTAGGTAAAGTATAATTTGGAAATTCGTCGTCAGTGTCTTTTACTACTTATTGAAGGTATTGTGTGTGTTCACGAAGTTTTAGATTGGAACATAAGAAGATAAGAAAGTATTTTTTTACAAATTAGAAATATGTATGTTTTGTTTCTTATTATCGCGTATATTCACGTTTTTTTGTTTTTATCTTAAATTAAACTAAATTTAGAATAACTTAAATACAAGTCTGGTTCAAAATACGCCGCGACGTCATACTGTACGCGTACGCAATACGACTCGATTCGATGCTCTAACATAACAGCATGTTGTGAGGTATCAGAAGTAACGAGTAACGTAACGATACGATAGTAACGAGTACTAATTGTTAAAGTAACGAATACATACGAGTACGCTTTTTTTCGTTACTTTAACACCTCTAAACAAAACAAAATTACACTGCCAATTACATTAACATTAACAGTGGTAGAGCCACGCGGCAGCTTTTGCTGTCGCACGGATGGGCCGGCTCGAACCGGGGTGGTACCACGACCTCACAGAATACCAGCGTGAAGTAGAGGTTTGTTTACCTCTGCGTTTCGCTTGGTGAGTGCAGGTGGCTGGAGGCCCTTTTTACTGGAAATGAGGCATTCCATCTTAGTCCTCACGGGTGACAACGCATCTGCATTTTGATTCGCAAACGAGGGTAGATGTAGATGTCTATGGGCCGCAGCAACCACTTACCATCAGGTGGACTGTGTGCTCGTTTGTCACCCTTATCCTATATAAAAAACATTCAGTGGCTTCCCACATGATAGACAAAGAGATTAAAAAATATATTGAGTTAAACAGTTGATATTTTCAAAAGTTATCGTGTTTACAAGCCTTGGGGACATGATAAATCCACACCATAAGCCAATAAATCCCCTTTTTTATTTAAAAATAGCAATTAATTGATTTAAAAAAAAATATTAATAACTTCAACAATAATTTATCTTTCTAACAATGTGCTTTTTATATCATTTATATGTATAATATGATTGTTAGATACGATTTTATTCGATTAAACGTTGGAATCTTAATTTTTAGGCGATAGTAGAACATACCTCCCTGTCATAAAAATATGTATAAGAGAAATATATATATCATGAGTATATTATTGTTTAACACATTACCTAAGAATTTAAAAGAAAAAGAGGAAGTATCTTTTAAAAATAATTTAACAAAATGGTTATTGGAAAATTGTTTCTATAGCCTAAAAGAATATTTAGAATGGAAAAATTAGTTCAATGATTTATGTGATCCACTTACAGATAGTTTTTTTTTTGTATTATGTACCTAAATATTTACACGTCTGCGAGCAGACTAAACACATGTACACTAGATTTAACTTAAGACCCTGTCAACTGTGTTTCTTGCAAATAAAGAATTTGTATTTGTACCTTGCGCTTTCGCTTAAGGCATGCAATTATTGATTTATTATATTTGAGCAAACACTACACATTTAAATAAAACTAATTGTACGGATTTTATCGCGTATATTAACTTATTTTATATTTCCGACGTTTCGAGCACTTTACATCACCCATGGTCACGAGGGGGACCGAGATGTATGACGTCCCAATGTTATAGTTAACCACGGCTACCTCCAGATTAAAAATTATTAATTTTTGTTCCGATCTACGCAGTGTGAACTTACAGTATCTTGAAGCTTTGCAGTTGTATGCATGGATTGGGATTTCATTTTATTAATTATGAGATCCTAAGTGGCCCCACAGGAAGTGGACCTGGTCGTGCCCTGATGGTTCGACAAAAAATAAGATTGACTTCATTATGACGACCAGACGACAACTGTTCAGTGATGTCTCCGTGATCACGAGGGTGAAAACTGGTAGATATCACCATTCGGTAAAGTTGGAGAGGTCTCGTCTAATGAAGTCAACGCTCCGTCCCCCTCGTGCTCTGTTTCAGAGTCCCGAAACCTTTCAGCTCGAGCTACGAAACCGTTTTCAATGCCTAGAAGACTGCAATGAAGTGGACGATATGAACGAAAAGCTCGTGGAAACTGTCCATGCTGTCGGAGCTAAGTTTTGCACGCCGCAGATGAACACAAAAACACTGTGATCACACTCTTAATCTCATGGCTGTTAGACGGGAGATGAAGCTACATTCTTCAACAGATTCGACAGCATACAGGCAACTGAACAGACAGATCTCCAAATGCATGCGGCGGGGCTTACGCAACTTCAATACAGCTTTCAATTGAAGAAGCGATTGAGCGGAACCAAGGCTCCAAAGCCTTTGCCAGGGAGATCCCTGGCAAAGACTTTGGAGCCTTCTCTGTCTCGTCTGCTAGAAAGTGCTACATCTCGAAGCTGAAGACCGAATGTGGCAGCATTGTTTCCGGGACACCTGAGATTTTGAGTGAGATTGAGAGGTTCTATGGGCAGCTGCACGTCATTGTTGGAGCCACACGCAAGTGTGAGTAACGATCCAAGAGCGAATCTTATCCGACACCATTTCCAAGATATCGCGGACGTCAGTCTGAGCGAGATTAGAATGGCTCTCCAGCACCTTAAAAACGGCAAGTCCCCGGGCGAGGATGGAATTACAGCGGAGCTTCCGAAAGCGGATGGAAAACCGGTACTTGAAGTCCTTCAGACGCTCTTTAATTCCGTCCTCCATGGTGGCACTAATCCGGAGGCGTGGAGCAGAAGTGCGGTGGTCTTGTTCTTCAAGAAAGGCGACAACGCTGTCTTGAAGAACTACAGACCGATTTCCTTTCTGAGCCGCGTCTACGTGCTGTTTTCGAGAGTCATTACGAATCATCTCGCCCGCAGACTTGACGACTTCCAGCCTCCCGAACATGGCGGTTTCCGAAAAGGCTTTAGTACCATAGACCACATACACACCCTTAGGCAAATTGTACAGAAGTCCAAGGAGTACAATTTGCCACTATGTCTGGCGTATATGGACTATGAGAAAGCCTTTGATTCCGTCGAAATTTGGGCGGTGCTACAGTCCCTTCAGCGGTGCCAAGTTGACTGTCGGTATATCGAAGTGCTGAAGTTTTTGTAAGTAAAGCTACGATGGCTATCCGAGTACAGAATCAGAGTACGAAACCTATCCATCTGCAGAGAGGTGTAAGATAGGGTGACGTTATATCCTCGAAACTCTTCACCGCTGCATTGGAAGACATCAATGGCGAGTACATCACTCACCTTCGATTTGCCGACGATATAGTCCTTATGGCAGAGTCGTTGGAAGACCTAAGCACTATGCACAATAACCTCAATAGTGTCTTCCAACGGATAGGTCTTAAGATGAACATGGACAAAACAAAGATCATGTATAACGTCCATGTCACACCTATGCCGGTAGTTGTTGGGAACACTAAGCTTGAAGTTGTTGACGAGTATGTTTACCTGGGACAAATAGTCCGACTAGGTAAGTCCAACTTCGACCGAGAGGTCAATCGACGGATTCCACTCGGCTGGGCAATGTTCGGGAAACTACGACACATCTTCTCGTTAGACATACCTCAAAATCTGAAAACGAAACTGTACAACCAGTGCTTGTTGCCAGTGATGACTTACGGATCTGAGGCGTGGTCCTTCACTGCTGGCCGGATGAGGAAGCTCAAGGTCGCTCAGCGAGCAATGGAGAGGGCTATGTTTGGGGTTTCTCTACGTGATAAACTTAGAAATGAGGATATCCGCAGTAGAACCAGAGTAACCGACATAGCCCAACGGATTAGTAAGCTGAAATGGCACTGAGCCGGCCATATAGCTCGAAGAACCGACAACCGATAGGGAAGAAAGGTTCTCGAGTGGCAGCCTCGTACCGGTAGGCGAAGTGTAGTGCGACCCCCCACTAGATGGAGTGACGACCTGGTAAGACATGCAGGTCATTCCTTGGGGGAGGCCTATGTTCAGCAGTGGACTTCTGAAGGGCTGTAATGACTTACATAGGGAATATAATTCCATCTTTTTGTAAATTTTAAGTATTTGACTGTTTTATCCCACAGATTGGCATTTTTCGAAGATCACCTATTTCAGCGGAAACGATTCTTGTAATGATAATATCGATTCCATAAACAGTATTTATAAACGCACAAAATTTTTAAATCCAATACCTTGGCTGAGGGGAATAATCATGCGAGACGAGTCCATTGGGTTCAATGGTCTAATGCCTCCTCTACACTACTCGCGGAGTAGATCGAAGTTGGACGAGGCGAATAATGTAGAGGGGTACTTCGATTCACTTCGTGTGACGTCGCTTCACCTCGGTCGACTTCCGATCGCTGTCGGTTTTTTGCGCCAGAGTCAAAGGACTTCGCGAAGTACCCCGAAGTTGCCCCCGAAGTCAAGTAAATTCGATGCATCGATGTATATCGAATATCCTTAGCTTGCTGCTCCTGTATCAAGGAACATACTACTCTCTTACGAGTGTATGTCCTGTATTATACATTGTAACTTCAGAATCGGTTAGAATCTACTAGTTAGTCTGTGTTTCAGTCTCATAAGGGCTAGAACCCAGAGCCAGAGCCGTAAAGCCAGTAGCCAGTTATAAAAAAACCTTAAAGTAGGTTAGAATTGCTTGTATTTATTTGTTATTTTTCAATATTTCTATTATTTTAAGAGAAGAGAATGTTTTAAGTTAAGACAATATACGTAACTTACTTTTAGCCTAACTTTTAGGTTCACTTATTATGGAAGAATATTTTCATAATTTTGGGAAAAATACTTGACAATGTTCGCATAGTGGTTGAATTATTAATCTAATACAATGGGTACAAGAAACTTATCAAAAAAAGAACTTGAAGAGCTTCGTAAAAAAGAAGAAGAGGAAGCCGCAGCTCATGTAAGTAGAAACTTCAGTACATGAAAGCTGATTACTTACATTTAGACATGATAGATTTCCTATCCTGTGAATCTTATATGAACATTTCGATTAACTATTGTGTCTAGTTTGCGGACAGGGCACCTGTTAAAGAATATTGTATTGTATTTATTTGTAGTAGAATTGCGTCTATCGAACATATAGAACTTTATTGATTAAAATCTTAAATTTTGTAGAAGGAGCTGCAACAAGTCAGGCAAAATATTTATCCTTATAAAGACTTTGTAAACGTCAAAATAAGGTTATTCTTTCTCATTAGTTCTTCTTCTTTGCTTTTCATTGAACTGTTGGCGGGTGAGCTCATGAGCTTCATATTTTAGTTTTTTGAACTATAAAAAACAGAAGTGTTATATACATATGGTCAGCGCCTGATTAAGAGTTTGGATAGCCCTAGGCTAACTATGAATATGAGCCCCTCAGCCCGTCCTGTCTGTGCCTGCTCAGCCTATGAATAAAGAATAAGTTTATTCACAGTTTTATCAAATTTTCATATGAGATTAAGTTATTTCCCTGTGGTAAAAGGTCTCTTCCCAAAATACAGTCTGTCTATCTCTTTGCCTTATTGAAATCTATTAAGCAGAGGTGAAAGGTGACAGACTGTCAGTGGTAGATGTGACAGAAAATGAAAAGGGATGCAAAATCCCTTCGCAGTGCCAGTGAATTGAGCCGATCAGAAAGAACTCGGTTGTCAACGATTTGAACCTGTCTGAGCTGGATGGTGCCCCGGCCCAGAGATTACAATAGTATTCCATGGGAGGCCGAACTTGTGCCTTGTAAAGTTGCAAATGATGTGCTGGCATGAAATACTGTCCCACTCTGCTGAGCACACTTAGCTTTTTAGGGGCCAATTTAGCCTTGCCTTCCAAGTGACCATGAAACTGCACATCATTCGATATGTCGACAAGGATTCCGATGTCAGCAGAGGTAGCAAGGGGAGTGCCCTGAAATTGAGGAGATACTACAAAGGAGTTCTTTTTAGCGGTAAACGTGCAAATCTGCGTCTTCTGAGGGTTAAAATGAACTAGATTTAGTCTTCCCCAATCCTAGACTGTTTAACAATAACTCAACTTCAGGCACAAGGTTCTGGTTCTGGTGGTCAGGTTCTGGTATTCAATGATGTGATCCCATGAAATATTGGCACGGCCATTATAAAAAGCATCACCTTTGCTGTCTAGGATTATAAAAAGCATCACCTTTGCTGTCTAGCAATGAATACTACTGGTCTGCAACATCATTGATATGCAGAAGAAACAGCATAGCACACAGCCTTGCGGAACACCAGTATTAATAAATAGACTTGTAATTGGAGCATGCACCATCTACTACAACCTTGATGCTCTAGTAAGCGAGAAAACTGGTGATCTAATTGCTCAATTTTTCGGGAAACCCATAAGATGGAAGCTTCGCAAGAAGCCCTTTGAATTCTACCGCCTGCGCCCATTGGTGTGTTAAGTAAACAAGAAAATCTTAAGCTGAGCGACCCCGACGGAAACCGTACTGGCGGTCACTAATCATATCTAATGGGCTATATATAAAAACATTTCACTGATAAAATTTTTACTATCCTTGTCAATTATTGTAGTTCCAACTGAGAACCTTTTTATACTTTGACCCTTATTGTACATAGTTTCTACTTTTGAAATATAAAATCTATACAAATAAATAAAATTGAAGTGTCTGTTTGTTATGTTAAAATAACAGCTTTTTACTCAATGCATATGAATGTATATACGGTACTTATAACAAAAACACAATTTTTTAAATTTTTGTCTGTCTGTCGGACTGTCTGTCTGTCTGTCTGTTTGTTCCGGCTAATCTCCGAAACAGCTGAACCGATTTCGACGGGACTTTCACTGGCAGATAGCCGATGTTCTAAGGAATAACTTAGGCTACTTTTATTTGAGAAAAAGAATAAACCTAGCAAGCTAACAGCATAGCAAAGTGGCGAAGCAATCAGCTTTGTAGCGGTTTCTAACGGTTGCCATTGAGCAATCAGTTTCAAAATAGGAGGTTCGGATGCCTGGGTGATCAGTAATCGATTGCTGAAAACAGAATTTGAAAATTCGAAACCGTTCTCGAGATAATCGTGGGACAGACGGACAGACGGACAGACATCGTGAAATCAATAAGTGACTTCGCAAGCTTCGCCACTTAATAAGGGTTCTGAGCAATATAATTAAATCCCTCAGTTACATGTGGGCAAAGTCGCGGCGCACAGCTACTTAACAATAAAACTGTTTTTAAATTCCCTTAAACTCTAAGTTACCATGGTTATTATCAGCAATGTGTTATAATGTCACTCCTGGATATAAGCCATTGAGATGAATTGCCAATAAAAGTGTTACACCCCTTTTCCTTACATGCTACTCCTCACCAGTCTCGATTATTTTTAGAAGAAATGGGTTATATAAAGAAGGTGTTGTAAAAAAACTATCAGCCCATTTTATTCTATTGGAAATCTAAATTAACTAGACGGTAAATTATGTGAAAGGCAAGAAACTCATCATTGTCTCTGATGGATAATGGTACACTATATCGTATATGACAAACATAAAATATCATCAAGAATGAACAGCACCAAAAGTGCAAATATCTCCTTTAAGAAAGTCACTTATGATGAATGTTTTATATTATGAGAAAGGCCCATGTTATAAGTTGATAAATCAGAAGATATTTAATTTCATTAGGCTTTACTGTGGATTTAACAAGGTTCCACTACCCGCTCAAGGCGGTTTTACCAAAGTGCAGTTAAATAAACTTGAGTGAATTCAAAATTTATGCTTATGATTCATTGGACTCGGTTAATAAGAATTTCGTGAATGTCTCAAGTGACTGTCGCTTTGCCTTTGCAGGAATACTGACATTCTTTCTGCTCTATACTCTATACTGTTCCATCCCTCCACTCCAACGTTACCCTAAAGACCGCTTAGAGTTCATTTCCTCCTATCACAATTGTCATCTACATTCCACTAACAATCTCTCCCTTCATATTTCAGCACATTTTTTCTCCTTCTTCAATAAATTATTTTCCATTACAGCTGTGAGCTTGTGGAACTCCTTGCCTTTATGTATTCGACTGCTCAGTCCCTTTTTTCTTAAGAAATCAACACAAAGTATTACTTGGAGCTCTAATATTTCCCATCATACATCCCAACCTTAATTGCATATACCATTCCCTATCCTCAACTGCCATCATCTTGTGTTTATATATTTATTTTTCCTTTCTGTTATTTAATTGTTTAATATAAATTAGTACATTAATATAATAATACATTACATATAATTGTAGTATTTATTACATTACATTACATTTGCCATTTGTTGTTTTTTGCTCAAAAATGTTGTCTGAAAGAAATTGCTTCCAGAGTGATTAGACCTTGGTTATACCTTCATATAACTTATTTCATTTTGTTTTAATTTTAATATGTATTGGAGTACAATAAGGAATATATATTGATTAATTATAAATTTTCAGGTATTCAAAGAATTTGTGGAGACCTTTCAAGAAGTACCCAGTACCACTTCTAAGGTGTGGGTGAAAGCAGGAACATATGATGCAGGTGCAAGAAGTAAGATAACAACAGACAATATTTATTATGATTTTAGTAATTGTGTAATTCTTGGTTAGGCCAAAATAATTAAAATCTAGATAAGTTAATTTTCTTTAGTGTAACTTATTATAACATTTAATTATACATAGACAATTAAATTTACAGAGGAAGATACATCGGAACGTGGCAAATTGTATAAGCCAGTGTCACGGCTTGATGACAAACGTGGCAATGAAGTAGAGGTTTTGCGTAACTTGGCACAAATTACACCAAGGCTAGAACCTTCCTCAAGGCAAAGAGCAAAACTTAATAAAGATAAGAAAAAAAGTAATCTTGAACTTTTCAAGGAGGAATTAAGACAGTGAGTGTTTCCATTTAAAAATATTAAGACTCACGGAGCGATATTTATCCGCGCCCGCAGCGTTAGCGTAGTGATACGCGTAGAATATAAGAAATTTAGGTAGAAATAAGGTTATTATAATTTCCCCAAGCCTTGTCTTTATGTATTATTATCCTTCATAGTTCACTGCTTCACAATATGTTGATGCGTCACATTGTGCAGCCCTTGGGAGATTTTGACGGCAACTTGAGCCAGCAGGCAGCTGACAGTTGGCGATGGTATCTAAAGGCGCCTATGCAAACAGCTTATCTTAGTTCACATGCGTAGACAGTTAATATATAAAATCGCACCACTTTTACATATCAAAATCCACTTCAAACTATTATTTAAACTATTTATACAGGAGCAGCAAACCGCCGCCGATCAAGTTCCCGCCAAAACTCCTCTAATTTTTTTTTTATTTTTATAATATGCTGGTTGCCAGTATCATAATAATTATCATATTTATCGTTTGATTTGGTGGTTATTAAGTTTTTTTATGTTAACATGATAATTTGCTATTAATAAAATCACCAATAAATTTCTTGTGCATTTATTTTTATTTTGTAAGTTAATTTTATTTTTCCAAAGTAGCGACATCTGTGAAGCTTTAATACTAATTATAAACATATTATTTATGGAAATAAATTATGGATAGCGCCACCATTAATTGAACTTTTGTGGACCAAGCATCAATCACTAATAAAAAAACTAGATACATACAAATCAGTGACAAAGCATGTCCTTACCGAATGAGCGCCCACTCGAACATTTGGGTGCGCTTTTAATTTATACATAGCTTTGTGAATACAACTTTTGGCAAAGCATTTAAGGTTGAATTTACATTAATGTATATTTATTTCAAAGAGAATTATGTCAAAACAATTGGCGACAGTTTTAGAGAAATTTTGCATGGGATTGTGTATCTAGTTTTTTATTAGTGATTGATGGGATGAAGGCAACTGGCCTACGCCTGGTCCACACCCTGCCATTAAGGCTACTGTCGCTTACTGCATTTTCTCTCAGGCTAAATCATATAGATGTATATTTTTGTCTCTTTTTTGTTTTGCTTTTACGTTTCATCAAGTTACAAATTACAACAATTCTAAATAAGTTTTCACTTCAAAAATGTTGTTCTTTAAGTAACTGATTATGATAATGTTGATTTTTAATAAATAATATAATATATTAATATATGTTATATGTTTAATAAATATGTATATGTATATATATTGTATGTAATATGTTTAATAAATAGAATTCAAGAGGAGAGATCCGAGCGACACAAGTATAAAAATGTTCTACGCGAGCGCGGCGTTGTGGGCGCTGAGCCTGCACTGGACACGATGCCCGATGTTGGCTCTTACGACACCGGCGATCCAAACACAACCAACCTGTATCTTGGCAATCTTAACCCAAAGGTGAGCTTGAGACATGTTATAAATTAATTTAGGTTTGGTTCCACGCAAAGTTGTAGTAACTGCCTATGGACCACGTGAAGGTCAAGGGCCCTGCCGCTTGGGAAATATACGTTTTTAGGTGAATTAGGGGGTTTAACAATAAGACATATAATAATTATAATATCATAATAATGTTTTTTTCAGATAAAGATCCAATAACAATTCTTAGTAATTTACTTATACTATGTTAATAAAATATAATAAAGTAAGGATAAATTAAATTATATCAATCTTATATGCCAAGATGAGAGCAATTAGTTAAGAAACTTGAATGTCTCATTCACATGCATTTGGATCCAATTAGACATGGAACGAGTAGTGATTCGCCGAGTACTTGGCCACCGGGTACTCGGCCTAGATTGGGCCGAGTATTCGGCCGAACACTCAGCCCAATAGATGGAACGATACGAGTAAATACAAGTAGTTACTCGATACTTTTCTTTCTATACCAAGTACTTAGGGTATCAATACTTTAAAACTTGGTACCAAGTAGATTCGAAGGAAAAGTACTTGTATGGGTACTCGATCAGTCACACACCCACGGATACTGTTGATGAGTGTAGATGATTACTGATTACTTGTCAAATGAGACAACATGATTTCATGTTCGAGAGATAGTTTTCGTTATCTGGCGCGAAAATGACTGCTTATAGAAATCGTTTTATCGGAAAACATCTAGAAAAATTATTGATCTTCCTCTATAAAATTTTAAATATTAGTATTAATAATTTCTATTAAAGATTCATATGTACGTTCTAAATATTTCTGCTGCTTCTCATGTTCCTGATGTTTTAATGTGTCTAATATAATAATAATGATAAAAACTGGCTTTTTCCCTTTATTTTTCTCTGGAATATAATTAAGGCCGAGTACTCGGTACTCGGCCGTTAATACTCGGTGCTCGGCCGAACCCTAAAAAAAAGGCCGAATCCGCCGAGTACCGAATCCAAACGGAGTACTCCTCCCATTTCTAGATCCTATGCCTCTGAATAGGACAGTCAAGCCTATTTTTAAATACCCTCAAGACACCACTTGAGCTCTCCTGTAGTCAGCATAACATTGATGCAGTTCGCTACCTGATAATGCCATAAAAATCATCAACACCTGCTTTAGTGAACATGATTGAAATACTACAGTATCTAGGAAGGCCCATTAGCATCCTGATGGCATTATTATACTGAATTTGAAGCGCATTGTAGGTCCTCTGTGTATGATCACACCACAGGCTGCAGGTGTAAAAAGTTGTATTAAAGACTTGAATTGCCTATGGGCCCTTGCTTATTCCGATTCGGGCCCCACAAGTAATGCACTTGCTTATCCAGTTCATTTTATAAACTCCATATGAAAAAAAAAATGTTTCTTACGATTGTAATCTTTTTGATGCTGATTTTTTAAAAAAAATCATGATTTTTTGTATATTTTGAAATTCACGAGTTGATAATACTTTCTGACATAGTAGAATTAAAAGTTTATGAATACATAATATGTATGAGACTGATTAAGAGTAAAATAATTAATACTGTACTGATTACAGTTCATATCTTAAGTTTAAATTTGTAAAATAAATTTTTGGTTGATTTTTAGTTAATGAGACTGACAGATCTTATCGCTACGTCTTTATTGTTTTTCCAAAGTTTATGAGACTATTGTAGTAGAATAATAAGAATAACATAAAAAATTAAAAGATTTTACCTTATTTTAAGCCAGTTTTATTTAATTTGCTGCCTATTACATTAATTTATAAATGTTAATTTAAATCATTGATTTTTTTAAATAAAAATCAAGCCATTTAAATCAGCCAACCCTGGTTTTAAAGTCAGTAACGGTAATGGATTTTAATAAGTCTATTTTAGTTAGTGTTTGATATCTCACACCGTTAACTCTGCTTCCCATCGTTGGTCTGGATATTTTTCACCTGATGTAAACAAAATGGTTAAACGGACATCTATCGGAAGCCGCAAGTTCTACAATTGTTTCTAATTGACTGTTGCATTTATTTTGATATGACAATATTAAGTTTGTTTAAGAACTTTTACTTATACTATAATGTCTGTATGAGCAATGAATGAGAGATGCTCCTTATTTTAATCGACCATTTAATAATCGAATACCATATCTATCCACCACGATGCTCCATACAGATAACAGAGCAACAGCTGATGGAAATCTTCGGCCGGTATGGACCGTTGGCCAGTATCAAGATAATGTGGCCGCGCTCGGACGAGGAGAAGGCGAGAGGGCGCAACTGTGGCTTCGTCGCATTCATGTCGCGCAAGGATGGTGAGCGTGCGCTGCGCTGCATCAATGGTACGTTATTTTATTAAACGAAAGTGACAAACGAACTTCGAGTCCACCTGATGGTAAGTGGATACTGTAGTCCATGGAGATCTACAGACAATTTCAAATAAAGGAAGCTACATATTCGTTGTCACGTCTGAGGACTATGATTGAATGCAATAACAAAAATAAGTGATATTCATTCTGTAAATACTAGGAACAGACACAAGCTAATAGTACCAGTTACTCGACTCCACCGATCAGTAATTCATTCTTGGGGCTTGGAGCGTATACGCTTTAACAACAATATTCCAGAATATATTTTCTGGGGTTGATGGGAAAATTTAACCTGCTCAAAGTTCAAAAATTTTATTAAACTTAATTTGTATAAAAAGGGTTATTAACCACTCAAGCGTTCAGCCCGCGCGATTGTTATACCCTTGCACGTCCAGATACGGGCGACCCTCATTCGGCTGCTACTGCGCTCGCATGTAGTAACAAAAATCCTACATAGCTACTTAACTATAATACGAGGGTGGATTGAAAAGTACTCGGACCAAGAAAATAAACACATACTAAATCAGTTATATTTTTATTTTTCTACATAATCACCATCAAGTTCAATACACTTTTGCCACCTCCCCTTCCAAGCATTTAGACCGTTGAAAAAAAATGATTCTTCCTTAGAGTCAAAATATGCGTCTACAGCTGCTTTGACCTCGTCGTTTGTCGAAAATCTTTGACCTCCCAATTGCTTTTTTAGGTTAGGGAACAGAAAGAAGTCTGATGGTGCCAGATCAGGTGAATACGGCGGATGCGGTAACAGTTCAAAGCCACAGTTGTGAATTTCAACCATTGACTGTACTGACGTGTGAACACGGGCGTTATCTTGATGAAACAGGACTTTTCTTCTGAGCATTCCTCGACGTTTTTCTTTTATTTCCTCTCGTAAACGACGTAGTAAGGTGCAGTAGTAATCAGAGTTTATAGTCTGACCCCTTTCAAGATAATCAATCATAATCACACCTTTCGAGTCCCAGAATACTGAAGCCATCACCTTATTTGCCGACAAAATCGACTTAGCCTTTTTAGGGGGTGGTGAACCAGGTCTTCTCCACTGTTTTGATTGTTGTTTTGTTTCCGGTGTACAGTAATGAACCCATGTTTCGTCTATAGTAACAAAACGATTCAAAAAATCATCTGCATCGGCTTCAAATAACTCCAAACAGTCGCGTGAAATAGTCAATCGCGTCCTTTTTTGTTCAACTGAAAGCAGTCGCGGAACCCACCTCGCAGACACCTTGTGGAAACCCAACTCGTTGACAATGATGTTTTGAGTTCGTTCATAAGAGATGCCTATAATCTCGGCTATCTCTCTAAATTTTAATCTGCGGTCTCCCATTATTAAATCAAGTACTTTTTTAATATTTTCGTCAGTAGTTGACGTCGAAGGCCTTCCAGAGCGGGGTTCATCTTTCACGCTCTCTCTACCACGCTTAAATTCTGCTATCCATTTTTTGACGGATGAATATGACAGAGCACAATCGCATAATGTACTGACCATGTCATCATGGATGGCTTTTGATTATAGCCCCTTCTTATGGAGGTACTTAATGACGGCACGCTGCTCGATTTGCTCCATTCGCGGAAATTATGTCCGATTACTTTGTTAATAAATTTATAAAATCACAACTAATTATCGCACACGTTTCGAACTTCACACAATGAACTAGTCTGAACTGAACTAAATAATGTGGGTAGATTTGATTTTTAGAATTGAATGGATCTGTGTTAGGCCGAGTACTTTTCAATCCACCCTCGTAGCTAGGATAAAGAAAAAAACTACGAAAAATTGATAGAAAAATACACATTAAACCTATGTAGGTTTTAAGATCTAAAATAATAATTTAAGATATTAAAAATTGGTGTGAACATAGAATTCGGAGAAAAATAAACGTATAAATTTTGTTAATTTACATCACAACCAAGAAATATTGTATTTTTTACAAATAATTCAATGTCAAAAAAACTAGACATATTTACCTGTCTTATGACGCATAGATGTTTTTGTTTAATTAAGACTAAGTAGTTAAATAAATCGAAACAAAACACCTACTCCTCGTAATTTTACCGCGAGGTCTCGAGCCCTTTCGACTCGCTCGCGAAGGCAAAATATAAACAAGATGGCCGCCTATCTAAGGTTTCAAACACACTTTGTAATTTAAGAAACTTTAAAAAAGGTAGTTATGAGTTTTTGTTGATATTTCGGGATGAAACCATTAAAATAACTGTAGAACTCGGAAATATGCAAGAATGAATTTTGATTAACAATGGAGAAATTATACAGTACAGTACAATACATGAAGTAAGAGTTATCTATGCGAATAAGAATAGAGAAAAAAGGTGTTGCCAACATAATGTATTTAAATTAGCAGTGAATGCAACAAAAAATATAAATGGTTGCGTTCTCATTTACTAACACTCCCTCTAGAACGCAATCCCATCTTACTAATACAGTATAAATGCTTGGCAAGTGTTACACCCTTTGTCAAATTGTCAGCTACCATGTTACAACCATTTACAAATAAAAATTTAACTTTACAATTAACAATGTTTTCCCTGAGAAAATGCAACCTTATATCTATATGTTTAGTCTTAGCTTTATAACAGTCAGTTGATGCCAACCTTATCGCACTTTGATTATCACTATAGATAAGTAATGCACTGTCCAGGCCTTGCCCGAGCTCAGCTTGTAGTTGCCGAAGCCACAACGCCTCCTGGGTCGCCGAAGCCATCGCCATATATTCAGCCTCTGCTGTCGAGAGTGCCACAGTCTGTTGTTTACAAGAATTCCAAGATATGGAAGCATTTTGAAAAATAAAAGTGTAACCGGTGCATGATCTTCTATCCTGTGGATCAGTAGCCCAATCTGCGTCACAATACCCAGTTATTTCCTTGGAGTCATCTTTGAGATAACATAACTTTAGTTTCTTGGTTCCTTGAAGGTACCTCATAACCCTTTTTACTCCAAGCCAGTGTTGAATACCTGGGTCATTACAGTACTGACTCAACTTGTTCACCGCATATGTGATTTCAGGTCGTGTAACTTGTGCCAAATATATTAGACACCCCACCGCTTCTCTGTATGGGAAATTGCCATCTTCATTTTCAGGTTTCTTATCAAATTTCATATTTACCTCTATCGGAGTGTGAACTGGTTTGCAAGCAGACATACCAAAGCGTTCTAACACTTGGTTTATGTACTTCTCTTGGTCCAACATGATCCCACCTGCCTTACGATCTCTATTTATATTTATCCCAATACACTGCTTTATCTCACCCAGATCTTTCATATTGAATTCTTCTTTAAGTTTTACTTTGATACCTGTTGCCGTTTTCTTGTCATTTGTAAATATCATGAAGTCATCTACCCATACTGCAATAAAAATCATTTTTGATTTATTTACGGAATAATAAATGCATGGATCTATTTTTGATCTTTTCAATCCGATTTTTAGCAGAGCATTGTTTAATTTAAGATTCCACTGACGACTAGCCTGCTTGAGCCCGTAGATTGATTTATGTAGGTGACATACCTGATCACTCTCTTTATAGCATTCTGGTTGTGACATATATATTTCAGTGTCTATGTCACCCTGAAGAAATGCGCTTATAGCATCCATCTGAATCATTTCTAGGTCGTATTTAGCAGCTAGAGCAAGCAAGAATCGAACTGAGGTGTATCTTACCACTGGAGCATAGACTTCATCGTAGTCATTTCCTTTTCGTTGAGCACACCCCTTAATAACTAATCTTGCTTTAAAACGAACAATCTCACCTTTCTCATTTGTCTTACTTTTAAACACCCATTTGCATGGCAAGGCTCTCTTACCTGATGGCAAATCTACCAGTGACCATGTTTTATTCTTAACCAAGGAATCATATTCTTCCTTCATGGCCTTCTTCCACTGATCAGAATGTGGAGATGAAAAAGCTTCATCAACAGTAAGAGGATCGCATAAATTAAGAATTGGACAAAAGTAACTTACATCGTGGACATCCTTTTCTGCATACTGGGCAGCTCTGCGTGGACGTAAGTTTATATTACATGCTGGTATCGAAAAGTCAAATGATTCTTCTGGTAAGTAAGATGAATCAAAGTTGTCGTCTGACAGGTACTCATCACTCGCAGACTGTTCTAAGCTGATTGGTGATTCTTCTTTGCAGGGCTCTTCAGTTAACTGTATTTCAGGATCACTGTTGGTTAAGCAAGGTAAGTACACATTTTGCTCAAGTCTTTGAACATTTTCTAAAAATACTACATCTCTACTTTTGATAATTTTATTAGTGTCGGGATCAAGCAGCCGATATCCCTTACTAGAATCACAATAACCTACAAATAAAAATTTTTTAGATTTAGAATCCCATTTTTGGCGTTTTTCTTTAGGTACTTGAGCCATCACTTCAGAGCCAAAAATTTTTATATTTGATAAGTTGGGTTTCTTGCCTGACCACATCTCTATAGGAGTTTTGCCATTGAGGGATCTAGTGGGTGATCTATTAACTATATAGGCCGCTGTTGCTAACGCCTCTGCCCAAAATTGCTTTGACAAATGAGCATCATATAGCATACACTTGGCTCTCTCTACTAACGTCCTATTCATCCTTTCTGCTAGGCCATTCTGTTGGGGTGAGTACGGGGTACTTGTTTGATGTTCAATTCCATGCCTACTCAAAAAACTATCAAATTCTTTGTTACAGTACTCCTTGCCGTTATCTGACCGAACAATTTTTATTTTAGTTTCAAGTTCATTTTCTACTTTACTTTTATAATCTTTGAACACTCCTAGTACACTTAATTTGTCTTTTAAAAAATAAACATGAACTTTTCGAGTAAAATCATCTATAAAGGTAATGAAATACTTCATACCTCCCAGTGATGTTTGCTCCATCGGTCCACACAAATCAGTATGGATAAGCTGCAGTGGTCTTGAAGCTCTAGAGCCAATGTTGTTGAAAGGCAATCTGCTTTGTTTACCTTCTAGGCAGGTGGTACACGTGAATGGACCTTTACTTTGGTCAGGGAATGGATCGACTCCCTCTGCACACTCCGGTAACTTGTTAACATCTGAAAAGTTCAGGTGTCCCATGCGTCTATGCCACAGGACAACATCATTTAAGTTATTTGAGTATGTTATGTTAGAGAAGACTTCTCTGTGAGTGTTTAACTGATACAAGTTGTTTACTAATGTGGCTGAACAGAGGAATTTATTACTTTGGTCATAAATATCACAACTTCTATCTCTAAAATTTACCTTACAGCCACTTTTTACCATAGCACTTACTGATAAGAGATTGGCAGCAAGTTTAGGTATGTATAGAACTTCTCTTACCTGAATTTTACTTTGTTCATTACCATTTATCAATAAATTAACCTTTCCCATATTTTCCACAGGTAGTGGCGTCCTACTGGCAACAGTTATGGTGGGTATCGGTGGACTTGTTACATCATACATCCAGTCAGATCTATTTGTCATGTGCATGGAGGCACCTGAGTCCACATACCAAAGGTCCGGATTCATTGTTTGTGAACATGCTGAAAATGCTGCAACAAAACTTTTATTTTCTTCTACTTTTTCAATATTCTTCTTCTTCGGAGCACGACAGTTCTTTGCAAAGTGTCCGTGCTTGTTACAATTATAACATCGAGGCCCTTTCTGAATACAGGCCTTTCCTGTACTATGATTTTTGTAAACGGCTGTCTTCCTACTGAAGAATGCTGTGCTTTCTGAGCATTGAACTTCCTGCAGCAGTTTAGTTTTGATGGAGTCTGCACAGATCTTGATCCCTGAGCTCTCCAATCCCATTATCATTGGTTTATATACCTCGGGTAAACCAGCCAACATCAGTGTTCCAAGCCATTCATCATCAATGTCAAATTTGATATTCCTAAGCTTATGAGCTGTTGACATTATCTTATTCACATAATCATCTACATTTTGAGAACTGTCCAATGTAGTTGTGATGAGGTCTCTCAACAGGGCAACTTTTCTGTATAACCCGCTGTCATCAAAAGCTTGCTGTAAGTTATCCCAGACATCTTTGCATGTAGTTGCGCTCTGTACATGCACGTAATTAATCGGATCAAGCAGTAAAATAAGCTTAGATTTTGCCTTTATTTCTTTCCTGGGATCAGTATTAGTTCCTTCGACACAACTCCACAAATCTTCAAGCTTGAAATACGCTTCCACTGCGAATTTCCAACTCGCATAATTGTTTCTTCCGACGAGTCTGTCAATGTGAAAAGGATTGTGGCTTGTACTGGACATCTTCTACATGTAATAACAATTTTTCAACAATGTGATGACTGAGCGAGCACGCCGCTCCAGGTTAGGTTATGCGGTAACCTCAAAAAGTATGACGATGACGTGACAGCACAAATACACCACTGCCGGATTTTGTTCTGCGTTCTTTTTTTTTTTTACTGTCAATGATTTTCATCAATCACGTTCTGCTACCATGTTGATATTTCGGGATGAAACCATTAAAATAACTGTAGAACTCGGAAATATGCAAGAATGTATTTTGATTAACAATGGAGAAATTATACAGTACAGTACAATACATGAAGTAAGAGTTATCTATGCGAATAAGAATAGAGAAAAAAGGTGTTGCCAACATAATGTATTTAAATTAGCAGTGAATGCAACAAAAAATATAAATGGTTGCGTTCTCATTTACTAACAGTTTTTTTAGATGAGGTTTTAAATTAAACACCAATAATAAAATCAAGTTTATAAGTGATTGATTTCACAAAACCATATTATTACCATCCAATTTTTAAACAAATTGTGCCAAGCGAAAATCATATACCGAAAAATGAATGATTTTTATTAAATATGAGAATTAAATTATTGTCAATACATAACAAGGAAAATCAAGCGAGTTGAAATCGTAGAACACATCCTCCATATAACTTAAGTGAAGTTAAATAAAAAAGAGAATAAAAGTCGACAATCGTAAACAAAAATAACATTATTATAACACAAGAACAAAACCTATGAGATAAGAGCATGACGAAACACCAAGCGAAAAAAAAACTCATAACCCAAACCAACCAAGATCCAGCCTGCAAAAAATAACAAGGCAAAAAATATTGCAAACATATTTTGCTGTTTGTACCGACCCTTATTTAGAACCATTGTGGTTACGTTCATGGATACCAAACTATTCACAACAAAAGACCCGAGGAACACAATAACATTTTTAAGGAATCTTCAGTGAATACAGTTTAATTCTGTTTTTAAAGTGCATTATTATATTTATTACGAACTATTACTCGTTGATTGAATATAATTATACTGAAAAACAAAGTAAACAAAATTAAAATTGGGCTGACGACTTCACAATAGCCATTTTTTTTAAACAGTTATAGTTTTTATTTAAAATATGAATCGATTTTACACTTAGAACTGTGATATGTATACGTAATTATAAAGCCCAAATCATGTAGTTTACTATGATGTATAATAATATAAGAAATATTAAATAAAACTCAATAACTTACGACACTACAAAAACACAAAACACCGAGTGTAAAGGAGACTGAAGCACTGAATTTAGATAATAATTTGTTCATTCGTCAAGGCTTGTTACACTGCCATCTCGTATTTAGTACGTAAAATAGTTCGTCAGATATCGATTCCATAAACAAAACTCACAAAAAGAACCGCAGATGGCCCCTAGATGTCAGTTTTATAAAATTTGACGCTATGGATACTATAATATCCAGGACGTG
The DNA here is from genome assembly GCA_033319125.1 of Parnassius glacialis. NCBI lineage: Eukaryota > Metazoa > Arthropoda > Insecta > Lepidoptera > Papilionidae > Parnassius > Parnassius glacialis. The sequence goes on from JAVANC010000013.1 coordinate 11,071,432, forward strand.
CAACGCTACTTTTATTTTGGATACCGTAGTATCCATGGACGTGTGAGTGGTTATACATATAATATTAAGGAATTTATGGATGATAATAATCCCTGAGAATAAAGTGATCGCTTCCAAGCTATTTCTAATTTGTTTTGTGCTGTTAGTTGTGTAATACGGTAGAAAGATTACACAGCACGTTGCCGAAAGTTCCACATTTTGCCGCTATATGAAAGAAGGCGCATAGCGGATCTATCATTTTTAATTAATATAGCAAATAGCAAGATTGACTGTACCGAACTGCTGGAGTAAATACGTTAACAAGTTCAATACGCATCTTCACGCATGCCGTGTAAACTATTTATGCCAAGAGTAAATTCAAACTACAGGCAAAATTGTTATTTAATAAGAGTGAGCAAGTATTTCAATGATGTGGCGAAAATACACAATGTAGACTTATTTAACACCTCCAGCAGGCAACTTAAGCTTCTACTAAGTAATAAGTTTTTCGTTTACTGATGTGTATTACATATACCGTGTATTGTTATTTATTTCATTTTTCTTCTGAAATCATCTGTTATTGTGTAATTGAGTCTTCGTCTACATTACTTGTGCAATTTTTCTCTACACTATTTATAAGTGGAAACTTTTAATTGGCCTTCAGTACCTAGCTGTAAGTTCTCTTAAAATCATAATAAATAAATAAATAAGTAAACATACATGATTGTAAGCTGTTATTTAAAAAAAAGTCCCGCTGGTTTTCTTGCTGGTTCTTCCCGGGACATAGGGTTTTTTTCGAACCAATGGTAATTAAACAAAAAAGCTACTTTCAATAAGTTTTATTTATAATCTATGTTGAATACAAAAGTTTCTCTTTCTGTTTCCAAATGCCTCACATCCTGTAATTATACTGGTTCTCCATACACTACAGACCGGAATAGAGCGGTGCAAGCAATTCTATTTGTCGGCAGAAAAACCTACTCAGACGAACGTCTGGGTAGAAGAAGAGTCCCACCAGGTGTTATTAGTAGCCTATAATATGCTAGCTATAGAGTACCCAATCAGCGAGCATCTTTAAACATACCAAACGTCAAGTACATACTGCAAATATTTGAATTATATTCTAATATCTTTTATGGGAGAGTCCTACAGTTATACATATACTTTTGCAGTTTGTTTATGAGCTGTTTAGGTTTGGAAGCACTTGTAAAGAGAGTTACAAACTCCACAGGCAAGGAGATAATGAACTACGAGATGAAGCTGGGCTGGGGCAAGGCAGTCGTGATCCCGCCGGTGCCCATCTACATCCCGCCGGCGCTGCAGCAGCCCAGCAAGCCGCCGCCGCCCTCCGGCCTGCCCTTCAACGCACAGCCTCCAAAACACCTTGCCTCTAAGGTACGTCTTGCCAGCACACGCCCTCAGATAGGTACTTCCCTAGCATAGTCTTAGCATGTAATGCCTTGCCAAAGGTGTCCTCTGAAAGAAACTCCTCCGTGGAGGAAAACCTCGCTAAGATGCTTTCTTCGCTTAGGTCTTAGGTATGGCCCAGCCTAGAATGAAAGCTGAGATATTTATTTTCGTTATATATTGGTACTTACTTACATCCACATAGGTAATTTAGTACCTCCCCTCCTTCTCCACATCTAGGTACTCTTCTGACTTTCGTACTTAAGTATGCTCCTCGCCTAGTCGCACTCCCGTCAATAAACACTTCTATAATATTCCATTGCAAAGGTATTCTTCTGCGATTATTCGCCAGCGGGTAGTATTATTTCATATACAGGGTTATTTTGTAATATACGGCCAAATAAAAAAAGAAGGTTCAGAATAAGCTCAAAAATTCTATCCTTTCTATCTCTTATATTCAAAATGTGTGGTAATGCATTATTTTAACTGATTGTCATTCATAAATATCTAACGCCTACTATTTTACTACGCACGCACACATTTGTAAGGGTCGATCAGTCGGCAAAAACTTTTTGAATTGAATCGCGTAGTTGTCCATAAATCTCATTCGATTTGGGATAATTTCAAATAAAATTAGAAGCCTTATTTATTCGTATTTTCAAAAACTGCAATAACGGTATATCATTATCTATATATTTGAACTTAAGTATAAATTTGGCTACTCTTTGAAAAATAACCATGTATAACAGCGCTTGGCAGGGTTAACAATCATATTTATTTATTTATTAGTTGTTACCCATCTTCTGATTTGTTTCTAGTTACGAGTAGTTTCTTTCCTGGTACTGAATATTCTTATACCACCACTACACTGTCAATACGAACAGTATGATTGAGTATCTCAAACCATCGCTAATCGACTTCCTCATACAAGTGACAACTGCAGTTTTTAGGGTTCCGTAGCCAAATGGCAAAAACGGAACCCTTATGGATTCGTCATGTCTGTCCGTCTGTCCGTCCGTATGTCACAGCCATTTTTTGCCGAAACTATAAGAACTATGCTGTTGAAACTTGGTAAGTAGATGTATTCTGTGAACCGTATTAAGATTTTCACACAAAAATAGAAAAAAAACAATAAATTTTGGGGGTTCTCCATACTTAGAACTGAAACTCAAAACACTTTTTTTTCCATCAAACCCATACACGTGGGGTATCTATGGATAGGTCTTCAACAATGATATTGATGTTTCTTATATCATTTTTTTCTAAACTGAATAGTTTACGCGAGAGACACTTCTAAAGTGGTAAAAATGTGTCCCCCCCCCTGTAACTTCTAAAATAAGAGAATGATAAAACCAAAAAAATATATGATGTATATTCCCATGTAAACTTCCACCGAAAATTGGTTTGAACGACATCTAGTTATTAGTTTTTTTGAAAGTCATTAAACGTTACTTGCTGCTACGGAACCCACCATGGGCGAGACTGACTCGCACTGGGCCGCTTATTTATTATTTCCAGTTGTTATCAGGAAGATGCTGCTACCCATTTCCTGTAACAGTTTCCCTCTGTCGCCTCCTACGACACCCTCGGGTCGAAATAGGGTAGTGGCTGTTCTTACACCGCCACTACCCGGTTATCAGTATATCAGTATCTTAGCGTAACAAATCCTATTTACTCTTTGTTTGAAAAGACGCCCAGATTGCAATCGAACGAAAAGACAGACGCCGGCAGATAATTCCACTCCTTTGCTATGCATTACGAAAGGCGAAGCAAATCATTTTGTGGAAAGTGGTGGGAGGAATTAAGGCATGCTATACCTGCGGATACTCCGAAATTCATATTGTAAAATTCCGAGAAGCTAGTATATTCATGATTCTTAAACAATGCACACTATCTGTAAAATGCCTAAACAACGCACTGAGCTCTTCGATGCTGCTAAATCTTATCTATACAGGTACATTCTGTGAGAACAATGCTTGCTATACTGACTTTACCTGAGACAGAGTTATCATCAAAAGTTTTTAAAATATTGTTTATAACTTGCTGCGTTGCTGCTGTAGAAATAGTGTTACGACCTTGGGGTTCAAGGCAATTAAAAACTGCCGAGTAGATTACCAAAATTGACACTTTAATTACAAAACACTATATACAATTTAAAACAAAACACAAACACACTAATAACAAAACACAATTGTACTACTGATCACTTTATCGCTCGCAGTTTTATCGCTTCGAAGTATTTGCTTGTATCGCTAACTCAACACTGACTGGGTTGCGGGCTATACCGGCCTTATATAGGCCCTCAGATTATTTCCAGAACCTTCTACTGTAGAAACATCTAGAATGTTCGAGTACATACCGGTCCCGACTGATTAGGTGTCGATAGTTCTAGAAAGTTCTTTCATGGAAATTTCTAGAAGGATCTTGACTGTCCTAGTTCTACCACTCGATACTAGAGGGCGCTAGTGGTAATTGTTGTAATATTGTTTTAAATTTGGAAGAGTTATATATAACCAACTAAATTTATCGGTACGACACGCACACCACTTAAATTAATTTTATTAAGCCTATAACCATCGCGTAAGTGCAAGTAATAAGTTGACAAAGTTTTAGCACAATCTGATGAACGGTATGGCAGCGCATAAAATACGAACAAATAAATATAAATTTTTATATATCAGAAACTATGTTAGCGATATTTTCAAACCCGCTTAAGTTGGAACTAGCATAACCACTCAACCGTCCACGGTGACTACAGTCCCCAAAAATCATTATTGCCTCACCTGTCTAGGCACCAAACGACATCTTTCGGTTTAAACGCGTACATCGGAAAATATAACTGTTATTAATACAGTAAAAAATTATAGATGGTGCTATATGAAATTTGTCGTCTGTGAAAGTGAATTTTATCTGTATAATAGTAACAAAATATTTAGAAAAAAAAGTTAAAATTAAATTTCGCCATTTTAGTTTGTGGAATGTTAACGTGTGAGAAATTCGATCAAAAATGTGATAACTTTTCTGTTTTTATATGTTATTTCTAATGTTATTGTACATCAAAGTATATAATTGTGAAGATATTTTCTTTAGTAAATATGTATCATTACGACAATTCCAAAACGTTTACGTATAATAATTTAGCTCTAAATTTTAATCACTATACGCGATCATCGTTTATTGATTATATGTTGTTTAAAATGTATTCTAATCAGTTTTTTGTGTAAAATTAATGCAAAATATAAAATAATGATTCACTATTAATACGTTGATAGCAATTTATAAACGAAATATCTGTTGAGATGTGTCTAGAAATTATTAAAACCTATTTTTTTCATTTATTTACTTATTTATCCAAATTTATATTGGGTAAACATTATATACTTATGTATATTCAGTATATAAGATGTTATTGATATTGGTGTCATTTTAAAGGGAATATCATGTACTATTATAATGTAAAATAATTGTCTCCAGTAAGTATTACACTTTTCTTGTAAAACTCGAAATAAAAAATAAATACGATTTTTTTTGATATTCCCATTTTTAAGCTTTATTTTTAATTTGACTAATTTTCTTTTAACAAAATAAAATTTTGAATTCCTTGAGTCTTTTGAGAATATTTTTTATTTGAATGTAGCTATAGTAGTTTTTCAGTAGTAATCGTTTTTGTTAAGACTGTCTCGCGCGGTCGTAAAAAATAGTGACATTTAATTCGCGGACAGGTCAGGCGAGAATCACTCGCGTGGGCCGGACGGTTGAGTGGATAATAAAATGATAGGAAGTAACGACGAAAGTTGCCAGTATTTATTGGGGTATAAATAATTAACTTCATCACTTCATTGGAAAATAAAATACTTTCAGATACCGAGGATACACCCTAGTGAACACTACCCAAGTGATCCAGAAGATCGAAAGACCTATGAACAGGTAGGTAATTCGTAATGTCTGAATTGAAAATTAGGTTTTATAAAAAAATATGTTTTGTAATTTATATTTTTCCTTTCAGATATTGTCACAGTCCATTATTAAAGTTGTCGTACCCACAGAAAGGTAGGTTTATTTATTTATTTAAGCTTTTTTAAATATTTTTTTTCTTTCTAAAACTACTAGTCTTACATTTTTTTATTATTATTAAATAATATACAGTACAATTTAACAATAGTTAGATGACGCTAAACTCAATTGTTTATCGCGGCACTGTTTTCGTCACTCATTAAAATCGATCTCACTTTTGAGTGAGTGCAGGGAACCACAAAGTTATTGTTACCGTCAAAAATCACATAATCTATTAAGAACAAAAGTGTTCTGCTGCATATTTAACTTTTTAAGCGGTTCTGAGAACTCATGCGATGCGTAAAATATAATAAAAAAAACCGGCAAAGTGCGAGTCGGACTCGCGCACCGAGGGTTCCGAACAAATCTGTAGGTATATAAGTTTAAAATTATTAAAAATATTTTTATTATATGATGTAACTAAAAATTTATGCTTTACGCAATTTTTCCTTTATCTGTGCTATAAAACGTTGCTTCGTACCAAACTTCAAGATTCTTAGTTCACGGGAAGTACCCTGTAGGTTTTGATTCCCTTGCGAATGTCGGAAATTTACGGCATAAATGGCTGTATCTTTTGATTGCGTTGCCTCAGAAGTTTGAATTTTTCACAGCTCTAAGGGACAGTAGACTTGAGCATTTGATATGAATTTCAGCTTGATACCTCCACGCGTTCCTGAGAAAAAGGGTCTTGACAGACAGACAGACGGACGGACAACAAAGTGATCCTATAAGGGTTCCGTTTTTTCCTTTTGAGGTACGGAACCCTAAAAATAGCACTAGTCGTTTATCATAATATTTAACTTTGTACATAGAGTTTCTCAGCAAACAATAAAATGATGTCCCTGTTGACGCTATACGTAGTACATCCATAAAATCATCTACCGAATATCATCACGTGGGTGTCGTAAGAGGTGACAGATGGAAATGAAACATAAGATGGCAGCGTAGAAAGGAGCAATCTACCTTATGGTAAGCGGATTGGCACACTTGATGTCTAAGAAAAAACGTCTCACGCCTGCTTTCATCGTTATAAGCCCAACATTGGCCTCTCTCGTGGTATGGCAAATCATCCCTTAAGAGTAGAGAAACTGGTCCCACGTACGCAACGTATGCGATGTAATGCTCCTACGTTGGTAAACACACTTGACCTACGTATGCAACGTACGTTTGGCGCCAGACACTCGTCACTTCTTAGCGGACGCACGGGTGCAAATTTATACAATGTTTTCTGATTCTGAGAGTGAGTATGGCAAAGATTTTCTTGTTCTTATGTTCAAAAACGAATATATCCACGTCACAAAGAATAAGAAAAAGTAAAGAAGCGAAGATATTGGGTTCATGAAATATATAAACAAAGAAAGTAGTTGATAATTTGTAATGCAAATAAATACATGAATAATATGTAATATCCAATGTGTAATTTGCGCAGTATATCAAATGTCATATCTAATTGTAACTGGGATAAATATACAAAAAAAAAACTACTTTCCTCGACCTGTCGCTTTCATGTTAATAACAAATATGATAGCGGTAGGTGGACAGGTACTCACTAGGTTTAACATGTAGTTTTGCCATATCTTCCCATGCTCCTTACTAAATCGATGAGCTGTTTATCTGCCATTTTGACAACATAACGCGTGCACGGTGCAGAGGTCTATTTATGATGTGCTACGCGTAAGTTCTAGAACTCACTAGTTGCACGCGTAGGAATGCGTACGAACATCCCCTCCACCTTACCCCGTCGATCTGGACACCGCAGGCCAATGTTTCGTCGGAAGCATGTGATTGCGTTGCATACTATAAATGTGTTTCTAATGCATAATTTTTTGTATAAAATCAAGAGTCCAGATGCCATAATGCGTTGCATACGTTGCGTACGTGGAACTAGTCTGTCTGTACCTTAATCGTCACGTTTTGCAGGCGGGTTGACGATCGCAGTATCAGACGTCTCGCACCTTTGACACGGCTGCCCGTCGCCGTTACAGTTATTTTACGTCTGGCATAGATATGATGGTTAAACCGCCATTTTTAGGATGTCATAAGATCTTTATGGCACTTCGAATAGTCGTCTTTTACGACTCTCAACGGACGAAATGGGGTGGTTTCTCTCATGACTACTGAAGTAGCAGAAATAAGTAAGCTATAGCACAAACCTAGACGAACAGAAAGGCAGACAGCCAGAAAAGTGACTCTTTCTTCTTGAAAACCTTTCTTCTCAATATTTGTGGCATTTCAGAAACATTCTCATGTTGATCCACCGAATGGTCGAATTCGTAATTCGAGAGGGACCGATGTTCGAAGCCATCATAATGAACAAGGAGATAAACAATCCATTCTTCCGTTTCTTGTTCGAGAACCAGTCGCCCGCTCACATCTACTACCGGTGGAAGCTGTTCTCCATGCTGCAGGGAGACTCGCCTAAGCAATGGTCACTTAATGATTTTAGGATGTTTGAAGGTTAGTTGATGATAATGTTCGTGTTTTATTTTGTGATCAGAAATGTTACTAGCCCAGCCAAGGATTCAGATGTAGAACCTCTTAGAAAACATTCTTCACCACCAAGGTACGCACCCACCCAGATTCATGTTTAAAACGCCTGCCGTAATCATACATAATTTTACTTATACTGTGAAGTGTGTACTATATTTATATCGTGAACGCCTTTTTTATAAATAATTTGCACTTGGAAAAACATTAACACCAGGTACAATTATTTGTAGGCAGTGTTCGTGTTTTATTTTGTGATCATAAATGTTACTAGCCCAGCCAAGGATTCAGATGTAGAACCTCTTAGAAAACATTCTTCACCACCAAGGTACGCACCCACCCAGATTCATGTTTAAAACGCCTGCCGTAATCATACATAATTTTACTTATACTGTGAAGTGTGTACTATATTTATATCGTGAACGCCTTTTATATAAATAATTTGCACTTGGGAAAACATTAACACCAGGTACAATTATTTGTAGGCCGTAGAAGACTTGTAAAATGTGCAAAATTATTTTCCCCAAAGAATCTGCTTAAATATTAGACTTCATTTTCAACTATTTAGGTGGCTCAGTATGGCGGCCGCCGGTGATGAACTTGTACACAGCAGGCATGCCCGACGAGCTCGTAGAGGAGGACGATGCTAAAGAGAACATTAGGGGTACTCTTTCTAACAGGTAATACTTTATTTTCAACGGCATATAAATCTTTAAATCAAATCTTAATTTTGGAATTTTTTAATAATTGTAATACTGAATTTCTTTATGGCTCTTAATTCTAAATAAACAAACCAAAGAGTACCAAGAAGCATATACAGAAAAAGAGAGCCCTCTGACGATATTTTACTGCAGACAAAATTGAACTACTAGCGCCTCCTGCAAATGGAATCCGAAGTATTTCGCTATATACAGCTATATTAAATACATCATATTTAAAGTATTATATTCTTTAATTCGTATACTTACTGAAACAGATCCTACTTTTTTTGTAATACTAATTTATAATTTATTGGAAGTATGTAAATAGTTTCAATAAGTACACTTGTATTTCTGAGATAATAATATATAAAAAGAGTATTTGCAATGAAACAAGAATGACAATTTAGTATGACAATTATTTCATTTTCTATTTAAATTTTTTATTATAATATTATGCTGGTTGCCAGTAACATAATTATCGTATTTATCGATTGATTCAATAATTATTACGTATTTTTATATTAAAATGATAATATATTTTTTTATAGTATATGGTGACAAACGAGCACACAGTCCACCTGATGGTAAGTGGTTCCTGTGGCCCATAGACACCTACATATATCCTCGTTTGCGAATCAAAATGCAGATGCGTTGTCACCCGTGAGGACTAAGATGGAATGCCTCTTTTCCTGTAAAAAGGGTCTCCGGTTCTCGGCACTCACCATACGAAACACAGCAGTGTTAAGCTGCTATTTTACGCTGGTATTCTGTGAGAGCGTGGTCCTTCCCCGGTCGAGCCGACCCATTGGTGCTACAACTATATTACTAATATAGCTGCAGCATGGCTCTACCACGTAAAATTTTATTGTTTTTTTATTAATTTTTTTTAATTTATTTCTTATTAATAACATCACCAATAAGTTTTTATTGCACTTATTTTTATTTTGTAAGTAAATTTTATTTTTCCAAAGTAGCAACATCTGTGAAGCCATAAGACCAACTCTAAACAAAACTTTTTTGGAAACAAATTATGGATGGCGCTACCATACATTGAATTTTTGTGGTTCAACGCAACTGTCTTACGCCTGAAACAAACTTTAATACATTCGTTCAAAGCAATATTGTTCAACGTTCTGATGATACATATTGCATAGTTTAAATAAATATAATTAAAGCAGTGGTGTTTTTTAAGTATTTTGCTAAATCGGCTCCTTACACTTTACATTTTGAAGTAAACAGCAGCAAACATTTTTAAGTTTTCTATAAGAACTTGTTGATTTCCCTTTGTGTATATGCAGCCAGCGTGACCGTTTGGAGGAAATAATCCGCGCACTGACGCCGGCTCGCAGCAGCGTGGGCGAGGCGATGGCGTGGTGCCTGGAGCACGCGGAGGCGGCCGGCGAGGTGGCGCAGTGCCTCAGCGAGGCGCTCGCCGGCGAGAGCACCGCGCCCGCCCGCCGCGTGGCGCGCCTCTACCTGCTGTCCGACATCCTGCACAACGCGCAGGCCAAGCTCACCAACGCCAGCGCCTACCGCAACGCGTACGTACCCGCGCACCCGCACCTCCAGCTGCTGTCCGACATCCTGCACAACGCGCAGGCCAAGCTCACCAACGCCAGCGCCTACCGCAACGCGTACGTACCCGCGCACCCGCACCTCCAGCTGCTGTCCGACATCCTGCACAACGCGCAGGCCAAGCTCACCAACGCCAGCGCCTACCGCAACGCGTACGTACCCGCGCACCCGCACCTCCAGCTGCTGTCCGACATCCTGCACAACGCGCAGGCCAAGCTCACCAACGCCAGCGCCTACCGCAACGCGTACGTACCCGCGCACCCGCACCTCCAGCTGCTGTCCGACATCCTGCACAACGCGCAGGCCAAGCTCACCAACGCCAGCGCTTACCGCAACGCGTACGTACCCGCGCACCCGCACCTCCAGCTGCTGTCCGACATCCTGCACAACGCGCAGGCCAAGCTCACCAACGCCAGCGCCTACCGCAACGCGTACGTACCCGCGCACCCGCACCTCCAGCTGCTGTCCGACATCCTGCACAACGCGCAGGCCAAGCTCACCAACGCCAGCGCCTACCGCAACGCGTACGTACCCGCGCACCCGCACCTCCAGCTGCTGTCCGACATCCTGCACAACGCGCAGGCCAAGCTCACCAACGCCAGCGCCTACCGCAACGCGTACGTACCCGCGCACCCGCACCTCCAGCTGCTGTCCGACATCCTGCACAACGCGCAGGCCAAGCTCACCAACGCCAGCGCTTACCGCAACGCGTACGTACCCGCGCACCCGCACCTCCAGCTGCTGTCCGACATCCTGCACAACGCGCAGGCCAAGCTCACCAACGCCAGCGCCTACCGCAACGCGTACGTACCCGCGCACCCGCACCTCCAGCTGCTGTCCGACATCCTGCACAACGCGCAGGCCAAGCTCACCAACGCCAGCGCCTACCGCAACGCGTACGTACCCGCGCACCCGCACCTCCAGCTGCTGTCCGACATCCTGCACAACGCGCAGGCCAAGCTCACCAACGCCAGCGCCTACCGCAACGCGTACGTACCCGCGCACCCGCACCTCCAGCTGCTGTCCGACATCCTGCACAACGCGCAGGCCAAGCTCACCAACGCCAGCGCCTACCGCAACGCGTACGTACCCGCGCACCCGCACCTCCAGCTGCTGTCCGACATCCTGCACAACGCGCAGGCCAAGCTCACCAACGCCAGCGCCTACCGCAACGCGTACGTACCCGCGCACCCGCACCTCCAGCTGCTGTCCGACATCCTGCACAACGCGCAGGCCAAGCTCACCAACGCCAGCGCCTACCGCAACGCGTACGTACCCGCGCACCCGCACCTCCAGCTGCTGTCCGACATCCTGCACAACGCGCAGGCCAAGCTCACCAACGCCAGCGCCTACCGCAACGCGTACGTACCTGCGCACCCGCACCTCCAGCTGCTGTCCGACATCCTGCACAACGCGCAGGCCAAGCTCACCAACGCCAGCGCCTACCGCAACGCGTACGTACTGTAGTGTTGGGTGGTTCGGAGAATAAATAAAACGTCCAATAGTCTAGACTGTAGGTTTAATACTAACCCTCTCTTATTCTATCCTACATATATATAAGCACACACTACACGCCCATCGGCAAAAAGAAAAAAAAATAATTTACAAAAATATTTTTTTTTTTAAATGTAACATAACTTGGTTTATAAAAAAAAAATTATATAAAAGGTGTACATTACAAAATATTAAAATTCTTATACTATAACATACTTATATCATAATAAAAAAAAATCGTAAACACAGTAATTTTTAAATAATTTTATTTGTATTTATAGTAATAATAACAATTTTATTGTTTTATGTATATGGTCTAGTGCGATTTTTATGTATTGACTTATGTTTACCTTTGTAATCTATTGTTACATTTGGTTCACAATCTTCGACAACCTTAAATGGTCCTATATAAAGAGGATCAAATTTGTTTACACATTGTTCATTCTTAAGGAGTATCATATCACCGACATTATATTTAATTGGATTGGTATAGTAATCATACTTTGTTTTCCTACTTTGTTTGCTTAAAATTAAATTGTTTCTTGCATCGTATTGCGATTTTTGAAGTCTATATCTAAGTTGTTGTGGATAATCATATGGGTTATATAAGGGGTCTATATCTAAAGTTAAATTAGTTGGCAAACGGCAAAGCTTCCCAAAAACAAGCTCATATGGAGTATACTTGGTTTCCGTGTGTACAGTGTTATTATAACCAAAACACCAATACGGTAACCAAGTGCTCCAGTTATGTGGTTCATTACCTGTTTGAATTCTGAGAAATGACATCAGATTTTTGTGGCTGTTTTCTAAGGAACCTATAGATTGGTGATGATATGCTGTTGACGTTACCTGTTGCATTTTGAGAATACGGCACACGTCTTTCATGACGGTTGAAACAAATTCGGTCCCTTGGTCAGATATTATTTGTCGAGGAATACCATATCTCAAAATAAAATTATTGATAAAAGACGATGCCACTGAAATAGTATCCTTATGTTTAAGCGGATAGGCTTCAACATACTTACTTAAATCACACTGTAGTGTGAGTATATAAACATTACTATCGCTATCTTTACATAAGGGCCCTACTAAATCTAAATAAACTCTATCAAAAGCAGAATATCCCGTATCGGTTATAACCATTGGTTCTTTTATATGCTTATTTAAGTGCTTATATCGCAAACACTTGTCACATTGGTTTACATAATTAGTCACATCCTTCTCTAACCCGGGCCAAAAGAATCTTTTCTTTATATTGTTTATCATTCGCCTTATACCGGCGTGACCGCTAGTTGGCAATAAATGATAGTCGTTTAATATTATACGTTTTGTCTCATGATCGTCGACTTTATGGACACCATTTAAAATTAATATTCGCGGTCCGGACCTATTTGGTGTCTCATTTATAATACGAGTTAACTCCTTAATTAATATATTGTTATTATTATTTTGTATAATATACAGACGATCTATCTTTCGCTTATTACAAAAGCAATCCAACTCCCTCACAAAGGCATCTCGTGCACAATATGATCGGAAAGAAGGATTTACATAAATTGTTGACTTTGCTGAGACAAAACAAAATAACTTAGAGTTAGAATAGAACTTTTCTTTCATTCTGTCTATCTTTTTCCATTCTTTTTCGTCTACAAATAATAATTCAGTGCAATCCTTCGGTTGTTTAAGTGTTCCCACGACTTTTGGGTGATCAGTCCAATCGTTGGTGGTAACCTTATCCTCCGTAGGGTTGTCACGCTTATCTTGCGCAATTTTGTTTTTTATTCGCTTTCTTTGCGCTCTTGTTAGAACAGATATGACCTTTTCATTCATTTCTTTCAAATCTTCACTCGAAATTTGGATGCGTGACAAAGCATCTGCAGCTGCATTGTCAGCTCCCCTTACATACTTGATAACAAACTTATACTCCTCAAGCAATAACCTAAACTTCGTAAGTCTACTTGACGGATTTGTCATGTTGAATAAATATACGAGAGGCTTATGATCCGTTTCAATAATGAATTCGCGTCCATATAAATAAGGTCGAAAGTATTTTACTGCCCATACTATCGATAATAATTCCTTTTCGATAGTAGGATAGTTTTTCTCGGCTTTGTTTAAAGTGCGGCTAGCATATGCAACCGGTCGTCCGTCATGATTACATAAAACGGAGCCTATAGCAAAACCAGACGCGTCAGTTTTTAAAATAAAATTTTGGTCAAAATTTGGATACTGAAGTATGGGAGGAGTCGTTAAAGCATTTTTGAGCGTTGAAAAAGATAGTTTACAGTTTTTATTCCAATGAAATTTAACATTTTTGCGACATAAATTGTTTAGAGGTAAAACGATTTCAGAAAATTTTGGTATAAATCTTCGATAGTAATTCGCAAACGCTACTAGTCTTTTTACATCGTTGGTATTTTGAGGAATTGGGTAATTTTGTAATACTGATATCTTTTTTGGGTCAGGCTTAATACCTTCGGAAGAAACAATGTGGCCAAGATAAAGAAGTTCTTTTTTTAGAAAAACACATTTTTTCGGGTTTAACTTTAAGTTTACTTTTCTTAAGCGCGATAATATTTCTATTAAATTTTTATTATGATTATCTAAGTTTCTGCCAAAACAAATGAGGTCGTCTAAATAAGTGAGCGCTTTTTCGTAATTTAAACCAGCCATGGATATTGTAATAGCACGAGAAAAGGAACTTGGGCTTGTCTTTAAGCCCATTGGCATTCTGGTCATCTGATATTGACCAGAGGGTGTAGTGAAAGCCGTATACCTTCTACTAGATGGATTAAGGCTTAATTGGTAAAAAGCTTGATTGAGATCAAGGTGGGTAAAATACATTGCTCCTGATAAGGAATCTAATATGTCTGTAATATTGGGTAACGGAAATTTGTCATCTACAATACAGTTGTTTAATTTTCGAAAATCGATAACCAAGCGCCAGCTCCTGTCCTCACCATTTTCTGGCTTTTTGGGTACAAGAAGCACAGGACTTGACCACTCACTGCAAGCTGGTTCAATAATTCCGTCTTGTAACATATTTTTGACTTGTGTTTCTATTTCGTTCCTCTGAGAATAGGGTAATCGATACTGTTTTACATACACTGGGTCAATATTAGGTTTTAACTGAATATTATGTTCATATAAGTTACAAGTTGTTAATTGATCTCCTGGCAATAAAAATATGTCGGAAAATTTTGCACAAATATGTATAATAGAAGATTTTTCCTCTTTATTTAAATGATCCAAATTTAATAAATTTAACATTTTATGAACGCGTTCGGGATTAATGAGACTTTTATCAAACTTACAAATTGAATAATTATGTAAACTATCGGTTTCAGGCCTAAAATAACTAAGATTGACCTGATCCTCTCGTGTATTTAATATTTTTATTGGTATTTTCCCGTTATTCGCTTTGACAATTCCACCAGACAGAAATACTCCCTCGCATAACTCTTTCGGAAACACAACACAATCTTCTTTCATACTCGCATTGATATAAAATAAATTCTCGCATCTCGGAGGTATACTCAAATAATTATTATTTCCCAAAATACCCATATGCAATGGCAAAGTTACTAATTCATTCATATTATGCAGTGTAATATTATTCAATTCAAAATTTATGCTACAATTAAACTTACGTAAAAAATCTATACCTAAAATTCCAGAAGTTTCACACGGCAACTGCTTTATAACATGAAACTTATTATTAAATTTCAGCCCGTCAACTGACAATGTTAAATCAACAAATCCCACGGTTCGTAATTTGCCTCCAATTCCATTTATTGTAATCGGTTTCTTTTGTAATGAAATGTTTAGTTTACTAAGCGTGTCATATTTAATCACACATAAAGAAGCGCCGGTATCTACGAGCCATCTACATTTGATACCATCTATTGCTAACTCAACACAATTACTATATTCGCAACTAAATATATTATTGGTCTCGAAAAAATTCTAGGTTATTTTCATTATTATCGTTATTAGGGTTAATTTCAATATTTTGAGAACTTTGCGATACGCGATATTCTGGTGTTATAAAATGAACTCGCT
This sequence comes from Parnassius glacialis, assembly GCA_033319125.1. Classification (NCBI taxonomy): domain Eukaryota; kingdom Metazoa; phylum Arthropoda; class Insecta; order Lepidoptera; family Papilionidae; genus Parnassius; species Parnassius glacialis. Next base: position 11,087,190 of record JAVANC010000013.1, read on the forward strand.
GGGCATTTTGATCACGAAAATATCCGCGATTCTGGTATGAGTACTCACCATAATTACCTTTTTTCTCGCGGTGTTGTTGATTTCCACGCGAAAACTTTTGGGGTACCGGTTTCCTCCAGTTCACGTAATTTTTTGCTTGGGTATGCAAAGGATATGTTTGCCGTGGTACATTATTGGATGTATACCTACCACGTAAATTTTTACGCGTTCCTGAACCACCTCGATTCCCGAAATAAATCGACGGTTCGGTGTACTCGCTAGGTCGAACACTAGACGCCTCCTCATCCTTTGCAGCTCTAATTGTTTCTTTTAACGTACTATAATTACGTGCTGACAAAATAATACTGAGTTGTCGGTTTCGCAAGCCATTTGTGAAACTTTTAATAGCGATCTTTTCATTTATAGGACGTAAAATTTTATGCGCGTTTTGGTCACCATCGGCTTGGGAAATCGTCAAATCTACGAATAATTGTTCGATTTTATTGCCATAATTATCTAGGGAACTACTATTTTGTCTTATTTGCATTAGTTCGTTATGAATGGAAGTGCAAGATTTCTTTGTTAAAAGGTGGTTCCGCATATCACTTATAAGCGCCTCGCATGAGTCATAGGAATCTAATAGGCGTAACTTAGCACCTTCATTCAAACGAGTCTTTAACACAAATTTTATTAACATAGACTTACCGTCTTCTTTAAGCGAAGAGCTATATAACTCTATCGAGTCCATCAAGGTTTTGGTGACTGATTCCTCGCCTGTCATCACTGGCAGGAGTGACACAGCAGTTTTAAAGTCGAAACTTTCCATGGTGAATATTTCGCTTTGAATAGTGCCCTTGGAAGTTGATTGAGAGCTGTAATCCTTACTACAAAAGTTTTCTATTTGTCCATATAAACCCTTAATTAAATCGCAATATGATTGTATTTCAATTAATGCATTACTTTTAATTTGTTTACTTTCTATCTCTTTATTTAAAATTATCAAACAATCATCAAATTCTTTACGTAATTGTACTGATTCCTTAAGTTTTTGTTGCAAAATGCTTTTAGTTCGCTTATCATAACTTAATTTAACTAAATTATTCTTAATAATTTTAAATTTTTCATATATTATTATTAATTCACTAGACATGGAAGTACAGTTAAAAAAATATCGTTGTCAAAATATTTTAAGGTTTAAGGTATACATATAAGGCTATTTTTATTATTTTCTTAAACTTAAACTATAACATATTTTTCAATTTAAACCAACCAAATTTTCAACTTGACGCATTCGTTGTCTCACGGCGGTCCTCATGGCGGCACTCACAGCATACACGGGGTACACGAGGTCCTGGGTCCGGTGATCGCACAAAAGAACGACGCAAATTGTGCATTACCATCTCATTCCGCATCCAGCTTGTATGGCAACTTTTGTATATTTTGTATACACCATAGAGAAGAGCCAAGCCCAAAACTGTGCATATTATAATCAGCACGACGGATATCCCAGACAGGTGGCTTTTAATTTCTTCTACATGTGCAGAATTTGAGCCTCCTGAAGTGTCTTGCGTAATAAATACTTGGTCTTTCTTGACTTCAGAACGACACATTTTTTTTTTTTATATAAGTCCAATATTATGTATTCATTTTTGTATTTAATTTGGATTCCGCATATTTTTTAAAAGGCGGCCCGCGACCGAACCCAGGCAGACCGCCGATAAACTGGCAGGGTCGCCATGTAGTGTTGGGTGGTTCGGAGAATAAATAAAACGTCCAATAGTCTAGACTGTAGGTTTAATACTAACCCTCTCTTATTCTATCCTACATATATATAAGCACACACTACAGTACCCGCGCACCCGCACCTCCAGCTGCTGTCCGACATCCTGCACAACGCGCAGGCCAAGCTCACCAACGCCAGCGCCTACCGCAACGCGTACGTACCCGCGCACCCGCACCTCCAGCTGCTGTCCGACATCCTGCACAACGCGCAGGCCAAGCTCACCAACGCCAGCGCCTACCGCAACGCGTACGTACCCGCGCACCCGCACCTCCAGCTGCTGTCCGACATCCTGCACAACGCGCAGGCCAAGCTCACCAACGCCAGCGCCTACCGCAACGCGTACGTACCCGCGCACCCGCACCTCCAGCTGCTGTCCGACATCCTGCACAACGCGCAGGCCAAGCTCACCAACGCCAGCGCCTACCGCAACGCGTACGTACCCGCGCACCCGCACCTCCAGCTGCTGTCCGACATCCTGCACAACGCGCAGGCCAAGCTCACCAACGCCAGCGCCTACCGCAACGCGTACGTACCCGCGCACCCGCACCTCCAGCTGCTGTCCGACATCCTGCACAACGCGCAGGCCAAGCTCACCAACGCCAGCGCCTACCGCAACGCGTACGTACCCGCGCACCCGCACCTCCAGCTGCTGTCCGACATCCTGCACAACGCGCAGGCCAAGCTCACCAACGCCAGCGCCTACCACAACGCGTACGTAAAAAAATTTCATACAAAATCGTTTTATATCTGTTATTGTTTTGTTTCTTGTGCGCGAAGTTAGCAATTTGTGTTAACCATCATCCTCATCAAATCGCCATTGCAGACCATCCAAAGTCTACTACTGAACATAGGTTTTCCTATACTGTTCTAAAGTACGGTCTAGAGTCACTTGTAGACATTATTAGATCGATAGTCCATTTTGTGGAACATCTAAGGACACATATGGAATGCCTCAAAACTTGTAATTATAATGGGTCTATATACACTTCAGATTGGAACATACCTGTGCACCATCATATTACATATAAGTATGAGGATGGTTGGTACCTATCCAGAATCCTGGGCAGAAAAAGAGTCCAAACAGCTAGTAGTACTACCGGCACCGACTGGATGCTGTTGTGTTCCGTAACGTAAGCGTGGGGTGCGGGCAGGTTCCAGCAGCGGCTGGCGGACATCATGCGGCACGCGCACGCGGCCTGGGCGCGCATGAGCTCGCGCCTGCAGCAGGAGGGCTTCCGCGCGCGCGTCACGCGCATCCTGCAGGCCTGGGCCGACTGGGCCGTCTACCCCACCGACTTCCTGCTGCAAATCAACGACATCTTCCTCGGACAGGACAAGGTATGCCTTATCTCGTTCTTTACATGCTTATTCATCTTATTTCTTAGTAGTGACAATCTGCATTTTGATTTATAATATTGTAAGATAGATGACGGTGCTATGAACTACAGCATTCGCTTAATCTCAGGTGATTACGTGTTCTTTTGTTAACTTTATTGTTTAGTGACTACGGGTTGACGCTATCTACTTAGTGAACATCAATGTTTATCCGCGTACAGGAGGAGAGCGGGGTGGCTGTGGGTGGTGGTGAGAGTGCGGAGGCGGCGGAGGGTTCGTGCGGCGAGGCGGGCGAGGGCGCGGAGGGCGCGGAGGGTGCGCGCTCGCCTGAGTCCTCGGGCTCGTGGGAGGGCGCGCTGGACGGCGCCGCGCTGCGCCGCCTCGCCGCCGCACGACACACCAGTGACGACATCGACGGCGTGCCGGGTAACGCACTGCATGCACTACACTACACAGTACATACTACGCAATATATTCTGTTGTATGTACACTACGCGCTACATGTTGCATACTATAACATCGCACACTGAAAACTACACACTGATTCAAATTACTTAGCTTTAATATCGCAACAGCTTACGAGCTGTCAACAACCACGCCGCGAGGGCTCCTGCCGTTAACCATGACCATATTATCAATAATTTTAATTTGTTATCCTTGCCCAATTAAACCCGACATATTTGGTCCTTCGAGCCGGATCTGAATCAGCGAGTTATGGATTTCGCCTATTTATTTTATTTATAATTGCATACTACACACTGTATTGCTCATTACATACTGCACTGCACATTTAGTTAATCCATACAGACGATTCAATAAATACATACTGCATAGTATTTACTTTTGTTCAATTTAACTTGTGAGTATTGAATTGTGATGAAACCAAACAATAATACAGTTTATACTACGTGCAGTGTGCACCTAAGTATTTCTTTTGGAACTAACCCCTCGCTATTGGGTCAGTAGTGAGTGAACTAATTCGTGAGAATTTTTGTATGTATGTTTGATACCCTCAGTGGAGGAGGACATCGACGGCATACCGCTGGAGGTGGAGGCGGAGGCGGAGGCGGAGGCGGCGGCGGACGAGGAGGCGGAGGCGGGCGGCGGCGCGGGCGAGCGCGTGGCGGCCGGCTTCGTGCCGTCGCGCTGGGAGAGCGTGGACGTGGAGCCGGCCGCCGACGCGGACGCGGACGAGCAGCCGCCGCCGCCGCCGCCCGCCGCCACGCTCACGCCCACGCACAATGAAAGGTTCCTCGCTACTCTTTTATTGACTCGCTATCATTTCTTTTTGTCTGGTGCTGGTACAAATTTTACAATCGATTTTAAATTAACTTGCTGATTACATAGAGATTTAAAACTTCAAAATAGTGTTACGACCGAAGACTTCTGTATACTTCTAGACGGGCACTACGTTCCTAATACTTAACGCACTACATTAAGCTCCATTCTCCATAAATTCTTTAATGCGATCGAACATAAAGACTAGTTCTTTGTTTTGTTAACCGCGAACGTTGTTTTCAAAACGCTGTCATTATTTATGTACGCACTTTATTGCAGATCATTTCAAATAAGTATATAACTTTATTTAACTATCTGTAACCGTCGTAAACTACTCTAAACAAAGTAGGGCCCACCATTATTAATTTTTGTTTTTTGTCTTAAAATAACTCAAGAGGTAATGGTTACTAAAATAAAGCGTAGTTCGTACAATATGTTTCCAGGGACAAGTTAAACATTTTATTCAAGTAGGTATACTGAAAAAGTGAAAGTCAAGTCTGGCAACTTTACCAATGGAAGGTAACTTTACTGTAGGGGGTGTACTGGTACAAAATTACGATAAACACGGAAAACTTAACGTTTTTCGAGATATGCCATTTTTTGGATGAAAATACAATAACTAATTGAAAACATTGCTTTCGATATAGCAACATAAGAGGTAATTTTGGCATTTTGTTTAACGCAGAATAGTACCCACGAAATAACCTCTTTGTTCAGTGCTCCAGAACTTTTGTTTATTTTTTTTTATAGGATAAGGGTGACAAACGAGCACACAGTCCAGCTGATGGTAAGTGGTTGCTGCGGCCCATAGACATCTACATCTATCTTCTATTACAAATCAATATGTAGATGCGTTGTCACCCGTGAGGACTAGGATAGAATGCCTCATTTCCAGTAAAAAGGGCCTCCGGCCACCTGCACTCACCAAGCGAAACGTAGAGGTGAACGTCTACTTCACGCTGGTTTTCTGTGAGGTCGTGGTAGCACCCCGGTTCGAGCCGGCCCATCCGTGCGACGGCAAAAGCTGCCGCGTGGCTCCACCACTGTTTAAAATACTGAATGTGGGTATCTTTTTTTTTATTGAATAGGGGGCAAACGAGCATGCGGCTCACCTGATGGTAAGTGACTACCGCCGCCCATGAACAACCGCAACACCAGGGGAATTGCAGATGCGTTGCCGGCCTTTTCAAAAGGAGTAGGCTCTTTTCTTGAAGGTCCCTAAGTCGTATAGGTCCGGAAAAATCGCTGGTGGTAATCGATTCTACAAGAAAGTTGTGCTAAGAAGAAAACATCTTCTAAATCGCACAGTGGTGGACCGCCAATCATCCAGATGGTATGGATGGTAACGCGAGTTTTGTCGCGATGTGCGATGGTGAAATTGAGCGGCTGGAATTAGTCCGAACAATTCCTCAGAGCACTCCCCGTGATAGATGCGATAAAATACGTAAAGAGATGCAATATCTCTACGCAGTGCCAGTGTATCGAGCCGATCAGAAAGAACTCGGTCGTCGACGATTCGAACCGCTCTGCGCTGGATGCGGTCAAGTAGAAGAAGCTGGCACTGGGGTGCCCCGGCCCAGATATGAGAACAGAATTCCATGTGGGGCCGAACTTGCGAAAGTGCGCAAGAAAAAGTTGCAAGCGATGTGCCGGCATGAAATACTGTCTCGCTCTGCTGAGCACGCCAAGCTTTTTAGAGGCCAATTTGGCCTTCCCTTCCAAGTGACCACGAAACTGCACACTATTCGATATGTCGACGCCAAGGATTCCGATACTGGCTGAGGCAGCAAGGGCAGTGCCTTGAAACTGAGGAGATACGACAAAGGGGTTCTTTTTAGTGGTAAACGCTCAAACTTGTGACTAGATTTAGTCGGCCCCAATCCGAGACTTTGTTAAGCAAAGACTCGACTTCAGACACAAGTTTGTCCCGGTACTCGGCGACGTTTTCCCGAGAAATATTGGCACGGCCGGTATATTAGGCATCACCAATGCTGTCGTCTGCATAGCAATGAATGCTACCAGTTAGCAACATATCATTGATATGTAGGAGAAACAGTGGACAAACAAACTTGTGGAACACCAGCGTTGATAGGCTTGAAATCAGAGCATGCACCGTCTACTACGACCTTGATGCTCCGATCAGCAAGGAAACTGGTGATTCATTTGCACAATTTCTCGGGAAGCCCATAGGAAGGAAGCTTCGAAAGAAGTGCTTTATGCCAGACCCGATCGAAGGCCTTCGCTATGTCCAAATTAACGGCCAATGCCTCCCCCTTGGACTCTACTGCCTCCGCCCATCTATGAGTTAAGTAGACTAGAAGATCACCAGCTACTCGACCCCGACGAAAACCGTACTGGCGGTCACTAATCAGCTGGTGATCCTCAAGGTACCTCATGAGCTGGCAGTTTATAATGGCTTCCATTATTTTGGAGAACAAGGAGGTGATGGCGATAGGCCTGTATGTACGGGTCGGCTGAGCGGTCGCCTTTTTTAGGGATCGGGTGGACCAAAGCGTCTCCATGAATTTGGGACTACGCCTTGGGAGTAGGAGTACCGGAAAAGACGCGTTAAAACCGGTGCTAACTCCGGAGCACACGTCTTCAGCACAATGGGAGGGACTCCATTGGACCCACTCGACTTGCTGACGTCCAGGGAGAAGAGTGCTTTGCGAACCGAGCGCTGTGTAAATCGCACATCCGGCATGGAGCACTCACATCGCGGGATGGTCGGCGGTGTGTTCCTCCCGTCATCTAGAGTCGAGTTGGACGCAAAAAGAGAGCTCAACAGATCGGCTTTCTCCTTTGCGGCATGGGCCAGTGAGTCGTCCTCTCTGTGCAGAGATGGAAGAGATGGCTGACAGAAGTTCCCTTGGACAGCCTTGGCGTGAGACCAGAATGCACGGGTTCCCGAAGGAAGGCGAACTAGCTTCTCGCCAATTCTGCCGATGTGCTCACCTTGCCTTGGTAATGACGCTTTTGAAGGACCTGGAGGTGGAATTATACTTCTTTTTAAGTGCGATGGTGTTTACATCCCTGAGACGTTGATGCGTCAGCCCAGGCCCGGTAGCACTCCTGCTTATAGCGTGATGCTATTTTACAGGAGCGACCAAACCATGGTTGGGATCTGCCTCCGATGGGCACCACAGAGGATGGAATAAAAAGTTCCACACCCTGAAGTACCACATCAGCAACAGAATCGGCAACAACGCTGGGATCTTCCGGCGAGAAGCAAACCCGCCCCCAAGGGTAGGATGCAAAAAAGACCGCATCCCGTCCCAATCAGCTGACCTATAGTGCCAAACACGGCGGCAAGCTGCAGATTGCAACTGCGATTGGAGCCTGAGTGGCACCGTACTCCGGATCAGACAATGGTCCGAAGAGCCCAGAGGGGCATCGATGGAGACCTGATATCCTTCCGGATGAGATGTCAGCAGAAGGTCCAACAGGGAAGGTACATGGTCTTCCACATCTGGGATCCTGGGATGTTAGACCATATGCCAAAACAAAGTCATAGACAGACCTACCCGCATGATCGGTTAAACGAGAACCAAGTCATTCAGCGTGGTGGGCGTTGAAATCACCGAGTATCACGATCTCTGCGGATGGGACCTGTTGTAGCACGGAGTCTGCATTTCGACGTGGTCGATGAGTCGGTCTGTGTCGGCATTACCGCTATGGGACCTATAGAGGCACCCGTAGACGCAGGGATGGTCGTCGCTGTCTACGCGCAGCTATAGGATGGACAGGTGTGTACGTGTGTACGTGTGTACGTGAGTACGTGTGTACGTGTGTACGTACGTGTGTGTATGGATGTGTGTATGGGTGTATGTATGGATGTGTGTATGGATGTGTGTATGGGTGTATGTATGGATGTATGTATGAATGTATGTATGGGCGTATGTATGGATGTATGTATGGTGTATGTATGGATGTACGTATGGGCGTATGTATGGACGTATGTATGGATGTATGTATGGATGTATGTACGGATTTATAGGATGTATGTAAGGATGTATTTATGGATGTATGTATGAATGTATGAATGGTAGTATGTATGGGTGTGCGTATGGGTATAGAATGGGTGTACGTATGGTTGTATGTATGGGTGTATGTATGGTGCATGTGTGGACCTATGTATGGACGTATGTATGGATGTACGTTGGATGTATGTATGGATGTATGTATGGGTGTATGTATGGATGTATGTATGGGTGTATGTATTGGTGTATGTATGAATGTATGGATGTATGTATGGATGTATGGATGTGTGTATGAAAGTATGTATGGATGTGTGTATGGAAGTATGTATGGATGTAATTATGGAAGTAAGTATGTATGTATGTATGTATGGATGTATGTAGGGATGTATGGAAGAATGGATGAATGGATGAATGTATGGATGTAAGTATGTTTGTTTGTTTGTATCGACGTCTCCGTAGCAGCCCATTAGACCGATTGTATCAAATGAGACGTCAATCAATTTATCTTCATCAAAAGTGAATGAAAAGAAAAGAGAAATATATATTATTTTACTGCGTTGTTAGGCATTAAGGCTGGGTATTCCTGTTTTTATCCACCTTAAAATTGGTTTTTGATAGCCAAATTATTACATTTATAATCTGAAAAAAAAAATAGATACATTCTTTCTCCTTACGATGTACCCAATTATTACATGATACAATACAATTTTGCTCGATAGAAAAAATTAAAGAACTACGTTCGATTTGCAGTTTTTTTTACAAACTAAATTTAATTTTAAACAAGTACTAATACTTAGTTTTTTCTATTAAAATTATCATCATCATTATCATTACAGCCCTTCACAAGTCCACTGCTCAACATAGGCCTCCCCCAAAGAATTCCACACAGCACGGTCCTGAGCCACCTGCATCCATCGACTTCCTGCATATCTTACCAGGTCGTCACTCCACCTAGTGGGGGGACGCCCTACACTTCGTCCGCCGGTACGAGGCCGCCACTCGAGAACCTTTTTTCCCCAACGGTTGTCGGTTCTTCGAGCTATATGGCCGGCCCATTGCCACTTCAGCTTACTAATCTGTTGGGCTATGTCGGTCACTCTGGTTCTACTGCGGATATCCTCATTTCTAAGTTTATCACGCAGAGAAACTCCGAGCATAGCCCTCTCCATAGCTCGCTGAGCGACCTTGAGCTTCCTCATCCGGCCAGCAGTGAAGGACCACGTCTCAGTACACTCATCACTGGCAACACGCACTGGTTGTACAGTCTTGTTTTCAAGTTTTGAGGTATACCTGACGGGAAGATGTGCCGTAATTTCCGAGTTGAATCCGCCGATTGACCTCTCGGTCGAAGTTGGACTTACCTAGTCGGACTATTAGTCCCAAGTAAACATACTCGTCAACAACTTCGAGCTTAGTGTCCCCAACATCTACCGGTATAGGTGTGACATGGACATTAAACATGATCTTTGTTTTGTCCATGTTCATCTTAAGACCTATCCGTTGGGAAACACTATTGAGGTCATTGAGCATAGTGCTTAGGTCCTCCAGCGATTCTGCCATAAAGACTATATCGTCGGCAAATCGAAGGTGAGTGATGTACTCGCCATTGATGTTAATACCGTATCCTTTCCAGTCCAGAAGCTTGAAAACGTCTTCCAATGCAGCGGTGAAGAGTTTCGGGGATATCACGTCACCCTGTCTTACACCTCTCTGCAATTGGATAGGTTTCGTACTCTGGTTCTGTACTCGGATAGCCATCGTAGCTCTACTGTACAAGCACTTCAGCACTTCGATATACCGACAGTCAACTTGGCATCGCTGAAGGGACTGCAGCACCGCCCAAATTTCGACGGAATCAAAGGCTTTCTCATAGTCCACATACGCCAGACATAGTGGCAAATTGTACTCCTCGGACTTCTGTACAATTTGCCCAAGGGTATGTATGTGGTCTATGGTGCTAAAGCCCTTTCGGAAACCGGCTTGTTCGGGAGACTGAAAGTCGTCAAGTCTACGCGCGAGACGATTCGTAATGACTCGAAAACAGCACGTAGACGCGGCTCAGAAGGGAAATCGGTCTGTAGTGCTTCAAGAGATCGTTGTCACTTTTCTTGAAGAATAAGACCACCGAAATAATTGTGACAAATCTTGTCTAAATAAAAAAATTAAGTTAAGTACGTAATCAAAGATTTTTGACAAGAATGACACATGTTTTCAAGTTTGTATGAAATATTGAAAAATGGAAGGGCAACTTTGCCCTAAGAGTAAACTTTGCTATTTACAGCACAATTAAAGGATTAAATCATAACTCTTACTAGGTAAACTTACCTGCAACCTTAAGTCAAATCCTATTATTTTCTTTATAAACGCTGATGGCAAAGTTAATTGCCACAAAGTGAGGTTAACTTAGCCATTTTCTATTTTTGAGTATTTTTCTCTATTTAATGTTATATTTGTTTAAATAATTAATAAATACCAAATCTATAAAGAATATAATGTCACATTTAACATTGATACCCAGTCTAACAGTACATTTTTTGTTTGGAAAATTAGTCCTAAACTTTTAAGTCCTTCCAAAAATGGCAAAGTTGCCAGGTTTCACGGTACTTGAATAAAACATGAAATGTAGGAATTTGTCGCGTGTTCTTAGTGTGACTCAAGTGCTGTTGTTGAACGTTTTCTTGAACAGTTTTGTTTGATTTTTGTATTAATTGTGAACATTATGGCTGGTTCTCGACGTCATATGAACATGTAAACCGCAGCTAGAGCAGTTGCTCTGTTTCAAGAGGGAGAGTTTCAGAGATCTGTAGCAATACGTGTTGGTGTATCGTGAAGAGCTACCCGAAACGTGTGGGAGGACTACCAGGAAATCGGAAGTGTGGCTAGGAAACCTGGAACAGGAAGAGCTACAACTCCTCATAAAGATCGCTTTCTCAGGTTAACTGCATGTTGGGAGTGTACCGTAACCGTCCGGGCCTTACAAATCTGACTGCTGCAATCTACTCGTACACATGTCAGTGATCACAAACCATACGTTAACGACTCCATGAAGATGGCCAACGTTCCAGAGTACTTGCCGTTCGACTCAAACTGACAAGGGCTCATCTGTACGTATGCTCGCGAACATGTGGATTGGATAATGAATATCTGGAGCACGGTATTCTTCACAGATGAATGTAAGGTCAAGTTTTACAGTGATGACAAACGAATACGCATATGGAAAAAACAAGACGAATGATTTACAAAATCCTGCATTCATAGATTAGTATATAATTACTTAGTCAGGTCATAAATTCTGTCACATGATTAATTTACAATTATTGAAACAAATTTATTCATTATGTAACCATTTATATACCAAAATGAACTTAACAAAACATACATTCCTATGACACTAAAGTTTATTCAAAATGACCTCCGTGATTTTGAATACAGGCCTTCAATCTGCGCGGCCAGTCGTCTATCGCAGCACGAACGAGGTCCATGTCAATATCGGCGGCTGCCTTAATCAAGGATGTCTTGAGTGACTCTAAATTGGGATGAGGCTTTGAGCACGCCTTTTCCTCCAAGTGTTGCCATATCTTGTAATCTAACGGATTCAAATCTGGACTGGAGGAGGGCCAGTCTTCGTGCCGGATGAAGTCGATTTCACGCGCCGTCAGCCAGTCTTGTGTGCTCTTCGCTCTTTGAGCTGGCGCCGAATCTTGTTGGAATACCCAGTGCCTGTTATTAAACATGGTATGAGAAACAGGTTCTACAAGATTCGTCAGGACTGTATTTTGATACACAACTGCACTCGTTTTTACACCTTTCTCACAAAAATGTACCTCTGTTAAGCCCCAATAAGAAACTCCCAACCATACCATGAGCGAGGATGGAAAATGACCTCGTTGGACACGCGGAATACGGTTGCTCGCTTCTTCACTACTGTGTGCATACACCTTATCATTTTGTTTGTTGTAGCTCTCTTCTACGGTAAAAATTTTTTCATCCGAAAAAAGAATTTCCCGATATTTTTTTCCCGCGTACCGCTTCAACAAAGCGCGGCATCTCTTCAGTCTCAGGTCCATTAGACGAGCATTCAAACGATGTCCTGTTTTTCTTCGATATGCCCGAAGCCTTAAGTCTTCATTTAACATCCTTTTCACCGTGGTTCTGCTTAACCCCATTTGAAGGGCCAACAGTTTCTGCTTACGTTTGAGATTTCTTTGTATTCGCGCCTTCATAGCTTTTATCATTGCTGGAGTCCTAACAGACCTAGGGCGACCACTTCTTGACCTGTCATCTACACTAGAGTCTTCATTGTATCGTTTGATGGTACGATAAACGAATCTTTTGGTTATATTAAAATTTTTCAGTATGTCAAAAATTTGAATTGGCGCGTAACCGCAACGATGCAACGCAATAACTGCAACACGGTCTTCTTTAAGCGTCCACTCCATATTTAAAAATGAGTAAAATTCTAAAAAGTATACAGTTTTATTTTCATGAATAATTCGAATTCAATAAACTTTTTTGTGACCAGCATTCTAAAAGAAAAGTTTTTACTGTGTGACAATACTTATGACCTGACTAGGTATATATAATTATTTTAAATCCCTAGCCTAAACACATCTGTCCATAAAAAACAGATAAACATAGAAACTTTTTGATGCCAGTCGACGTGACTGTATACATGCTGTGTGTGTGGAAGAATACATCCATTTCTCATCCTAATCGGCATTTTTATTCATCCCGCACGTAAAAAAATATTTTTCTGTAATATAAAATGCATGTTATTCAATTAGATTCTTAATCGGCTACATTTTTATTGATATGTAGTGTAATTTTCTGTTTATCGAATGTCGCACGCTTCATGCTGGATAAATGTGCGTGTAGCGAGAGGGTGTAGAAAAGAGCGGTAAACCCTTTTAACGTCGGAAAACCTCGCCTTAAGTGCGGGGTGCGTGTACTGATGTGTGTGTGTGGCCGGAAATCCTCGCCTTAAGTGTGCGTGTGCTGATGTGTGTGTGTGTGTGCAGCGCGGAGTCTCCGCGCGGGGAGGAGCCGGCGCTGTCGCGCGCTGTGCTGCGCGACATCGAGGTGCGCGTGCTGCGCTACGCCGACGAGCTGGAGGCGGGCGCGCGCGCACGCAAGCCCGCGCTCACCGCGCAGCAGCAGATACACCACTATCGCCGCAAGCTCATCAAGAAGGTACGTCTGTTGATTTTTATTGCCGCTTTGACTACCAGGCTTTCGGCCATACAGTATTACTGTCATAAGTAAATTAATTAAAAAAAAACCAACAACGGTGATCATTTATTGTTACTAATTGATTTAATAGATAAGATAATAGATTTAATAAGAGTTTCGCTTGGCGTTAAAAAAATATATTTTTCTCACAGGTCACACCTATCTCGATAACCTTTGAAAGTTAGTTATCATTTATATAAAATTTGAAATGAACATAAGCTTATCGCCATTTTTGAGGCTATTGGGAACAGAATCGAGCTCATCGCACTGCCCTTTTCTAATAAACTATACATCGTGCAAATTTTCTCATATAATTGACCACTAAACACGTAACGAATTAGCACTTAAAATTGTATCTAACAATATTACAAACGAGGTTGAACTTGGTTTGTTCACGTACTATAAAATTTTACATTGTTTCGAAATTGAAATCAATAGCGTTTCCATGTTCAAAAGGACTTTCTTCCTTTGAAATAATTACGACAGGCAAATGCATAACGATTTGAGTATCAGACGTTTCGCACCTTTGAAGCACCTCACATCTTTATTACAATATCTTGGCATTCATCAGTGCTTTTAAAGGTCTATATGAATAAATATATTTGTTTTGAAACTTGTGCTCATCATTGGTTTACGTATTTTACTGATTTTCTTATATTTATCCCTTACGACAGCTAAGTAACGAAATGGGATGAATATATTACACCGCCACCACACTGCAGGATGTATATATATAAATTCTTTTTCTACTTCGGAGTCCCTCTGATGAAATAATGTATATGTATATATGTACTCTTATTTCTGCCGCAAAGTAGCATTGCTTGCACTGCTGGGTTCCGGTGTGAAAGGTAAAGAGAGCCAGTATAATAATAGGGCTGTAAGTCAATCCATCTTGATTCTCAGAGGTGACAACACATGTGTAGCCTTCTTTGTTTGAAGTTGTTTGAAGCTATATGTATGGGCTACAGTAGTAACTTACTATCAGATGGGCTGTAAGATTGTTTGTCTCTTAATTTTTTTTTATAAATGGAAACAATAAACCCGCTTGCAGCAGTTTTGGCAGGAATTTAACCGCCGGCTGATTGTTAATCCGTTGTTATTGTATAAATAATGATTTGAAGTAGATTTTGCGTATAAAGTGCGCATGTGAATTTATAGTGAGGACGATAGTACAAGTGTTATGATATAAGCATCAAATAAATTTGTCTGGTTAGGCGCCTTAAAAACTTGACTAATTGTCGTAATCGAATCTCTGATGACTTACGGAGTTCTCAAAATCTCCAAAAAATACGTAATGTTCATCATAATCACGAAAACAAGAGGAAACCCAAAGTGGGCGGGGCAGGCGTGTCACAATTAGTGACAGTAGAGCGTAATTGACAGTCAGTCGCAGACTCAACTTGTTGCGAGCTGACGAGTCGCTGCTTAAGTGATATATGCGAAAATAAGCCGTTATTGGAATATAAAACCGAAAGTAAAAATTTAAAATATTTCGTATGGAGGACTTTCCAAAGGCACGTGTAATTTTTTTCATTGTTTGCATAAAAACTTGACCAAAAATGGATAAAATGTCAAATTGCCTTTATTATAAGTAATATTCAACCTTATTTCGTTATTATAAGGTTCATCTGTAAATACATTTTGAAAAAAATATCTGAGATAGTGTTGTGACTACGGCGATATTAAAGTTTTCGATAAAAGAGCAATGGCAGAAAAATAGTTGACAAAAATTATAGCGTCTAGAAATAAGTTATATATAAAATGAGATTTATTATTTTTCTATGATTTTTCAAACCAAAATGTATTTTAATTGAAGCCACAGAAAAAATCAAACATTTTTGGGAATATCAAATGACTTAAATCATTTTACTCTATTCAAATGTTGCCATTTAGTATATTTATACTATTTTCGTATACACTTTGTAAGACTACCAACATAACACACAAAATATTTTTATATTAAGTTATTATTAGTAATAACTGTGCTATCAGTTATAATAAAAATAAGAGTGATATGGCTGAGAATAAGTCTCTTACAAAGAATTTCCTACAATAATACATTATCTCAATCATAGTACTATGTAACAATTCCATTTAATGTTATGCCAACACTAGCTAAAATAAAATGTCACTGTTTTTTTTACTAGCTTTACGGCTCTGGGTTCTAGCCCTTCTGAGAATGTCACTATGATACAAAAGACCTGAAGCCATGCCAGAAATATACATTTATAGTATGCAAATATATAATAGAGATACAATAATCTAAAAACTCTCAATTATGTATTATGTATTAAGCTAACATCAAACAACCACAGGAAGCATGACTTTTTCCAAGTGACATAGGATATAACCTAAAAAGTTCAAATGTAAATATCTTTTTTTTGATGCCTTCTCAGTACAAAATTCTTTGACAGAGTTATTAAGGGACCGAAACTTAACATTTTAAGATATTTTTGATATATAGACGCTAACATTTCTTCTCAACTAATTTTATGTATGAAAGTCTGCCATTGTTCTTTATCACAGTCCCTTACGAAATTCATTCATTAATATGTTAGTGAATGAACAGTCATTCACTAACATATTAATGAAAATTTGCAAATACTGGATGTCTTTGAAAATATACGAAATTATAGGTTGATACTCTACGAATGAACATTTCTTAGAGTCGATAAGCCAGAGAAGTAAGTAAGTAGTTTAGTAGTACTCATGACTTTTGGAAAGAAGCTGAAATAAAAATGATCTTAATACCAGGATCTACATTAGTATCCGAATTCATTATTGTCTAAAATCTAATACTAAAGTGTGAAAACAACAATTTTGAAATAAATATGTGTTATTTCAATGACAATAAAAAATTGCTAAATTATTGTTTTTTATTATTCTATTTGTTTCCATTTTAAAAATGATAATTTAGCTTACGGTCAATAAATTTCCATTAAAGATGATTAATTATATGCCGGCTATATGAATTACGGGGATATATGAAGTACATCAAGGCAATATCCCATAAATTTTGCTATTTTACTTAATTTATCATATATTGAAGTTTCTTTTTAACTCATTTTTTTCAGTCAATTCATATACATGTTAATAATCATATACTGATGAATATCGATATAAGCCAGATCATGTTCAGGTAGAGTAACTATATCACTAACATCATTCTCGTAGCATTACAGGTTAGGTAAGGCATGGGTAGGGCAATGTCATCGTTATATCTATTATCATTGTGTCTAATAGCGTGAATTGATTATTGTGACATCTAAAGTCACGTAGCAAATGTTTTTCGTCAATTTTAGAAGCTTTTTGGGTTAAGACATTATGCTTTTTATTAGTAAGAATTTGTAGTGCGTTTTCAAATAATCCTGGTATTACTTCGACATCTAATATTAAGAAGATAAATTTGCTCACTAATTTTAGAAACTTCGTTGATGAAAACGAATATGATCTCTATTCTTAAGGACTTATGGTTCGTACTCAAGTGAATGGTGGGTAACATAATACCTTTCTCTTTTATTTTTTAATAGTCAATCACGCGAAAATTATTGAAATGTTACATAATTGTCGCTACACATTTCTTTCTTGCGACAATGGTTTCGCTATAAATTATGCGTTTTGCTACTTCCTCTTGTTTTTTTATATTCCGTGATCATAATATTGTGGAGAAGTGTTATAAAAAATTATAAAGTACAATTTCTTGAGACTGGCAAAAATACAACCATACAAGTCAATTACCAAAGAAAAAAAACGTTTGCAGGCAGCCAAGGAAGCAAAAGAGGCGGCAGCACTGGAGGAGGCGCGCGAGTCGCCCGAGCCGCGTCGCCGCTCGCCCGTCGACGACGACGCGTACTCGTGAGTGCCCGCATACGATTTATTGTGACACATCATTCATCACCATCGTCATCATCATTTTTACAGCCCACTGCTGAACATAGACCACCCCAAGGGTTGCCACAAACGGTCCTTTTTTTACGGGGCGAAATCCTCATGGATTACCTCCGCCTGGGGGAAAGGCGGAGGGACGTGCCGGACTCTTACCGGCTAAAACCACCCCGTTGTCTCCTCGCACGTGCGCGCGGGGCCGCGGGTATCCAAATTCTTCCGCAGCCCCACACTAGTGTTGGCCCGGTCTGTCCGGGCCTCGTCTCCTGCACGGGGTAGCGAGGTATTCAACTACCCTCCTCCACGGCCTCCAACTCCACCTGCGTATCAGACCCCCCCGAGTCCGATACGCGGAGGCCATGGGGCCAGGAAAATCGAGCGCTTAGTAGCGCCCGCTTTCCCGCCCCAGCGGCGGGTCTGGTCTCGAGTTCCGCCGCCAACCAAGTTTCGGCCGATGAGAGTAGGGAGAGCGGCGCCTTGCAATACCGACACTCCTCTCCCCCCGCGGCCCCACCACCACCGCATCAACGGTGCGGCTCTGTCTGAGTCGCGGAGGACAGGGTGAGTGGCGCATCGCAATACCAGCACTCCTCTTCCTCCGCGACCTCGGCTGCAGCGGAAGAGGGAGCGGACACCACTCTCACCGCAGCCCACCGATACACATCCGAAGTGGGCTCGTTAAGTCCACACGGAGTGGCCACCTCGGGCCGGCCCTACACCTCGGGCCAGCCAAGGGGTTCTTCTTTGTTCACCGCGGTTGACCAAGCCACGGCTACTAAGCCCCCCCGCTACGACAAGGCGGGAACCCGTTCGTGGGGGGGGGGGGGACTGGATAAAACGAGTTCGATCAACTACATATTTATAAGGAAATATATATTTCCTTATAAATATGTAGTTCATTCCCACATACCCTTACAACCTCATTAACTACGCCTAATAACCCCCAAGCAGGCTAACACACCTAGCTCTGGGTAGAGCGAATTTAATCAACTACTTTTCTGTAAATAAATTGAGATTTCAACTGCATATAGGCTAACCCACCTTAACCCTCACATACTTCGTTTCCACATACTCTTACAACCCTAATAATCTACCCCTAACAACCCCTAAGCATGCTATATTTCCTAATAAATTGTATGTAGTTGACCGAACTCGTTTTACCTAGAATCTGGTGATTTAGCCTGCTTAGGGGTTGATAGGGGTGGTTTCTACCCCTAGAAAGTGAATTTCCGCAGTGCTACAAGAAAGCAGACATAATTACGGGTATTTAAAAAAATGATTTCATTAGGATTAGATTTACTGGCTCGCGCGCAGTTTTGATCGTTCCCGCCCACTGTACGCCGTCTGTACGTAGTAGATCTTTTAAACTACGCAACGGATTTTGATGCGGTTTTCACCAATAGACAGAATAGGACAGACGAAGGTTTATATGCATAATGCATGCATCGCAATGCAACGGCTAGACCATTTTGATTTTGTGTGTGCGATTAAATTGATTAGAGAATGGTTTAGACTCACAATTGGAGCCGGTAGGTGGCGTTGTTGTGCGAAGCCGGGGCGGATCGCTAGTTATCACTATAATTCAGTACAGTTTATATATAAAATTAGTCTCAGGTTTAAAGTAAATGTTTTAATAAAGATGTCTGTGAATAGAAACACGAAATTTAAAAGCAATTATTGTTAAATTTCGCTAACACTGGCGCCGCGGCTAAAACACTTCTTTAGATAATATTCTTCTTAAACTATAGTTTAAACCCGAGGCTATCAGTAGTAAGACAGATTTAGTCTGAATGTTTAGATTTTTTTTTTTAATATTGTAAAATACAATTCCTGATGTTAATCATTATCCATCATCATTACAACCCTTGGTGATGTAAAAAATACCAGTAATTGTGTACTGTTGGTTGAATACTGTATCCAACAGGCACACTAATTCAGAATACACGGCTCTTATAAGGCTATTGTCCGCGTAGATATCTTTGAGGTAAGTTCTATTACAAAAAAAAACGTTATTTTTAGGATTACTTCTAAGAAGTCAAAGAAGTCCAGAGAGCCATCACTGTCGCCGCCACCGAAACGCTCCCGTCATAGGTATGTCTTATAATTTTCTTGTTTTAATCGCTTTATGATCGGAGTATGAGTAATCTAGCGTCCTATGTTCTATATCACAGCCTTGTTACACACAGGTTAATATGGCGTAGCGGTGTTTACCTGTAAGTAATTGTGCAATTAGTATAGGACTATACTATACTTTTAGGATTTGTATGTTAAATTGTAACAATTGTAGGTACACCTTTTTAAATAAATAAATAAAATAAAAAAGGTCATAGTGAACGACCACAACTCAGAACCATATGTCATCAATAGCAACATGCACTGGTTGTACACTCTTGTTTTCAAGTTTTGAGCTACACTTTTTGCATATAGAATATGAGCGATAGTCCATCGCCGCTGTCACCGGGACGTCAACGAGAACGAGATGACGGCGCCGAGCGACACATACATTTACTGTAGTCGCCTGTCCACCGCAAGCCCGTCGTCCGACCGCCGTCGGCCCGGCCGCCGAAACTTAGTGTAGATCGGCGCGACCCCTAGATCGGTCCGAGATAGTGACGGGCTGATACAAAGTATATTTAAACTTGTCCAACCACTACGGCGCCGTGGCGTCGCACCGCGCAAACGCACGACCGCTGCAAGTAACTGACTGAGCCACCGAGATCGTCGCGGTGGACAAACGACTGCCGTCACGTCATATTGATCTCGGCCAGAGATAATCTTATTTTCGTTGACGTCTCGGTGACGGTGGCGGTGGACAATCGCCCTAAGGGAGACATAGCACACATTTTACCTGTAGATACCAATTACTGTTAAGAATCTAAATGCAGATGTGTTGTTTTACGCCTGAGGACTAAGACGGAATGCCTCGTTTCCCACTTATAACATGGCTCTATAATGTTTTACGTGGCTCTACCACGTATAACATCGGCCTACCATGTATAAAATGGTTCTAACATGTTTAACCTAGTTCTACCACGTATTGCATGGTTGTACCACGTATAACTGTTTGATAACATACTATTTTATATATAAACTAGCTCGTCAGGCAGACGTTGTTCTGCCCTTTCCAACGACCCTTCCTATAAAAATCCTTAAATTCGCAATAAAAAATTTTGAGGGTCATTTATCGGGATAAAAACTATCCTATCTCTCAAGATGGACCTAAATGCACACAGTGTGCAAAATTTCATAGTAATGAGGCCAGTAGTTTAGGAGTCCATCGCGGACAAACAACATGACACTTAATTTTTATACATAAAGATTAATTATTTTTATAATTTTTTCAAATATTTTCTAGCGACAGGAAATCAAGGTCGCGGTCTCGTTCACGTGAAAGAGAAAGAGAACGAGATCGGTCCCGTGAACGTGAGCGAGAACGAGAAAGGGAAAGGGAGAGAGAAAGAGAAAGAGAAAGGGAGAGGGAAAGGGAAAGAGAAAGAGAGCGCGAAAGAGACAGACGGCGTCGCTCTCCAGCCACACCTCCCGGCCACCATCACAGAAAACACAGCAAACACGCCAAATATAAGTACTGACATTGTGTTGAGGAATTTCATTAAGTGTAAAATATATCAGTAATTTTATAATTTGTGTTTTATTATTGTCAATGTCACACCAAAACACTAATTTCAAAAAAGTTATATTATGAATCCGGTATTTGAAAACATAGGGCATTTCACGCAAGTTCTCTGGGTGACGATGCATCTGTTATGGGCCATCAGAATGTCGCCAGTTGGGTCACGCAGTGTCAACATCATTGAAAAGTTGCACAACAATGCCCCGGTGATGTCTTCTTTAATTTTTATACATTTTAAATGTAACTAAGGAATATCCGTTTGGTTTATCCATTTCTAATCTAATACCAAACATTATTAATATTTAAAAAATTAACAGTAATTCTCACACTTTTGTAATAATTTAACTTGTCCATCATGAGATCTGCCAAATATCACATATCACCGCATTGTAAATTTGGCCTGCCCTGGTGCCAGAAAATTTTTTTTTTTATAGGATAAGGGTGACAAACGAGCACACAGTCCACCTGATGGTAAGTAGTTGCTGCGGCCCATAGACATCTACATCTATCCTTTATTACAAATCAAAATGTAGATGCGTTATCACCCGTGAGGACTAAGATGGAATGCCTCATTTCCAGTAAAAAGGGCCTCCGGCCACCTGCACTCACCAAGCGAAACGCAGAGGTAAACCTCTACTTCACGCTGGTTTTCTATGAGGTCGTGGTACCACCCCGGTTCGAGTCGGCCCATCCGTGCGACAACAAAGCTGCCGCGTGGCTCTACAACTGTTCGATTCTGTGAATGCCCTTAATTGCCATTAAATGACTATTGGGGATAAACTATCTTACAAATAACAGCAATGCTTCCTAAAATGTTATAAAAACCAAGTGTGATAAAATTTACACGATTTTGAATAATCTTGAAAATCATCGCCATATTTCAGTAAGCGATCAATAAAATATATGAAAACATAAAAGAAAGAAAGCTAACCTGTTTTTAAACAAAGGAGTTCAAAAGCTTGACTCTTAGAACAGATAAATATTAGTTATTAAAAATAGAGGAGTGCAAGGAACATAGAAAGGAAATATTTTTATCTGTACTGAAGGGACAGTATAACACTGAAGGGACTGAAAGAAGTTTTAACCTTTTTAGTGCCAAAGTCACCTATACTTGACCAGCACCTGCGGGTCCTGAGCACCAACGACGTCTATAGTTGACAAAAAACCTAGCCCACAAAAATATGAAATATAGATATTGGAAAATTTCTACTGGTATTGTTTATGCCCAAAATTGGTCATTTTGAACGCCATCCAATTGCGTTCGAGCTGGCGCGTCACCCGATTGTATGTAGGTGAAATAAACGGCAGTTGGGGCGGCCGTGTGCGGCTTGCAGTGGCCCGACGCGTGGGCGAAGAAGAGAGTAGCTCGCTGGCCGCTCTGCGGGGAATCCGCGTATCTCGATTATCGCGGCCGAATTCACGCGACCGTGTAGGATGCAGATTAGATTAGATTTAGGCGTGTTACTTCGCTACGTGGATATGTGAATTTTGCAATATTTAACTTGTTCGGGTGATGCGGAATTGTGCACGCGCGCGTCGAGTAGATATACGGTCTAGGATTCTAACCGCGTATTCCTTGGTCGAGAGCGTCTCCCGGTTGATTGTTTGGAAATCATTATAATTGTGCCGTCGCGTTAAGTGCCCCTTTTGTGTGTTGGTTGGTTTGTTAGTTTACGTGTCAACGAGGCGTATTTTGAATTATTTTCGCGACGTGGTGTTTTGGTGTCGAATGAAGGAACTTAGTTGTGTTTAACGCTGAACCGTATAACTCATTAAGAGATCGCGTTAGTTCCCTATTTATAATTTTGTGAAAAGTGAATCCGGGACATTGAACGTCGAATTTGAACTACTCTCTTTACTGTGTGTTCGAATATATTATCGACCTATTAGATTATACGTGTTCGATTCTACGATGAATGTGGAATTAGGCGAGTTTAAGTTAGTTAAATGTACAATGAAGCTAATAGACTGAAATAGTGACAATGAAGAAAGAAACCACCCACTTACGGCCTGACCGAGCCTTGGTGCGAAGTTAGCTTTTGATACTGGTACGTACTATGTGTTTCTAGTATTCTCCCATATAGTTTATTATGATAGGACATTCTTCCATGTGGCCATTTTGGGCCCGACCTGCGTCTGTCCGTCGAGGAAGCTGCTATGGGCCCCAGCCAAGACGCCTTTGCAGGGGCAGCTGTAGGCCGTAACGTGTATTTTAATTCTACACTCCTCAAAAAAGAATAACTCAGCAACATGTGAGTATAAAAACAAGTCTCTTAGAGCCACAAGTACTAAGAAACATTGAACTAAAAAAATGGATTTTTATCTAAACAAATACTATGTCCAGCACGCCAAAGTCGTTTATGGTTGACCGCTAGTGTCGAACGCGGGAGGCACTCGAAAAGTATCCAAAATTCAGCTCAAACGTGTTTTTTTTATTCTATTATTATTGATATTTGAATAAAACAAAAGGTTAGAAACAAAACTCTAGTTAGCTACATGAATAAAAAAGTGTTATCAAATCATCTTCGCATATTAAATCTAATATCTCAACTCTGGCGCATCTTTAGTAGTGCAGTGCAACATGAACAATTCTGACTTTTACCTAGTACGAATAATTATATACAATTGTTGATTAGTCAATAATTATGTACCTTTTTTATTTTAATAATATAAAATTACAAATAATAAATGTGTTTTTTTTTACTTAAGGTATGAAGAGCAATATTTCATTTTGTGTTGTGCGATTTTCTTTCTCAATATCAAAATCTTCTCAGCTGGCAGCATCGGCATCATATCAAACCCCCATTGTCATAAGAGCGTAAGACTTTTCTTCTGTGCTTCACTTGGCCTACGCCTCCCCCGACACATAAAATATTTTTTATTTTTTTTAATTTTATTAATAGAACTACCAACGGAATAACATGTTGTTTTGAAAAAAAAATGTGACAATAGGCTTAGAAACTAAGATTTACATGTTTCCATTTAAAGGTAGTTACAACATGTTTAAAAAAGACGATAACTGTACGATAACTTAATAATTGTTACAAGTACGAGTAAAATACTAATATAAAACAAACAAAAACAATAAGACAATACGAAATATATGAAAATTAAAAATATATAAAAATAACAACATTTATATCGAGTTTATAAAGTTATGGTATAATTTTTACTATGAGTTATTAAATAGATTGACAATTTTGGCTCTAAAAGATTTTATACTATCGCTAAATAAGTCAATAGTCTTATCTTTAAGGACACATTCGTTATACAATCTGCTTATTCTCGGTATAAGAGAGTGATGACCAAGATTAGTTTTATACAATTTGTGTTTGAGTAAGGGAATCGAAAAACGCGGTACACGGCAGGGAACTTTGAACAATATTTGTGATAGTAATTCTGCAGAATCTATAGTCCCATTTGTATTATTTTTATATGATTTTGAATCAATGTCTATATATTTTGGTTAGATTGATTTCGAAATCGATACACAACGTGCGACACGGCTACATCTCTAAGAAAGTTTCAAAAGGAAGGTCGGTTACGCCGTTGTCGTTCAGTCGTGACAGTGACGTCATCACGATGGAGAGTAGTGCTGTGGTTTACTACTATTTTATAGTTATTGTTTGTTTTTCATTTATGTACTAAGTACATAATATATAAAAAGAGTGGAAGACAGCACAAGATTAAATAAAACATATCAGATTATAAAGAGTCATTTATTGCATAAAAAAACCAATAAAACAAGTTGTTTTGTGTTATCGATATGTCAACTCTGGGCATCACTATTTTTTCGTAGGTATTTTTGTTAACTTTTCGCTTTGGCGTACAGGACACGGTAAACCGTTTTTGGCGTGGCGCTCAAAAGGTTAATTTTTACTAAAATATTATTTTACCGCTAATATAAATACTGTCACCAATAATTGCTTGCCAACTTCTTCCCATTCACGATACGATAACAGTCAGGTGAGATATCTTGACATTAATGCTAAATGCAAACCATGTTAAAAATAAATGCGAAAACGTCAAAACAATATTTCGTTTTCCACTCTTAGGTGCATTAAATCGCGTTTTACTTACGCAGGACAACGCGTGTTAATTGGTAGCATTAATAATACCTTTCGTGCAAAGTTGCTGCTCTGTTAACGGCTTACAAATATTTCCACTCATATATTCGAATTATTAAGACACCTAAATGGTATGATTTGGGAGTAATGGATTCCCTTACAAAGTAATTAATAATCTATTTTACAGTGTGATCGTCTACTATTTGTATAGGTCTTACGTCACGAGTGACAACTCTAGCCCAGTGTCAAAGGAGATACAGTATACAGTGTTGCTTTAAATTTTGTTACACAGTTAGCATTCATATTAAGTTATTTATATTCCTTGTGCTCGCAACACTGAAAATTATAAGCTTGTACTGATTTATGCCATTGATTAGAGCAACAAAGAGACGGCCCCCAGTCCCCGGCGGCCCCGCTATTCCTGGCTACGGTGGCGACCATGGTAACGGCGGGGCAGGGGGTGCTAAGAATCTCCGGTGGAGGTTCGGTTACCACCTAAAACGATTCGACCTGGCAACATACAACGCACGCACCCTGAGGACTGACGAGAAGATCGTGGAGTTGGAAGAAGAGATAGCGAAGTTACGTTGGCATATTATAGGATTATCCGAGGTCCGAAGAGAGGGGGAGGACACGGTAATCCTCGAATTCGGCAACTTGCTCTATCACCGGGAGGGCGACCATCTGTCCCAACGAGGTGTCGGATTTATCGTCCACAAGTCTCTCGTTAACAACGTTATAAAGATTGAGAGTGTGTCGACGAGGGTTGCGTACCTTATACTCAGAATCACCAAACGGTATTCGCTGAAGGTCATACAGGTTTACGCACCAACCTCGGCACGTCCCGATGAGGAGGTGGAGGAAATGTATGAGGATATCTCTAGAGCCATGCATTCCTCCAAATCCCACTATACGGTGTTAATGGGACACTTCAATGCAAAACTAGGCACAAGAGAGAACGGTGAGCTGAAAGTAGGGAAATTTGGAATAGGGCAAC
The DNA here is from genome assembly GCA_033319125.1 of Parnassius glacialis. Taxonomy (NCBI): domain Eukaryota; kingdom Metazoa; phylum Arthropoda; class Insecta; order Lepidoptera; family Papilionidae; genus Parnassius; species Parnassius glacialis. The sequence continues at coordinate 11,113,354 of JAVANC010000013.1, forward strand.
GAAACCCAAGGGGCCAGCAGCTGGCTGACTTCATGGAGAAAGGGGGACTCTTTATGATGAACTCTTTCTTCCAGAAGCGGCTCCAAAGGAAGTGGACCTGGTCGAGCCCCGACGGTTCGACAAAATATTAGATTGACTTCATTACTATATTATTGGTCGTGCCTATTAGCAATTATACAACTGTTTAAATATTTTCAATAAAATTGTGACCTAGATAAGCCATTGGACAATTTCTGCTAAGTTGTGATTTTACAGTAGTGCATAACAAATTATAATGAAAAACATTTGAAAGAAATCATGTCTAATACATACGAAAGTAGCCCTTTCAACCGGAGCACCATTACACCTCGGAGTCCGCCCAGCACGCCTCAACCATCTCAGCGTGATGCTGCAGATCCCATTGAATTTTTAGCCACTAGTGAAATTAAAAATTGGATGACCTTAATCGAACAGTGCCTTAATGAAGTTTGCCATATTGCCCAGGAGGGAAAACTAAACTCGGAACAAAAGCTGAGAATTAATTCCCTATCGCAAAAGGTCGGTAATGCAGCCTCTCAGATGGCAGTATTCTACCAATTGTTGAAGCAAAAGGCTATTTTAATGCACACTTCTCTTGAAGCACTGAAAGAAAAACAAGACCTAATGAAGTGCCTTAATGATTTCAGAAAATCTCTTATGGAATCTATTCAAGAAAGCTGCACCAAACCACCATTAGAAAAAATGTCCTTTGCTGATATGGTCAAGACAAACAAAAATAATTACTTGCGCCCCAAAATATTCAGTTCTATTGCAATTTACCCGGAGAATAAGTTAAAAACTAGTGAAGACACAAAATCTCTTGTCCAAAAAATTATATGCCCTGAACAATTGAAATTACACGTAAGAGGACTACGTAAAACTAAAAATGGAGGCGTTATTATCAGCACTGAAACAAAGGACGACTTGAGAAGCTAAAAAAAATCTACCCAGCTTAGTAGTTCCGGTCTAAAGTTGGAAGAGCACCATAAAAGAAGACCACGGATTATTGTCTTAGGTATACCTGCCGGCCTTAGCGAACGAGAAGTGTTTGATTGTATTTATAAACAAAATTTAGCTGATAAGCTCCCTAACTTAACGCGGGAATCTTTTTTGTCCTCTATAAAGTTAAGTCATAAATCGGGTAAAAAAGAAGCACTTTCATGCAACTTTATTTTGGAAGTGCCAGCTGGCATCAGAAAAGCGCTTATCATCCAGGAGCGAGTCTTCATAAATTGGACGTCGTGCCCAGTTCGAGACTTCACACTTGTGACCAGGTGCTTCAAATGTCAACAGTACGGGCATGCTGCAAGAACTTGCCGGGAAACCATCTACACGTGTGGATACTGTGGTGAATTAGGTCATCAGACAAATTCTTGCATTAAGAAAGCTGATCCAGCAAAGTGTGCAACATGTCTGCGTTTTAAAAAACCGAGCGACCACAAAACAGGTGACCCTGAATGCCCGGCTAAGAAGATGGCTGAAACTAGGTACATTAATTCCATAGATTATAATGAGGGCGCCTAAGAGCGCCACCCTTCAACTTAATCTTATTGCCCTAATTTAATTTAGTTTATTTTTTTCTCTTTATTTTATCTGTTGTTAAGTAATTACTTATTAAGAAAAATAATATGGATAAGTTAAGTAATGAAATCGATGCTGTTTGTTTATCAGTGGCAAAAACATGTGAAATTGATACGTGCAAGGAATATCTTTTTAAGGCCGCGAACTCTCTTAATATTTTAACACAGAACATTCGTAGTATAAATAAAAACATGGATAATTTCTATATACACCTTCGAAGATTGGACACTGAATGCGACGTTATCATACTAACAGAATGCTGGCTATCTAAAAGCCAAAACTACCTGCCATCACTGCCAGGATATAATACTTTTAGTAGTAAAACTGTATATAACCAAAATGAAATATAATATAACCGAAATGATAAACAGCTTCAATTTTTTGCGAACTATTTAGAAAATCGATATCAATGCATAAAAATTGAAAAGGTTATTAGCTCTGAACAAAAAAATACTCATTTTGGCGTGCCCCAAGGAAGTGTATTAGGACCAACCTTATTTTTGATATATATAAATGACCTTTGCAATCTTGAACTTAACTCGGGTAAAATAATATCTTACGCAGATGATACCGTGCTCCTTTTTTCCGCAAATACAGTAGACAAGGTTTATTTATGTGCACAACAAGGTTTTGACAGGGTTAATAAATGGATCCAACAAAACATATTAACACTGAATACGGACAAAACCAAATATATTCATTTTTCTATGCGCAGCTCAACACAGCATATAACCATTCCAGAAATTTATGCACATAAATGTTGCTCAGTCACAGAGTCTAATTGTAACTGCCCAGTTATTTTTAATACAAGAACTATTAAATACCTTGGAATAATTATAGATTCCACTCTTACATTTAAAAATCACATAGACCACCTCTGCAATAGAGTCCGTAAACTAATGTTTGTTTTTAAAAAGATTCGCTCTTTTGTTGATATTAAGGTAGTAAAGCAAGTATATTTCGCATTATGTCAATCGATTCTCACCAATTGTATAACCTCATGGGGAGGAGCAGCTAAAACTACACTGCTACCACTGGAACGCGCTCAAAGAGCTGTATTAAAAGTCGCAACATTTCGCCCTATCCTATTCTCGTCCCATCTCTTATATAAATCCTATAACGTCCTCTCAGTGCGCCAGTTATTCGTTATGAGTACGTTACTAAAACAGCACTTTAAATTGCCCTACAGAAGAGAGGTCACTGATAAAAGACGCAAAGATAAAGTCATTGAAACTAACATTACAATAAGGCATTCTTTCATGCATAGATTTTTTACATTTCTTGGCCCTTTTCTGTATAATCAAGTCAATGCAATTTTGTACATGTATCCATTAAAAATGGCAGATTGTAAAAATGTAATTTGTACATGGTTACCATACGTTTATTATTATATATTATATAAGTTTATCATACGTTGATACTGAAAAATTGCTGATTGTTTTAAGTTAATTAAAATCTTAAGTAAATTAATGATAATATATTTTACTGAATTAACCGCAATTAGTTGGTAAGTTATTCATTTTATATAAGAAACAGAAAATATTTGTAAATGTATCTATTAGCACATACACCTGAGATACAGGTTTATCCTAGTTCAGGTGCCTGTTATTGTAGATTATTTTAAATTAAGACATTATTTACAGTTTCTTGAAATAAATAAAATTAAAATTAATTATGACGACCAGACGACAACTGTTCAGTGATGTCTCCGTGATCGCGAGGGTGAAAACTGGTAGCGATCACCGAATGGTTAGAGGCACACTGAACCTAAATGTTAAGTTGGAGAGGTCTCGTCTAATGAAGTCAACGCTCCGTCCCCCTTGTGCTCTATTCCAAAGTCCCGAAACGTTTCAGCTCGAGTTACAAAATCGTTTTCAGTGCATAGAAGACTGCAATGAAGTGGACGATATGAATGACAAGCTTGTGGAAACTGTCCATGCGGTCGGAGCTAAGTTCTGCAAGACCCGCCGCAGAAGAACACAAAAACTCTCCGATCACACTCTTAATCTCATGGCTGTTAGCCGGGAGATGAAGCTACATTCTTTAACAGATTTGACAGCATACAGGCAACTGAACAGACAGATCTCCATATGCATGCGGCGGGACCTACGCAACTTCAATAAAGCTTGTATTGAAAAAGCGATCGAGCGCAACCAAGGCTCAAAAGTCTTTGCCAGAGATCTGTCTGCCAGAAAGAGACACTATTGCGAAGATATCCCGGACGTCAGTCTGAGCGAGATTAGAATGAATGGCTCTCCAACACCTTAAAAACGGTAAGCAAAAACGCCCGGGGGGGGGGGGGAGAGGATGGAATTACAGCGGAGCTTTTGAAAGCGGTGGAAAACCGGTACTTGAAGTCCTTCAGAAGCTCTTTAATTCCGTCCTCCATGGTGGCACTACTCCGGAGGCGTGGAGCAGAAGTGCGGTGGTCTTGTTCTTCAAGAAAGGTGACAATGCTCTCTTGAAGAACTACATACCGATTTTCCTTCTAAGTCGCGTCTACGTGCTGTTTTCGAGAGTCATTACGAATCGTCTCGCAAGCAGACTTGACGACTTCCAGCCTCCCGAACAAGCCGGTTTCCGAAAAGGCTTTAGTACCATAGACCACATACATAGCCTGCGGCAGATTGTACAGAAGACAGAGGAGTATAATATGCCACTTTGCCTTGCGTATGTGGACTATGAGAAAGCCTTTGATTCCGTCGAAATTTGGGCGGTGCTGCAGCCCCTTCAGCGGTGCCAAGTTGACTGTCGGTATATCGAAGTGCTTGTACAGTAGGGCTAGTGGCTCGGATAGCCATCGTCTATCCGAGTACAGAACCAGAGTACGAAACCTATCCAATTGCAGATAGGTGTAAGACAGGGTGACGTTATATCCCCGAAACTCTTCACCGCTGCATTGGAAGACGTTTTCAAGCTACTGGACTGGAAAGGATGCGGTATTAACATCAATGGCGAGTACATCACTCACCTTCGATTAGCCGACGATATAGTCCTTATGGCAGAATCGCTGGAGGACCTAAGCACTATGCTCAATGACCTCAATAGTATCTCCCAACGGCCTATCCGTTGGGAGATACAATTGAGATCTTAAGATTAACATGGACAAAACAAAAATCAAGTTTAACGTCCATGTCACACCTATGCCGGTAGTTGTTGGGAGCACTAAGCTCGAAGTTGTTGATGAATAGTAGGACTAGGTAAGTCCAACTTCGACCGAGAGGTCAATCGACGGATTCAACTCGACTGGGCAGCGTTCGGGAAACTACGACACATCTTCTCATTAGACATACCTCAAAATCTAAAAACGAAATTGTACAACCAGTGCGTCTTGCCAGTGATGATTTACGGATCTGAGACGTGGTCCTTCACTGCTGGCCGTATGAGGAAGCTCAAGGTCGCTCAGTGAGCTATGGAGAGGGCTATGCTCGGGGTTTCTCTGCGTGATAGACTTAGAAATGAGGATATCCGCAGTAGAATCAGAGTAACCGACATAGCCCAACGGATTAGTAAGCTGAAGTGGCTGGCAGTGGGCCGGCCATATAGCTCGAAGAACCGACAACCGATGGGGAAGAAAGGTTCTCCAGTGGCAGCCTCGTACCGGTAGGCTAAGTGTAGGGCGACACCCCACTAGATGGAGTGACGACCTGTTAAGACATGCAAGAAGTCGATGGATGCTCAGGACCGTGCTTTGTGGCATTCCTTGGGGGAGGTCTATGTTCAGCAGTGGACTTGTGAAAGGCTGTAATGATGATGATGATGATGATGACTGATTTATGCTAGGCATCCAATAGGGATGGGCCGAGCAGCAATGGTGACCATTTTTGCGTACTGCATCCGCTATACAAGGTGGACTGGGCTGCATGGGCGGGTTTTTGCCCCGACGAAATGACTACGAGTTATTTTTATATCTTGTTTAATTAGGACGAAAATAATAAACGTCGAAAACAAACTTTGGTTCACAATATAATATTTTGTAAGAAAAGAAGATTTTGTGGTGATTTTCATCACTTATTCTTTGATCTAAAGAATGGCCCGGTAAAATTCTTAGTGTAATTTCGCACGTCTTACGAATATTTTAAGAATAACAACTGCGTAACGTACGTACCTACCTGTTATTTTACATGACGATGTACGGAAACAAACTAATTTGTCATTAATTTTCCTGTTATTGCATAAAATACATCAGCGATAGTAACCACTGACGTATTTTATACGGATTTTCGGGTTGCTGTGTCGAAAAAAATACGCTCGCAGACGCAGTTTCATATAAAATGAAAACTGGCGGATTTTTACGTTGCGAAGCGGCCTGCCTAGAGGACGCCTGAATACCAACAGCTTAAATATCTTAAGAAAATAACGTTAATTACACACGTAATAATAGGAACACACTAATAATGCAAAATTAAAAAAAATCCTATTATCTTTATATATAAAAATCAATTGCTGTTTGTAGTCTCGTTAAAATTCGAAAACGGCTCGAACGATTTTGAGTGGGTTCCTGGATGGTTTAGATGCACACATGAGGCTCTGTTGTCTAGATATAGAACTCACCCGCGCGAAGCCGGGGCGGTTCGCTAGTGTTAAATAAAACAAGAAAATTAGTAAGTATCAAGATTATATTATTACTCGACATCGGATATCTGAAAAAATAATAGACATTGATAAAATGATAAAACGGGTCACTTCATACAGAATAACCTTAAAGTAGTACAATTTTATTATCCTTGCCAGGCTAAGAGATTGAATAACTTCACAAATATTTAAAACACATAATTGCTGTAAGTAAATGGTTAATAATATTTTTTTTTAACTATATTACATATATGTTTATTTTACAAAAAAGTAATAATTGGTGCCTAGCTGAAAAAATTATACAACTATATCACAAATTACATTCATAACTGTAGAAAAAAGGCTCATTTGTTATAATTTCTGTCATTCATTTAACTAACTCTACAAGCTGTTTTCTTTGCAAACCAGTGTAAAAAAAAAGTGTAAATTTTAAAAAGACTGAATTCATTTAACATAAAAAAATATTAATTAAAACATCTCGTATTTTCATTAATTGATTATATATAATATCAGAAGTATAACATGATTGCAAATAAACTTCTATGTACACATCCTCATAGCCTTGCAAGGTACATGAATTAGTGTTATTACTTCGTCGACGTATAAATTCTAAACTTATATACTTATACATAAATGTGAAAACGTCTAAAATTTAAAACGAAAACAATAATACTGAAAGGAACTCAACGCTGTAAAAACTAAAAATAAAACAAAATCTACAAAAAATTCATAGCCATACGTTTAATTGATTTATTTGGAAATATATACTAATACCTAAAATCAGCTTATTAGTTTTACTTAGGGCTTAGCGTGTGTCTGGTGTGACGGCGTACTGAGAAGGTTGACTTTCAATAAAAGTCTGACCTTGTTTCATGAGCCGCGAATTATATATTCGCGGTACGCCGTCTCTCGAAACCTCTAAGCATACACTAAAAGTGACAGCGTCTTTATTAAAGAATAAACTCACTAAAAACTAAACATAATACGGTCTCATTGCAACATAGTTTATAGATTGTCTTTTTTAAACTATGGTTTTTAAACCCATGAGTTGAACAAACCATGTTTTGTAAGACTGATTAATTATACAATTTTGTAATAAAAATATCCCCCAGTTTTGGCTTTATTACAAAATAAAGAAGTTTTACATATTCATAAAGAGCGTTGTCACTTTTAACTCTTCCTTTATTCCAATACTCTGAGATAATACCACTGTGTACCAGTACTTCAATAACGTTGGATTGTTTTGTAACCACTAGTTTTACGCGTACACGATTCAAAATAATATAAGCTAAAGTTAAAAAGCCTTATATGTCGAATTGATGGGCACAGGCCACTTATTTCTAAGAGGGTTAAAGAGGAGGAGAGGGAGAAATTAAAAAGCAAGAGTATTAGTCTGCAGCTGCTGCAGTGAGTGTTATCACAGTGCAGTGACGTGTATCCAAATTAATATCGTGTAAATACTTTTAACATAGCATTTGCTTACAGTTGCTTTGTTAAAAATATAATCTTATAATCTACTGAAATAAAATTTGCAAAATATGAATAAAATGTACAACATTTTTTTTGGGTCGAAGAACTGGCAACACTGCGGTGTTTCTCTGACTAAAAACTAACGCGATCATAATTTTACAACTACCCGTAGCGATGGAATGTATAAAAATATAATTGTTCGTATAATCACAGACTATTGCTGTAAATGACAATATCTAGTCTAGTCTAGGGTAAATGCCAAAAGGATCCCTGAATATCTATCTAGTGGACGAGTAGATTAATCATTTTACTAGTTAAGGATCCTTTGGGAGACAATGGAGTGTGATAGAATTGTATAGTTTATATTATTGTCCCGGTGTAATAACTGAACTGTAAAAGGGAGAGAAATAGTGAATTATAATGAATGGTATTGGATATTTCATTTAATACAAATTAATTGCTTGTTTTATAACGGTCAAAATTTTTTGATTAATAATGAAATAAATTCATGGATTAAATTATTCATTCAAGTTTTCATAGCTCTGTGCTTTATTTATATTCCCTTATGCCAATACTATAAAATATGAAGTCCATAAGGCTCAGTACAAATAATACATTTATTCCGATTTATGGGAATTAATTCTCTACCAATACTTACATTTGTGATACGCGAGCCTTCCCTTAATTTTACATTTCAGCATTAAGGAAATACTTGAGTTTGAAGTAATGTATAGTATTTAAAATGTAAATTAATATTTTGTGCGTCATTATTGGCATGAGGCATTGGCATCGGGAGGAATTAGCAATAACTTCTTATTCATTTTCAAATCTTTTTTACAACATTAATAACAGTTTCAATTCAAGCTAATAATAGGCAACGAAGCTTAGCACGCACTTTCTATAATTAATAGAATGATGTGTTATTTAATAAATTATATTTATTTATTTATTCTCTAAACCATTTCCCATTATCTGGGGTCGGCGCAGTAAATCTTTTTGTTCCATTCCTCTCTATCAGCCGTCATTTCCATACTTACTCCTTTCATTCTCATATCACTCTTCACACAATCAATCCATCTTTTATTCGGCCTTCCTCTGCCCGTGTGTCCCTCCACATTCATATTCAACACTCGTTTTGTGACATGACTTTCATTCCTCCGCATCACATGCCCAAACCATGCCAATCTGCTTCCTCTCACCTTTTCTACCACTGGCGCTACTTTCAGGCTTCCTCTTATATACTCATTCCTTATCTTATCCATCCTTGTCACACCACACATCCATCGTAACATTCTCATTTCATTCGCATGCAGTCTATTTTCATCCTTCTTCTTGACGGCCCAGCATTCACTTCCATACATGACGACAGGTCGGATGATCGATTTGTAAATTTTCCCCTTCAGCCTTATTGGCATTCGGGGATCGCACGTTGTGGCTGTGACCTGTCGCCATTTCATCCACCCTGCGTTAATCCTATGCTGCACAGCTCTATCTATTCCGCCGTCGCCTTGAATGAGGGAACCGAGGTACTTGACATCTGAGCAGATAGGCAGTATAGCGCCATCCAACGACATGGGTACAGGACTGGAAAGACCGCCGAAATCACAGCACAGATATTCGGTTTTGGATCTGCTGATCTTCAAGCCAACACTTTCCAGCCTCCGTTGCCACCCCGTCAGTCTGCTCTGTACCTCGATGCCTTCTTCCCCGACAAGCACGATGTCATCGGCAAAGAGCATGCACCAGGGTGCCTCATCCTGCAGGTCCGACGTCAAGGCGTCCATAATCAGTAGGAAGAGGTAAGGGCTCAATGCCGACCCTTGGTGCAGCCCTACCGCCACATCGATACTGCCCGTAGTTCCCGCGGCAGATCGTACACATGTACGGGATGCTCTGTACATAGCACGGACTAACCTCACATACTTACGTTATTTAATAAATTAAACAGTCATATAAAACATTCCTAAACATGATTTGTCAATACTGTTTATTAGAAATAAGATATTGACCAAACGGGAACGGGAGCTTTACTATCTTATATAAACAGTCTTTTGTTCTTTGATTGTGTGTTTTTTTATAAAATTCGTTATTCCAATTTCCCAGATTACTAAACTATTACCAACTGTTAAACTGTTGGGATTGTTAAACATTTCCTATACAAATGATATATTTCACATTATTTTGTATGATGGTATTCTATACAAAGATAAAAATACAACCCCAATTGAATTTAGTTAATTTTAATGCCTACAAACGAAAATAAGAATATCCTACGTCATGTATTTAAAGTGATTAACAATATTAACATCTTATTATCTGTACGAAGGCCATAGTTGTGACATTTGCTTGCCTATTTCAGTCTACTAAATATTACTATATTACATTATTTATAAGAAATTTATTAAATGTGTATGAAGGTAACTCACTCATTATTTAAGCAATACTTAGCATTGCCTCCTGTTCACAGAAATGTTATAACCGCTATAGCAAGTTTACATTAAATATTGTATGAAAACATTAAACATGGCGGTTACTGTTTTCTTTTCATATAAAAAGATTCATACATTCCATAACTGTTAGTTATAAACGTGGAAAGGTATTTTTCCTTAAAGAGTGACAATATGAGAATTAAGAATTTATCACATTATAGTCTTTGAGATTATTAAAACGAAAATAAAAAAGAAAATAAAAAACAAAATGTAAAACCTGTTGTGTTTACATGTAAATAATTATTTCGTATACTTTTTTTTTACGCGAACTTCATAATTACTTATGGGTAGCCATACACGTAACGATATATTTGCGCATGCCGATGCCGCTCGTGTTATTTAATTTTTAGTTAGTAACACGGCTGGCAACATTACGCGCAGTCTGTTGGGACAATTGCAAAATTTACTTGTGGCCAAGAATTGTTGTGAAAACCTGAGAAATTTCCGATTTCGTGTGAGGAATTCAAAGTAATACGGTAAGAGTAATTAATTTTTCAAAGTGAGCAAATTATTTTCAGGTCTTCTATTATTTTATATATTTTCAATAGTCAAAGTGTCAACCCAATGCGCGTGTGTCAAAATATTCCTAAATACTCCGATTACATTATGGGCTGTTTTTAAATCAAAAGTGAATTAGGCTTTTGTCTTGCCAAGCCAGGGCGCTTTACCACTTTCCATCAGCTGCAGTAGTAGTTTTTTTTGTGGGGTGGTAAACGAGCACACAGTCCACCTGATGGTAAGTGAATGCTGTGGCCCATAGACATCTACATTTATCTTCCACTAAGAATCAAAACGCAGATGCGTTGTCAACCATGAGGCCTACGATGGAATGTCTCGTTTCCAGTAAAACGGATTTCCAGTTCCCTTACACTCACCATACGAAACGCTTTTACGCTGGTATTCTGAGACAGCGTGGTCCTATCCCGGTCGAGCCCATGTATTCGTGCTAAAACCATAATATAGCTGCAGCGTGGCTCTACCACGTGAAAAAAGCAAAGCTAAGCAATGCCTTGATAAAAATACACTACTCATAATGCGTGATGAAACGTCCATAAATTACTCTCGTGAGTTGTTTATCCGTGCAATATTTTATTTAAACAAACTTACGGATTGTTTTCTAACTAAGCTGATGAAATAATAATAAATTAATTAATCTAGAATTTTAGAGATTCCCCTTTAATCACGAGATAAATTAGGAACACAACTGATATGCGTCGGCTATGGCTACATGCTTTAGGTAAACTCATGAGATTTTGAGAATCAAACATACGAACTAGTTTGAGACCAGTGCAAGCCCAGGAATTTGTGCGATTATAAGCTGCAATTACATCGTTATGTATATGGTTACCACAAGACAAATCATATAGACAACACACAATATATTTTCTAAATAATCAATTTTAACCCATATTATCATATAATTAGGATCTACACTTCATTGTCACTTTAACCAATATATCTACGTTATTTTTTCCATGCAAAATGCAGAAAAATCAGATCAATATTTTAGCATAACTACATTGCTTTGAGCGCTATCTATGAGTACTATAGCTTTAGCAAAGTTATTGTAGTTAAGCACTTTTAAGAGTAAATTATAAACTTAATTGATAATATATATTATGCTTTACCTATCGACATTTTACTCTTTTTACTACTTATTTTAGTTTTTTTTTATATAATTCATATTTTTTAATGTTTTTAATAATAATTAATTGAAATCTAATGTTTTAAAATTTACCGTATTATGCGCGCACAAAAAGAATAGGGCCGGTATTCAGGGACAATCCAGAACTCAAACACAAACTTATCAATGTCAAAATTTGAGTCTAAATGTTCTAGAACATAATATGTTATACAAATTTGGACATTTAAAGTTTGTGTTAAAACTCAAAATTCTCTCCGAATCAGGGATCATATCACGTTTTTCTGTCAATTTCGCTTTCCGTTTTACTAAGCGCAATTTTTATATGCAGCCATCAAAAAAATGTATTCCGAGATTTTTTTGGCTTTTTTATTGTTGGCAATTTTTGTCTTGTTTGTGTAACAAAAATAAAATATGTTCTCACCATAAAATTAATAACATTGAAATAAAAACAAATATTTATTGAATTAATAGAGGTGAAAATATAAATTTTAAGATGGCCTTTTTATACTTTACCATCAAAGAGTATATAATCACTACGCATATGAAGTTAGTGCGCATGGCAAAACGAAATATAATTTGGACAGCCCTATTGCTATCGTGCGCGAGTAGTAAAATCTTGGACAAAGTTGTGTGATAATTTGTCCAAAAGTAAAATCGTTTAAAAATTGACTGTATTATTCCAACCAGTGACATAAAGCCGGTGAAATAAAAAATACTGCATTTTTGATACAACGAACTCTGAACAGGCAAAACTGTAGTTTTATAAAATATTGAATTTTTAGCTATTAAACTATGTCGAAAACCACTTTAAAATACTGCATTTAAGTTTTGTAACAGTTAAAGTAACTGAATTTTACATAATTTACATTTATAATAAAGTGGAATTTAAATATTTTTTACGAGTCTGATAATTTAATGGATACCTTATTCCCAAGCAAATTAAAGTTTTTAATTGTGCAAGATATATTACACGTAATACGTAAAGACTCGAACAATTTGCCGTGTCAAACTTTACGATTCCACAACTTAATTCTTATACTGCATTACGTATCTGTAATATTGATGCGAGTCATCTATTATTACATACATATAATTCATGCCCGCATGTTCGTGCAAATTATACAGAAGCGGGATATGTACACACGGCTTAGCTACGGTATGCGTATTCACGCGTGCCAATTTTTCTGCCAGTCACGTATTTACGCCTGTCAGTTTGCTTGCAGTGCGTTACGTTTGGTTGCGGATCATGAGTTCACGAGGTTCAGTTCGATCGTTGTTCACGTGTTTTTGTGAATATGTGCGACTGCAAGGCACGTGTTCTCGCGGGTCAGTTCGGTTGCGGGGTTCGTGTTCTCGTAGGTCAGTTCGACTGGGGGCACGAGTTTTCATGGATCAGTTCGACCGTGGGGCACGTGTTCACGTGGGTCAGTTCGGCGGCGGGTCACCGCCAGGCGCGACGCGGGGAGGGCGACGCTCCGGGCTGTCACCTACACGTGCGCAGTCGCCAACACCTAATGCGGCCATCACTGTAAATAGACCATTTTAGATTTTATTATGTAGGTTTATATTCTAGAATTCAATGTGATTTCATTCACATTTCTACTTACGTAACGCTTTCTATTTACGTAATACAATTAGTTAACAAATTACATATATGTAGGGTGATGCATACATTTCATAGAAATAAATGATATGATAAACGAAAAACGACTGATACGGCAAATACGTCTAAATGGTAAATGATGACAACATTGAAACAATTTAAACTAATGATGCAGAACAACAAAATATGATATCCTTTGAATGTAAAAAATGTACTGGGGAATCAATATGGTCTTCTAAAAAGGCTACTCGTGTAATTATAATTCGTGGATACGAAAAACATTAAAACTAAAATTTAAAACCTAGTTAATAATCAGCACAACATCAAAAGCTTTAAAAGTAAATCAAAACCTGTTATAAAAAGTTACACAGAAATTCAAAGATTTAGTCACACAAAAATATTCATAGTAAAAGTGTATTAGGGTAAAGTAAAAATTGAACAAGAAAATAAAGATAACTAGTCTTTAGTAAATATAGATAGAGCATAATTAAGCAAAGCAAATGCCTGCCATGTTAATCCGGTGATGAAGCGGCGACGACGCGTGCGCAAGATTGTCTTCCTCGATACGGATGTATAGACCGATGATACTTACATGTGTGCGTGTTTGTGTGCTTTGTTTTAGTAAACAATGATTGGTTTCTATTGATTGGAATGATATATAATAAAACGAAATTGTCCTGTCATCACTACAGTAGTACTAACAAAATACTTCTGTTTAATGTAGAATATCTAAATAGGTTATGACAACTTCGCTTTTCTAACTGATTAGTTTTTCATTGTTCATTTTGTAACGTAAACTAATCAAAACCTAAACAGTTAACTGTGCATCTCGTTAGTGTGACGCCTGTTTTCTGAGCCCACCCCTCACTTTTGACACGTCGCATCAGTAAGGATAGTATATGACACTTTAGTGTGGACACAATTCGCTAGAGTAAAGCCGCTTTTGTACGATGGGCGACTTGACTCGATATGCGGTCGCGATAATCGCCATACCACTCATCTGTCGTTCGTTCGATTTTCTACATGAGACGAACTTTTTGGATCCTATACTGTTGTAAGGTTTAAATAAAAAAAAAATAGATTGTCGTTGTCATCGTTAGTTGTAGTCTTTATGTACCTAAGCGTTAATAATCGAAATACATGACGGGCCCATTGCCACTTCTGTTTACTAAACCGTTGCTATATCGATCCAATAATCTGATTTAACTGTGGAGGCGTATATCCCCAGTGAAATCATATTATTATGGATACACTTGGAGTTTCGCTCTGTTTCCATATTAGGGATGTTGCGGATGCAGAATCTGCAGATGCAAATTATTTGAGGCGCAAACTTGAGATCCACATCCGTACTCACATTCTCAAGTTTTACAAGATATGATTAGTTTAACTACACGAATAAATTAAAGAAATGGTAATTTTTTATATTATTTTTTATTTAATAATGAAATTCTAGTATGAAAATTACTAATTAATTATTAGTATTCATATCATACACGTGCACGATACGTACCACTCCCTGCCCCCCCCCCCCCACCCAATTTCTCGTCGCGAAACATGATTATTACAGATCATCATCATTACAGCCTTTCATAAGTCCACTGCTGAACATAGGCCTCCCCCAAGGATTGCCACAAAGCACGGTCCTGACCTACCTGCATCCATCGACTTCCTACACGTCTTACCAGGTCGTCGCTCCATCTAGCGGGGGGATGCCTTACACTACGTCCGCCCGTACGAGGCCGTCACTCGAGAACCTTTTTTCCCCATCGGTTGTCGGTTCTTCGAGCTATATGGCCGGCCCATTGCTACTTCAGCTTACTGATCCGTTGGGCTATGTCGGTCACTCTGGTTCTATTGCGGGTATCCTCATTTTTAAGTTTATCACGCAAAGAAACCTCGAGCATAGCCCTCTCCGTAGCCCGCTGAGCGACCTTGAGCTTCCTCATACGACCAGCAGTGAAGGACAACGTCTCAGTTCCATAGGTCATCATTGGCAAATATCCACAACAGAGATGTTTCATATCTCCCTAAGTAGTTTAGCTACCGCATACGCCAGTAGTGAAGGACTAATTATCTGTTGTACACTTTTGTTTCAAGCTTTAATGGAATATCGACTAGAAACTGTGTCATAATTTCGCAGACAATGCTTGGACAAGAGGTTAACCGAAGAATCCGAGTTGGATTCGTCTGTTAACCTCTTGTTACACTGATGTGTCTAGTTTTAGTTGATATACGTGATAGAGCCATACTGCAGCTAGATAACTGTTATAGTTGTAGCACGAATGGATCGGCTCGACCGGGGAAGGACCACGCTCTCACAGAATACCAGCGTAAAATAGCAGCTTAACGCTGCTGTTTCGTATGGTCAGTTAGACACCCGGAGACTCTTTTTACTGGAAATGCGGCGTTCCATCTTAGTGCTCACGGGTGACAAGGCATCTCCATTTTGATTCGACATTGAGGATAGATGTAGATGTCTATGGGCCCCAGCAACCATTTACCATCAGGCGGGCTGTGTGCTCATTTGTCAACTTTATCCTATAAAAATAAATATATATTTTCGACATTTACACCTGTGCAAACTGTCAGTTTGCCGTGTGGTGGTGGTGCCATAGAATCCATCTGCTTAATTTCGTCAGGTGGGTTTGAAATAGTTGGCTAAAGGGATCAAAGGTAAAACAAAACTTAAGAGGATTTCCTAACAACGTCCAGTTCTTACAAATGCATCTTCTGTTTCTTCTCTGGATTAATTTTTTTTGATTTTTTTTTTATAGAATAGGGGGCAAACGAGCATGCGGCTCACCTGATGGTAAGTGACTACCGCCGCCCATGAACAACCGCAACACCAGGGGAATTGCAGATGCGTTGCCGACCTTTTAGAAAGGTGTAAGCTCTTTTCTTGAAGGTTCCTAAGTCGTATCGGTCCGGAAAATTCGCTGGTGGTAATTGATTCCACAAGGAAGTCGTGCGAGGGAGAAAACTTCTTCTAAATCGCACAGTGGTGGACCGCCAATCATCCAGATGGTATGGATGGTAACGAGAGTTTTGTCGCGATGTGCGATGGTGAAATTGAGCGGCTGGAATTAGTCCGAACAATTCCTCAGAGCACTCCCCGTGATAAATGCGATAACATACGCAAAGAGATGCAACATCTCTACGCAGTGCCAGTGTATCGAGCCGATCAGAAAGAACTCGGTCGTCGACGATTCGAACCGCTCTGCGCTGGATGCGGTCAAGTGGAAGGAGCTGGCACTGGGGTGCCCCGGCCCAGAGATGAGAACAGTATTCCATGTGGGGCCGAACTTGCGCTTTGTAAAGTTGCAAGCGATGTGCCGGCATGAAATACTGTCTCGCTCTACTGAGCACGCCAAGCTTTTTAGAGGCCAATTTGGCCTTCCCTTCAAAGTGACCACGAAACTGCACACTATTCGATATGTCGACGCCAAGGATTCCGATACTGGCTGAGGCAGTAAGGGGAGTGCCTTGAAACTGAGGAGATACGACAAAGGGGTTCTTTTTAGCGGTAAACGCGCAAACTTGTGTCTTCTGGGGATTGAACTGGACTAGATTTAGTCGGCCCCAATCCGAGACTTTGTTAAGCAAAGACTCGACTTCAGACACAAGTTTGTCCCGGTACTCGACGACGTTTTCCCGAGAAATATTGGCACGGCCGGTATAAAAGGCATCACCAGTGCTGTCGTCCGCATAGCAATGAATGCTACCAGTTAGCAACATATCATTGATATGCAGGAGAAACAGCGTTGGTGATAGCACGCAGCCTTGTGGAACACCAGCGTTGATAGGCTTGAGATCAGAGCATGCACCGTCTACTACGACCTTGATGCTCCGATTAGCAAGGAAACTGGTGATCCATTTGCACAATTTCTCGGGAAGCCCATAGGAAGGAAGCTTCGAAAGAAGCGCTTTGTGCCAGACCCGATCAAAGGCCTTCGCTACGTCCAAACTAACGGCTAATGCCTCCCCCTTGGACTCTACTGCCTCCGCCCATCTATGAGTTAAGTAGACTAGAAGATCACCAGCTGATCAACCCCGACGAAAACCGTACTGGCGGTCACTAATCAGCTGGTGATCCTCAAGGTACCTCATGAGCTGGCAGTTTACAATGGCTTCCATTATTTTGGAGAACAAGGAGGTGATGGCGATAGGCCTGTAGTTGGACGGGTCTGAGCGGTCGCATTTTTTAGAGATCGGGTGCACCAAAGCTGTCTTCCATGAATTCGGGACTACGCCTTGGGAGTAGGAGTACCGGAAAAGACGCGTTAAAACCGGTGCCAACTCCGGAGCACACGTCTTCAGCACAATGGGAGGGACTCCATCGGGCCCACTCGACTTGCAGACGTTTAGGGAGAAGAGTGCTTTGCGGACCGAGCGCTGTGTAAATCGCACATCCGGCATGGAGCACTCACATCGCGGGATGGTCGGCGGTGTGTTCCCCCCGTCATCTAGAGTCGAGTTGGACGCAAAAAGAGAGCTCAACAGATCGGCTTTCTCCTTTGCGGCATGGGCCAGTGAGTCGTCCTCTCTGTGCAGAGATGGAAGAGATGGCTGACAGAAGTTCCCTTGGACAGCCTTGGCGAGAGACCAGAATGCACGGGTTCCCGAAGGAAGGCGAACTAGCTTCTCGCCAATTCTGCCGATGTGCTCAGACCTTGCCTTGGCAATGACGCTTTTGAAGGACCTGGAGGCGGAATTATACTTCTTTTTAAGTGCGCTGGTGTTTACATCCCGAGACGTTGATGCGTCAGCCCAGGCCTGGTAGCACTCCTGCTTATAGCGTGATGCTATTTTGCAGGAGCGACCAAACTATGGCTGGGATCTGCCTCCGATGGGCACCACAGAGGATGGAATAAAAAGTTCCATACCCTGAAGTACCACATCAGCAACAGAATCGGCAACAACGCTGGGATCTTCCGGTGAGAAGCAAACCCGCCCCCAAGGGTAGGATGCAAAAAAAGACTGCATCCCGTCCCAGTCAGCTGACCTGTAGTGCCAAACACGGCGGCAAGCTGCAGATTGCAACTGCGATTGGAGCGTGAGTGGCACCGTACTCCGGATCAGACAATGGTCCGAAGAGCCCAGAGGGGCATCGACGGAGACCTGATATCCGTCCGGATGAGAGGTCAGCAGAAGGTCCAACAGGGAAGGTACATGGTCTTCCACATTTGGGATCCGCGTAGGCGAAGTAACCAGTTGTGTTAGATCATATGCCAAAGCAAAGTCATAGACAGATCTACCCGCACGATCGGTTAAACGAGAACCAAGCCATTCAGCGTGGTGGGCGTTGAAATCACCGAGTATCACGATCTCTGCGGATGGGACCTGTTGTAGTACGGAGTCTGCAGCCATTTGGACGTGGTCGATGAGTCGGTCTGTGTCGGCATTACCGCTATGGGACCTATAGAGGCACCCGTAGACGCGGGGATGGTCGTCGCTGTCTACGCGCAGCCATAGGATGGACAGGTCCGTACCTTCAAGACTGCCGAGGCGTCGAAAACAGATGTCCTCTCTGACATACACGCAAACTCCAGCCCGGGGCACAAACGAGTGTTCTAATTTGTACCCCGGGTAGGAGAGATACGAAGTATCAACCGGAGAGGACACCTGTGTCTCGGTTAGAAAGAGCAAGGCCGGCTTAGCTATCTCCAGATGGTAGTGGACGGCCCCCTGATATTGCAGAAATCCACGGTAAGCGTGGCAGGGGTTGCCTTTGTCTTCTTGCTCCGCTTGCCCCGAGCAGGTTTCGTCTTGAGCGGAATTTCGCCCCCCCCCCCCCCAGAATACGCGGGGCAGCCTGAGCACCCACGCCCAGGAGTGGAGTAGTTTGGTCGTGGATGCTCAGCGAGGGATTCTCCAGGGGTGCTGGTACCTTCCTGGGGTAGTCTTTTATTTAATTCCACTACCATGTTGATGGGGGGGGGGGGGGGGGAGAATTGGGCCTCCGGCCACCTGCACTCACCAAGCGCAACGCAGAGGTAAACCTCTACTTCACGCTGGTATTCTGTGAGGTCGTGGTACCACCCCGGTTCGAGCTGGCCCATCCGTGCGACAGCAAAAGCTACCGCTTAGCTCTACCACTGTGAATGACAAATGATATATGACAGTAAATCAAATATATGACACAATTTATATCTGCCGTTACCATATTCCTATGTTTTTATTTTTATAAATTAATCGTTTTAAAAACTACGATCCTTTTGAAATTACTACTGATCGGATATCATCGCACAGCTGCGGGTAGTAATTGGTTGATGATGAAAATGTTATAGGTCAATGAGACTTCAGTTTTTGTCATTTTCCGTACGCAACATATAGTGTTTACTTTTGTAGTTAATCCATTTACAAACCATAAGGTTCTGTGGCATTGTGTATTTTGTGAGAATTTAATAACGATACTAGGCATATTTCAATTATTTTTGAAATTTCAGTACCAGATTCGTTCCAATACGAAAATTTTAAATTTGACCCTAATTATATTACTAAACAAAAATACTTATAAAAGATGAAGCCGCAGGAATAATCTACAGAGATGACGTACTAATGAATATAGAATTACGTTAACATTTAACTTCATGCAATTTTAAACTTTTTATCATTAAATTGTGTAAATCAATAAGCTGATTGGTTATAAAAAGCGAAGCAAGTTGTAAGGGTTAGTTCACACAGTGCGTTTTTTATTTTTGCATATAGTGTGAAAATTTTCGTGTTTGTTTGTTTGTTTGTTTGCACCTGTTCACTGCTCGTCGACGATCCGCCACGCACGCACTTCGCCGCCGCTGCAACACACTCAACGTTAATTTACAACCAATGTTTGATTTTGAAAATATTTCTATTATTATTTATTAAATGAAGTCATAAATCGAGCGATAATATAAAACAAGGAAGGATAAGGTCTTCTGGATTTTATATTAACAACATAGAGTTGTATAAAATGTTACAGTTTGTACGTGGTAGAGCCACTCTGCAGTTATATTAATTGTATAATTGTAGCACGAATGGGTCAGCTCGAACGGAGAAGGACGACGCTCTCACAGAATACCAGCGTAAAATAGCAGATTAATGCCGCTGTGGTTCGTATGATAAGTGTAGAGACCCTTTTTACTGGAATAGAGGCATTCCACCTTAGTCCTCACGGCTGACAACGCATCTGCATTTTAATTCGCAAACGATGATAGGTTTAGATATCTATGGGCCACAGTACCATCAGATCGACTGGGTGTTAGCTTGTCATCTATATCTAATAAAAAAAGTTTTATTATTAAAGTGACTTGAATCATTTTGCTACATTACAGTATTACGACACGTAAGAAATCAATCTATCCATCACATTGCGTATTACAGAGTTGGGTTACTAGCAATTATGCATTTAATATTGCAGTTTTGAAACTACTAATATGTAATTCAGTAGTTTTCATATAGCTAAGCGCCTTGTATCTGTTGTTTAGTCGTTTTAAATGAACACTCCATAATATTCAGGTTAAATAGGTTATTTAGCTTAAATGTTGTACTGTGTTTAATGATAAAAACTTTAATATAAATAATGGTAAGAGTAAATCATCTTACAGTATTGTTAAGTTGTTCAATAATGATCTACAAAGGCAGAGCTATATAGAGGATTAATGGATAGGCTGCGGAAACACGCAAGCTCGTTGCATTTTTCCCGAACAACGATAGTGTGTAGTGTAGAACGTAGAATTTCGTTAGCACACACGGCAGACTGTTGTTTTAACACTTTCACTGTCCGGTTTCCAGACACAATAGTAAGACAATAGCAGTGCCCTATATGTAGTGCACGAGACAGCGAAAGGGTTAATACACAGTCGTGGTAAAATTAAATATACGTCGCACAGTGTGTGTGCGTGAAATACGCCCGCGTTTTTGAATGTGTGTGTATGTATGAGAGTACGCCTATGTGTCAGTAAGTGTACGCGCTCGGTGCGGGTGGTATAGAGCGTGGTAGTGTAAGAGTGTACGTGTGTCGGTGCAAGCGCTCGTCTGCCGGTAGTGTAGAGTACACTGGTGCACGAGAACGCACTCGCACACGCGTATGTAGGTTGGTTAGTACGTTTGATCAAAGTACGGCACGTTGTTGTTGCACGTGTGTAGTTATGTCGGTCTGCGCGCTCACTTTTCGGTGGTGTAAAGTATGGCGTTGTACGTGTTTGAGGGTATAGGTATGCCGGTGTGCGCGCTCAACTTTCGGCGTTGTACGTGTGTGCTGGTGTACATGTGGGCGGTGTGTGTGTGTGTGCGCTCACCTGCCGGCAGTATAGAGCGCGTGCGCGGCGGGCGCGGCGGCCAGTGCGTGCGGCACGTCGGGCAGCGCGGCGGGCGGCGCGGCGGCGCGCAGCGCGGAGCTCCACAGCCGCAGCGCCTGGTCGCGCCCCACGCTCGCCAGCCGCCCGCCCCCCGACACGCTCCCCACGCCGCATAGACCCGTCACCCACCCCTTGTGCGCGTTCATCACGCTCTGCGCACAAACCATATGATAAACCTTGACGTTATCACTTACGATTACAAATTTTACAAGTTCATTCTTTAACTTTTACTATATAGACAAACTGGCCGAAAAAAAACTACACGCTAGAGAAAATACGTAAAAAAGAAAGAAAGACGACAGACGCATTCAGTTGCATGCATAGCTTAATATTTTAATATCGTTTTAAATTACACAACGTCAACACTGAACGTATAATTATATCAGCACTCCGTCGAGTCTTATTGAAATTGAAGTTTTATGAAAATACCAACACTTAATACTTATCGCAACGCCACAATTCCATCTCTTTTCCATCAGGAAACCTCAGACTAACAAAGATAGACGAAGCGCTGCGTACATTTTAAGAGACGCCGAAAACATGATCAACTTCTTTACATTTACAGTTATGCATACGTTTATTACTACAAACACACACACACACACACACACGAACACGCGCGCGCGCGCGCGCTCACACACCCACACTCACACACACCCACACACTCGCACATACACACACGCGCACACACACACACACACACACACACACACACACACATACACGCACGCTCTAGTACGCACACACGCACGCTCACACAGGAAAAACAAACTCGAACGCACGCACGTTCACGTACAAACACATCTTGCACGCACGTTCAGGCACTCACACTTACGCACGCTCACACACGCAAGCACACACGCACGCACACACACACACACACACACATATATACACATCCTCGCACGCTCACGTACGCACATACACACTCCCAAACACACACTCGCAAAGATACACACTCGAAAGCTCGCACGCTCGTATGAACGCACGCTCACGTACGTACACACAAGCACACTCGCCCGCTCACGTACGCACACACACACTCGCACGCACGATCAAACACACACTCGTAGGCACACACGCTCACGTACGCACACACGCACACACACACGCTCTCGCACACTCATTCAGGCACGCACTCGCACGCACGCTCGCAGTCGCAAGCACACACACACACACAAACACACACACACACACGCACACACACACTTGCTCGTACGTTCAGGCACGCACACGTACGCACGCTCACACACGCACGCACACACACACACACACGCACGCTCACGTACGCACATACACACTCGCAAACAAACACATTCGATAGCACGCACGTTCACGTACGTACACACACGCACGCTCGAACGCTCACGTACGCACACATACACACTCGCACGCACGCTCAGGCACGCACACACGCACTCGCATGCACGCCCACACACGCAAACACACACACTCGAACGCACGCACGCTCACGTGCGCACACGCACACACTCGCACACCCGTTCAGGTACGCACTCGCACGCACTCTCACACTCGCACACACACGCGAGCGCAAACACACACACACTCTTACCCACGCACGAACGCTCACGTACGCACACGCACACTCGCACGCTCGCTCAGGCACGCACACACGCCCTCGCACGCACGCTCACACACACGACGCACGCTCACACTCACGTACGCACACATATACATAAGCACGTTCAGGCACGAACTCTCACGCACGCTCACACACGCCATCGCACGCAAGCACACACACATATGCACGTTCACGTACGCACACGCACGTTCACGTACACACAGACACACACTCGCACGCACATTCAGGCACGCACACGTACGCACGCTCACACAAGCAAGCACACACAAACACACGCACTCGTACGCTCACGTACGCACACACACACTCGCAAACACACACTCGAAAGCACGCACGCTCACGTACGTACACACACGCACGCTCACGTACGCACACATGTACACACGCACGCACGATCAAGCACGCACACACGCACTCGCACGTACGCTCACGTACGCACGCTCACGTACGCACGCACACACTCGCACACTCGCACACACGCGCAAGCACACACACACACACACACACACACACACACACACACACACAAACACGCACGCACGCACGCTCACGTTCGCAAACACACACTCGCACGTACGCTCAGGCACGTACACACGCACACGCACGCACGCTCACACAAACTCACGTAGGCACACACACACTCACACGCACGTTCAGGCACGAACTCGCACGCACGCTTACATACGCAATCACACGCAAGCACACACACATACACACATGCAAGCACACACACACAAACACTCGCACGCACACCCAGCCACGCACTCGCGCACACGCTCACACACGCACGACCGCACTCACGCTAAGACACGCGCGCGCACGCGCATGTACCCGCATCATGGCGTTATTCCCGTTCCCGTTATGATTGTTGACCTAAACAAGATGCTTATACTATTTATCAAGATGCGACTCTACCCCTTTATATTTTAACTACTTAATATCAAAACTTTGTAATAGGTAATATTTACTAACATAAATATTATATACAAACTATTGATGTAAATAATATCTATTGAAGTAAGTTTTCCTCAAAATATAAAATAAAATACAGACAACTACATATATTAAATTACATTCAGATTCAAGCATTTCCCTTAGTCTTAACAACTCTCAAGAACATTTATTGATCTTTTTTACGGGGGGATTGGTTCGCAGAAATAACCATAGTTGACAAGATGGGCTAACGATTGCAGTATTAGACGTTTGGTAACTTTTATGTATATTCTGCAACTAAATTCTAAACCTTAAATCTTAGACATTTATCGGTGGCCATCAAACTTCAAACATTTGCTTTCCACTACTCTTACGCCGACAGAATACCAATCACCATTTCCATTAATTTGTACAACTTTAACTTAAAACTAACTTATTAAACAATAACGGGAGTATGTACTAAATGTATTTAGAATTTAGATAAATCCTCAAGACTAAAGTGATCTTCCGTTGCGATGCAAACGGGACTGCAATGTAAGACAATAATATTTTAATAATTTGTCTACAATGTCTAAGGCCCGTATTAATAAACGTTACTCAACGACGAACTCAAGTGCGTAATCATTTGATACGCCCTCATTACGATATCAGCATCTCAAGATTATTGCTAATTAATAAACACATAAAAACAGTATCTGAAAACACTGTGCTTTGGAATATTGTTCTGTTACTTGCACTCAATTACACACACATGAGAGTAATAAGATCATAACTTCAATATTGTACTCAAGTGCGTGTACTTGAGCTGAGTCATCATCATCATCATCATCATCATCATTACAGCCTTTCATAAGTCCACTGCTGGACATAGGCCTCCCCCAAGGAATGCCACAAAGCACGGTCCTGAGCCACCTGCATCCATCGCCTTCCTGCATGCCTTACCAGGTCGTCACTCTATCTCGTGGGGGGTCGCCCTACACTTCGCCTACCGTTACGAGGCTGCCACTCGAGAACCTTTCTTCCCCATCGGTTGTCGGTTCTTTGAGCTATATGGCCGGCCCACTGCCACTTCAGCTTACTAATCCGTTGGGCTATGTCGGTTACTCTAGTTCTACTGCGGATATCCTCATTTCTAAGTTTATCACGCAGAGAAACTCCGAGCATAGCCCTCTCCATAGCTCGCTGAGCGACTTTGAGCTTCCTCATACGGCCAGCAGTGAAGGACCACGTCTCAGTTCCGTAAGTCATCACTGGCAACACGCACTGGTTGTACAATTTCGTTTTAAGGTTTTGAGGTATGTCTGACGAGAAGATGTGTCGTAGCTTCCCGAACGCTGCCCAGCCGAGTTGAATTCGAGTGAAATTGACCTCTCGGTCGAAGTTGGACTTACCTAGTCGGACTATTTGTCCCAGGTAAACATACTCGTCAACAACTTCGAGCTTAGTGCTCCCAACAACTACCGGCATAGGTGTGACATGGACATTAAACATAATCTTTGTTTTGTCCATGTTCATCTTAAGACCTATCCGTTGGGAGACACTATTGAGGTCATTGGGCATGGTGCTTAGGTCCTCCAGCGATTCTGCCATAAGGACTATATCGTCGGCAAATCGAAGGTGAGTGATGTACTCGCCATTGATGTTGATACCGTATCCTTTCCAGTCCAGAAGCTTGAAAACGTCTTCCAATGCAGCGGTGACGAGTTTCGGGGATATGACGTCACCCTGTCTTACACCTCTCTGCAATTGGATAGGTTTCGTACTCTGGTTCTGTACTCGGATAGCCATCGTAGCTCTACTGTACAAACACTTCAGCACTTCGATATACCGACAGTCAACTTGGCACCGCTGAAGGGACTGCAGCACCGCCCAGATTTCGACGGAATCAAAGGCTTTCTCATAGTCCACATATGCCAGGCATAGTGGTAAATTGTACTCCTCGGACTTCTGTACAACTTGCCGAAGGGTATGTATGTGGTCTATGGTGCTAAAGCCCTTTCGGAAACCGGCTTGTTCGGGAGGCTGGAAGTCATCAAGTCTGCGTGCGAGACAATTCGTAATGACTCTCGAAAACAGCACGTAGACGCGGCTCAGAAGGGAAATCGGTCTGTAGTTCTTCAAGAGAGCGTTGTCACCTTTCTTGAAGAACAAGACCACCGCACTTCTGCTCCACGCCTCCGGTGTAATGCCACCATGGAGGACGGAATTAAAGAGCTTCTGAAGGACTTCAAGTACCGGATTTCCACCCGATTTCAAAAGCTCCGTTGTAATTCCATCCTCGCCCGGGGACTTTCCGTTTTTAAGGTGCTGGAGAGCCATTCTAATCTCGCTCAGACTGACGTCCGGGATATCTTCGAAATAATGTCGGCTGTACTGTCCATAGAACTTCTCAATCTCACTCAAAATCTCAGGTGTCCCGGAAACGATGCTGCCACATTCTGTCTTCAGCTTTGACAGTTGGCTCTTTCTGGCAGACAGATCTCTGGCAAAGACTTTGGAGCCTTGGTTCCGTTTGATCGCTTCTTCAATACGTACTGTATTGAAGTCGCGTAAGTCCCGCCGCATGCATTTGGAGATCTGTCTGTTCAGATGCCTGTATTGCTGTCAAGTCTGTTGAAGAATGTAGCTTCATCTCCCGTCTAATAGCCATGAGATTAAGAGTGTGATCGGAGAGTTTTTGTTCTTCTGCGGCGGGTCTTGCAGAACTTAGCTCCGACCGCATGGACAGTTTCCACGAGCTTGTCATTTATATCGTCCACTTCATTGCAGTCTTCTAGGCACTGAAAACGGTTTTGTAACTCGAGCTGAAAGGTTTCGGGACTTTGGAACAGAGCACGATGGGGACGGAGCGTTGACTTCATTAGACGAGACCTCTCCAACTTAACGTTTAGGTTCAGTGTGCCTCTAACCATTCGGTGATTGCTACCAGTTTTCACCCTCGCGATCACGGAGACATCACTGAACAGTTGTCGTCTGGTCGTCATAATGAAGTCAATCTCATTTTTTATCGAACCGTCGGGGCTCGACTAGGTCCACTTCCTGTGGGGCCGCTTCTGGAAGAAAGAGTTGATCATAAAGAGTCCCTTTTTCTCCATGAAGTCGGCCAGCTGCTGGCCCCTTGGGTTCCGTTGCCCTATTCCAAATTTCCCTACTTTCAGCTCACCGTTCTCTCTTGTGCCTAGTTTTGCATTGAAGTCTCCCAATAACACCGTATATTGGGTTTTGGAGGAATGCATGGCTCTAGAGATATCCTCATACATTTCCTTCACCTCCTCATCGGGGTGTGCCGAGGTTGGTGCGTAGACCTGTATGACCTTCAGCGAATACCGTTTGGTGATTCTGAGTATAAGGTACGCAACCCTCGTCGACACACTCCCGATCTTTACAACGTTATTAACGAGAGACTTGTGGACGATAAATCCGACACCTCCTTGGGACAGATGGTCGCCCTCCCGGTTATAGAGCAAGTTGCCGGATTCGAGGATTACCGTGTCCTCCCCCTCTTTTCGGACTTCGGATAATCCTATAATATGCCAGTGCAACTTGTCTATCTCTTCTTTCAGCTCCACGATCTTCTTGTCAGTCCTCAGGGTGCGTGCGTTGTACGTTGCCAGGTCGAGTCGTCTAAGGTGGCAACCGAACCTCCACCGGAGATTCTTAGCACCCCCTTTAGCTGAGTAACGTTTATTAATACTGGCCTAAGAACTTGAAGTTGTCTCATACTAACATGGGTCAGGCTATCATCAGCAAGATTCCAACACTTGAGGCTCGAATCCCTGGAAGCGCTGTAAAGGAAGTCCCCGCTCAGTACCAGTGCCTGCACGCCATCGTAGTGAGGTGGTTCTAGAAGCCGTCGGTTGGACGCTTCCCATGAACCTGAATGGACGACAATGTTTAAATAAGTTAAATAAAATTATTTTAAAAACATATCGGCAGTACCATGTCAAAAGCCAGTAAATGACGTTAACAAAAATTATAAAACTGAAGTGATGACGAACTTCAGTCCACCTGATGGTAAATGGCTACTGAAGTACAAGACGTGTAGCCAAATTCCAGCAAAGAAGGCTTTAGATGTGTTGTTATAAATAAATAAATACCTTTGAGGATTATTGTACCTACATAGAAATAGTTGTGCCCCGCGACTTCGCCCGCGAGTAATTTTTACGATTGGATTTCATGTGATGTGTGTATGAAAGCATATACGGTACTTATAACAAAAAATCAATTTTTAAAATTTTCGTTAGTCTGTTAGTCTGTTTGTTCCGTCTAATGTCCGAAATAGCTGGAAGTTAGGCTACTTTAACTTTAGAAAAAGAATTAGTTCCGCGCAAAAATAATAAAACCTTAAATTACACGCGGGCGAAGTCGTGGGAAACAGTTAGTCTAAAACAAAAAAACTGCGGTAGCAAACTTGCCTAAAAAGCGTGGCAACTATGGCAAAATTTCCTCAATGAGGCGCTTTATCGGGGAGCCTATGTTCAGCAGTGTATGAAACCGTGCAGTTGCATTCTCGTTTACGATAGTTATTGTTTTTAATTAAATACGAAATAAAGCTACATACCTGAAATAAACTTCATTACGATGTTACATCACGTTGACAAAGTGCGCACATAAATAATGACAGCAGTTTTTTATCCACAGTCATAAAATCAGTGGTAGGTTTTCGAAAATAACGTTTGCGGTATACAAAACATATGTTACCAGTCGTCTCGCAGTCGACTAATCAACTTACGAAGAATTGACCATAACATTGCGCATAATGTATTATGTATGGCTGCAGAGCCAGTCTACTAGTATAAACGCAAGTCTTTGCTCAGCAGTGGACTTTTATGGGCTGTAACGGATGGATGTGCCATATTAAATAAAATGTGATTGTATTGTGTAGTGTTTTCGTGAGTTGGTGTGTCGTTGTGTCGGGCTGCGTGCGGGTCACGCAGTGGTCGCGTGAGTTGGTGCATAGGTGTGCGGATGTGTTCGTGTGTCGGTGTGCGGGTACCAGTGTGTGAGGGCTGCAGGTCGAGCAGGCGCACGCAGTGGTCGCGTGAGTTGGTGCATAGGTGTGCGGATGTGTTCGTGTGTCGGTGTGCGGGTACCAGTGTGTGAGGGCTGCAGGTCGAGCAGGCGCACGCAGTGGTCGCGTGAGTTGGTGCATAGGTGTGCGGATGTGTTCGTGTGTCGGTGTGCGGGTACCAGTGTGTGAGGGCTGCAGGTCGAGCAGGCGCACGCAGTGGTCGCGTGAGTTGGTGCATAGGTGTGCGGATGTGTTCGTGTGTCGGTGTGCGGGTACCAGTGTGTGAGGGCTACAGGTCGAGCAGGCGCACGCAGTGGTCGCGTGAGTTGGTGCATAGGTGTGCGGATGTGTTCGTGTGTCGGTGTGCGGGTACCAGTGTGTGAGGGCTGCAGGTCGAGCAGGCGCACGCAGTGGTCGCGTGAGTTGGTGCATAGGTGTGCGGATGTGTTCGTGTGTCGGTGTGCGGGTACCAGTGTGTGAGGGCTGCAGGTCGAGCAGGCGCACGCAGTGGTCGCGTGAGTTGGTGCATAGGTGTGCGGATGTGTTCGTGTGTCGGTGTGCGGGTACCAGTGTGTGAGGGCTGCAGGTCGAGCAGGCGCACGCAGTGGTCGCGTGAGTTGGTGCATAGGTGTGCGGATGTGTTCGTGTGTCGGTGTGCGGGTACCAGTGTGTGAGGGCTGCAGGTCGAGCAGGCGCACGCAGTGGTCGCGTGAGTTGGTGCATAGGTGTGCGGATGTGTTCGTGTGTCGGTGTGCGGGTACCAGTGTGTGAGGGCTGCAGGTCGAGCAGGCGCACGCAGTGGTCGCGTGAGTTGGTGCATAGGTGTGCGGATGTGTTCGTGTGTCGGTGTGCGGGTACCAGTGTGTGAGGGCTGCAGGTCGAGCAGGCGCACGCAGTGGTCGCGTGAGTTGGTGCATAGGTGTGCGGATGTGTTCGTGTGTCGGTGTGCGGGTACCAGTGTGTGAGGGCTGCAGGTCGAGCAGGCGCACGCAGTGGTCGCGTGAGTTGGTGCATAGGTGTGCGGATGTGTTCGTGTGTCGGTGTGCGGGTACCAGTGTGTGAGGGCTGCAGGTCGAGCAGGCGCACGCAGTGGTCGCGCGAGCCGGTGGCGAGGCGGTCGCCGTGCGCCACACGCACGGCCGCCGCGCACATCACCGCCGCCGCGTGTCCCGACCACCACTTGCACGCGCACTCCATCCTGCTCGCACACCCACACGTAAGCTTCTCACATTACTCACACAGATAAACAATGAAATTGTCTGGCTTCACCTCTATTCACCTTTCGCTTGCACACTGTCCGTGTCTATACCTACACCCGGCGGTAACAACAACAAAAAAATAACGTTATGCACGCGTCACAATAAACGTTTTTTGTCTTTTATTGCTTCCAGCAGTTATATACTATATTATATTATACTTTTATTTCATTTTATGTTTTTTAGTACCGTGTATGTATGCGGACAGTACAGGCTCGACGAGTCGCCATTTCTAATCCCATTCTTTATCCACACGGGTTATACACGACATTACAACCTGCATGCCTATTGGCTAACTTTATTCACACCAAATCACTTTGTGGCAGACGTGTTGTGTCAATCGTGAACGATTCCAATGTTTATACCTTCCTTTAGACCGAAATTCGGTAACGGCGGCCAGTCTTAACAGACACTAGTCATCTGCGTAGGGCAAGATTATAAGGGCACGAGTGTATGGGCAAAATTCAGATGCACTTTATTCCCTCACTCTCATAGTCATCAGGTACAGGACCAACGGCTTTAAATACTTTCTGAGTTACGGAAGCGATACATCTCCAAATTCCTAACTCCTGGCTGCTATTGAGAATTTATGGACAGAACATCTCAATAACTGACTTTGGCCCGATGTGAGACTCGAAAGCCAAACCTCATGATCAGCATTTGTACTACCACTACACCAATGACTACGTGTCATGAGAAGACTACTCACTTTGAAGTACCAAAGTGACTATACAAAATCTATAAAGCATACGACACAATATACGACAGCGGCTATCATTTTGTTAACAAATAGGCCCGACAGCCATTGTCTGCCCTGTTCATTAGGTGGGCTCTTCGGAATGTTAATGTAAATTCTAGTAACACCTCAATCAGAGTGCGCTAGCAATTGAGTTCAAATTGTTATTTTTTTTTGCATTTTGTTATGTCATTTTAGTCAATAAATATAGAATTTGTTAATAACTTGATTAAAGTCCCACCTTTCAGATGTTAGTATAGCTTTGAACCATCATCTCGCCATACATATACATTGTCTGAATATTATGATCCAATTTTTCTTTTTATAGAAATAGGATGATAAACGAGCACACATTTCACCTGATGGTAAGTGGTTGCTGTCCATCTACATCTATTCTCGTTTGCGAATCAAAATGCAGATGTGTTGTCAGCCGTGAGGTCTTAGATGGAATGCCTCTTTTCCAGTAAAAAGGGTCTCCGGTTCTCTACACTCACCATACGAAACACTGCAGTATTAAGCTGTTATTTTACGCGGGTATTCTGTGAGCGCGTGGTCCTTCCCGGGTTGAACCGATCCATTCGTGCTACAACTATATCAGTGATATAGCTGCAGCATGGCTCAACGACGTAATCAGTCAAGTCGTTTAAAAGTTACTCGATTACGAACAGACATCGATTATATTTTTGTATAATATAAAAAATATTCAGTATATTGACATATACTTAGCAACATCTATTAGATAAATTATTAATGATATAGTGTGAATTCTGCATACATATTACGATAGTTGGTGTTTCTACTTTTTTTTTATAGGATAAGGGTGAAAAACGAGCACACAGTCCACCTGGTGGTAAGTGGTTGCTACGGCCCATAGACATCTACATCTATCCTCTATGCACTCACCAAGCGAAACGCAGAGGTAAACCTCTACTTCACTCTGGTATTCTGTGAGGTCGTGGTACCACCCCGGTTCGAGCCGGCCTATCCGTGCTACAGCAAAAGCTGCCGCGTGGCTCTACCACTGTTAAAAACTTCTACTACTTCAATGAGGTAGTACCATAACTGTTTGTGGTAAAACAAATATGATATTTTCTTAATATTGTTTCGTCCAGAGTACACAACAGATGCCTTCCTAGCTATGGATTTAATAATGTAGATTCTCGGTAACGTCTCATTCGGTATGGCAGTCTATCTCTTCGATATTGTGAACATCTAACTTATGATATTTTGAATAGGAATGTGTTCATAAGAAAAATCTATTTTTATTAGCCTATATGATAATAATACGTGATTACGTACATGCGCAAATCCCAAAGTCGCAATCTGTCTCCGGCCGCGGTATATAGCCGATTCGGAGGAACTGCCGCCAGAGCGGTGACGGCTGCTTCACCGCGCGATGATGCGGCCGCACCCGTCGTTCCCGAAGACCTGATGTACAAACGGTTAAAATATACCTCAGCCCAAAACAACGTTTACAAATCAATTAGCAGTTAACCTCGACAATATTAAAGACAGGCCTGGAAGAGGACAAAATAAAGACTGTCAGAACTTTTAGAATTTGACACTAAGGTCTTACTTTAGACTAAGGTAGAAAAATGTCACGAGACTTGAGAATTTGTTGCTGAACCATTTATGTTATAGCAATATGATCTGCAAATGGTATTGTATAAACTCAGTAGAGTTTAATTACAGAAATTACGTGTGTATATGTTTTTAGGTCGTGCGTGTGGTAGGGTACGTACCAGAGCGTGGCGACGGGCGTGCCGAGACGTGCATCGAAGATCCTGACAGTGGGGCCGGCGGCCGCCAGCAGCAGGCCGGGAGCGGCGGGAGCGGCGGGCGCGGCCAGCGCGCACACGGCGCCGCCGCACCAGCCGCGCCACGCCTCGCGCCCCGCGCACATGTCCCACCCGCGCACCGTGCGGTCTGACACATAACAACAGAGCACGCTTTAAATGTTGCCACGCTCACATGCAATCGGCCTTCACCACCACATCTACCCACAACCTTCTATGTTTCTATGTATACTGCT
Source organism: Parnassius glacialis (assembly GCA_033319125.1). Classification (NCBI taxonomy): domain Eukaryota; kingdom Metazoa; phylum Arthropoda; class Insecta; order Lepidoptera; family Papilionidae; genus Parnassius; species Parnassius glacialis. Next base: position 11,146,642 of record JAVANC010000013.1, read on the forward strand.
AGGTAGACAAGTTAGAACAAAAACTGTGTCACAGCTGTTGGATCACGCGGGCGCGGGCGATTACCTGACACGGTAAATATACCACGTCGTATTTTCATAAACGAAAGTTACTGTTTTTAGGCAAAAACGCAATATAGTTACTTACTTATCTACTATAAGTATATGTACGCATATAAATAAAGATAGCGCTTTCTTAATCACATTAAACAATAACCAGCGTTAGATTGTTGAAAATAACGTTCGCGGTTTAAAAAACAAAGAACTAGTCTTCTTCGGAATGTAGTGCACAATGTATTAATACCGCTAAGCCCGCCTAGTAGTATACATAGAAGCACAGTTAAGAGATTCTGACAGTTGGGAAACGAAGGTACTTCTGCAGAGCAACGGCGGGGGCCTTGCGAGGCAGGAAACGGCGCAACCTTGTGCCAGAGCACACCCCTAAGTCTGCTGTACAATACTTATGCACGTTTTATAAATATAAATCTATAATAGTGAATTACTGTTACAGTTATATAAGTACTAAGTATTAATTTATAATTATAATTGAATTCAAATTACGGCCATGCTTATGTTTCCCCTCATTTTTTAAATAAAATTATTTTTCCAAATGCGAAAAAAATATATATATGTGTGTAATATAAAACAAAAACATTTTACAGCAAATAATTTATTGAATTTGATAATTTTCAACCACAAGTGCGACATAAAATATAACATTATATAACAAATAAATGTCACAATCCTTATTTTTAGACATGTAGAGTCGAAATTATAGTCTATTAAATCAAATTAATATTTTCTTTCGACTAAAATTGCTTCATAATAACGACGTCTACTGAAGTAAATCAATTTTTGTTCGATAAAATGATTTAACATATAGAATTCATTGTATCAAGGAAACAAAAATTAATTGATTCACCGAGTGGTCCGTCAAATAGATTAATTTAATATAAATCGGTAAGATATGAAATCTTGGATGGTTAAGAATGGTTCGGATGTGATAATTTTATTCAAAATGGTTAATTTTATTTATTTAACTAGCTGTTCCCCGCGCCTTCGCTCGCGTGTTAGGGTTTTTGTTTTTGCGCGGAACCCTAATTCGTTTTCTAAAATAAAAGTAGCCTAAGTTACTCCTTATGAAATCAGCTACCTGCCAGTTAAAGGCCCGTCAAAATCGGTCCAGCCGTTTCGGAGATTAGCCGGAACAAACAGACAGACAGACAAAAAGAGCAATGGCAGACTTTCATACATAAAATTAGTTGAGAAGGAATAGTAGCGTCTGTATATCAAAAATATATTTAAATGTTAAGTGTCAGTCCCTTAATAACTCTGTCAAAGAACTTTGTCCTGAGAAGGCGTCAAAAAAAAGATATTTAGATTTGAACCTTTTTAGATTACATCTTTGTCACTTGGAAAAAGTTATGCGTCCTGTGGTTGTTTGATGTTAGCTTAATACATTCTCAACATAATGTACCTATCTACATAATTGAGAGTTTTTAATATTGTATCTCTATTTGTCACGGCCAGCAACTGCTTATCCCAGGAGTAGGGTCCTCCGCGGCCCATAGACGAAGAACCTACAAGCAGGTGCAGGTCAGGCGTCCTAACGCCAAGGGTGGAAAGTTTCTAATTACAATAAACAATCAGGGGGGAGCGTTCTATTCTAATAAAGGGAGCTTACTTACCTCTATCCAAGGCGACTGGTCCCTCAGGATTCGGTCAGGTCGCATGTGGATGTATAGTGCTAGGAAAGTAAGGGTCAGTGATGTGTATCTGGGTGTGGCTGGTAGTGTTATTGACCTTATTAGACCGTTACCATCTGCAGCAGTTCGGACTTCCGCACCGCTCCCACTGCTCTCCGTCCACAGTCACTTTCTTCGTTTCTACGATGACAGTCCCTTCACTCTGTCGTACGATTAACTACCTTACAGAAGCCACTAACTCGCGTTTGTTATAAAGCTTAACACGCGAGACCGGATCAACGGTCACTACCGTTTTGCGTGGCCACAGTTATTTCTAGAATATCATATACCGCACTAGTAACTAATACAGTCGAATCCACTTATACGGACTCAGCGTTAAATCTAAAAGTCCCGGGTGAAGCTCTCAGCAAGGAATACGCGCTACAATTCCCAGTCAGTATATTTACTATACGCGCCTACCATTACGAGTTCCCGACAAAATGGACCGCGTGCTATCTATCGCAGCGATGAATTTGGACTAGCTTGTCCTTGCGTGTCCTCGACACGACGGGACGTCAAAACCGGTATCGTAGAGGCGCGCGCGCCCTCTGACGTCAATTATTGACATTAGCGCTTGGCGCGAACAAACTCCCGTCCCGGTCATAAGGATTTAGGTCCGCGAGCAAACCGGTCAGCGGGACAGGGTCGCGACGGCAAGTTGCAAGACCGAATCCACCACCAAACTAGGCCACCTAAGGCACCCCATCAGATCTTGCAACCCTAACCAACGCCGCAAAATTACAGCCCCAACGTGGGCTACCCGGAGGGCTGAACTGGATGCCCTTCCTGGACATCGCAGCACATAAATAAGTCCTATTCCTAGACAGAAGTCCGACGACTTCCTTCAAACACCTATCTGCGCTCCTATGATTAGTTCCGCAACCCGACCGGATCAGGTCTGCAAACAGCGACGCAACACGAAGCGGCCCAGAGGGACCTCCTAAGCTTCAGTGCAGAGAGCACCCGCAAATTCCCCATGAACGTCGTCTGTGGAGAGCCGAACGAAACGCACAGATAGTCCCTAGTATGAATTTTCAAACAAGTAGGCATAACCAAGCCATCCACCTATAATCATTTACCAAATGGTGCGACAGCTGATTTCCATCTGATAATCTACAAATCAGATAGCCCTTTAGGCAGGTAGTCCTATGCTCATATTTCAACTAATTTTTCAAAGCATCAATGTTCAATTACAGAAGTAATTAAAACAAAGCAATCACCGACGCACATAGGTCAACTTGACAAAGTAAACAAAACAATAAACGTAAGAGACAGCCCTATTTCTTATTTCAAATAAATATCTTAGACAGTGCCAACAAAATGTAAACCAAAAGAAAATTGACTCTTATTCCCTTCGGCACAAATAGAATCACCCCCCGACTGGTCGGGGGAGGGACCCCTTTCAAACCTAGGGGCCTGGTGGCCAGCCGGCGGGCGCCGAGCGTCACCCGTCGGAGGGCGTGGCGGAGAGCCCCCGCCCGTGGGGGTCGAGAGCCTGGCAGAGTCCGGAGAGGAAACGCCGTTCGCACCCAAGCACAGAACTGCATGGTGATTGCCCCGGCAATGCAGACAGGGCCGCCGGTGCGGACAGTCTCGCTGGAGGTGCCCTTCCAGACATGAGTAGCACCAGCGGCGCTCCTTGGCGATAGTTCGCCTCGCCGGAACGGGCTTACTTAATAATTTCGGACACGACGTTACCCGGTGATCAAATGCTCGACAATAGGAGCGGGGGGGGGGGGGGGGTTGACGACGACTTGCCCGGCGGATTCCGCCTCTCACTGGGCACGGCTCGTAAGTCGTCAACGGTGCCCGCCGCGCGCTCGATCTGTAGGCACTGCTCCTCCAAAAACCGCAGCAGGTCATAGAAGGGCGGAATATGGGAGGCCTCGTCCCCGCCGTACCTCTCCTCAAAATGTATTCTAAGGTCGAGAGGTAGGCGGGACAGCACGATGCGGAGCAACAAAAAGGCCCATTCGCCCACTGGTGAATCCAGCCGCCTCAACGTATTACAGGCCACCAAGACTGGATCCAACAGGTCCGTACGTAGTCTGGCCCGGTCACTAAGCAGCGGGAGGCTGAGAAGCTGCTTAACATGTTCGTCCGCAATTTGCCGGACGTTGGCGTATCTTCTGGCTAGGAGGTCCCGAGCAGTCTGGTAGGCGTCGTCCGACAATCTCAAATGGCCGACGACGCTCAGGGCCTCCCCCTCCAGTGAGGCCAGGAGGTACGCCATCTTCTGGCTCGGGGTCAAAGTCACTTCGGGCGTCCACTAGGCTGTCGAAAATACCAACGAAGGTCAGCCCCCAGGAAAGGACCCCGGAGAACCTTGGCAAGTCCAGAGTTGGGAGTCGTCCCAACAGCTCCGGCTGAGGCTGCTTCCGAAAGGACTCGGGCAGGCCACTCGTCCGAGCTTCACGCGCCTCCTCGGCATACCTGCCTTCAGCCTCGATCAACTCGTCCGTGAGTGAAAAGAACTGCTCGTAGTCTGCGAAGCACGAGTCCAGGACTTCCTTTTCCACATCCGAATCCTCGAGCTCAGCGTAAGCCTCCTCCACTGCAGCCCTTCGAGCATCGACCTGCTCGAACCGCTTCATCAAGTTATGGACCCTATCCGGTCGACCTATCAAAGCATGGGCGCTGGTGGCCCAGCGTAACTCAGTCAGCAGGCAACGGATTAGTATCTTGGGCGAGGACATCGCTACTAAATACAAATTACGACGCGGCTCGAGCACAATTACAAAAATATCAAATAACAAATACAACAAAAAATTAACAGTTAACAAATGCAGTTCCTATCAAATCGAGTTGAATAGAAATTATACAAATACGAATTATTACTTATCAAACCAAATACAAGTTAGCACAAAAGAAAAGGCACAAACTAAATTAACAAATAACAAATACTAGTGTGATCAAATCAAGTTAAATTCAAATTGCGTAAATACAAATTACTACTCGAAAGATACATAAACGAAAAAAGAAGATACACATCACGGTCAAAAATGCCTAGCTCGGAAATCGACCCTTCGATAAGAAATCCACTACAACTATCCGACAACGATAATTAACCGATTACGCTAAAATAACCATCTACCTACATGACGCAAACTCCCGCTTGCGCACTAACCGGCGCGGCTTTTCAAAATTACCCGCTAACAACAAACAAGCAAGCCACAAAAGAAAAGAATTTTATTATTAAGTATATAATTAAAAATAAATATATTTTTACGTATTACGGACGGGCGTGATTGTAGACACAAAATTAAACCAATCAACCCAACGCTCTCTGCCACCAAAATTGTTTAATTTTTATCAAACACTATGGTCGGGATCGACCGGGAATCGATCCCGGAACCACGCTCTGCTGCCAAATGTTACGGCCAGCAACTGCTTATCCCAGGAGTAGGGTCCTCCGCGGCCCATAGACGAAGAACCTACGAGCAGGTGCAGGTCAGGCGTCCTAACGCCAAGGGTGGAAAGTTTCTAATTACAATAAACAATCAGGGGGGAGCGTTCTATTCTAATAAAGGGAGCTTACTTACCTCTATCCAAGGCGACTGGTCCCTCAGGATTCAGTCAGGTCGCATGTGGATGTATAGTGCTAGGAAAGTAAGGGTTAGTGATGTGTATCTGGGTGTGGCTGGTAGTGTTATTGACCTTATTAGACCGTTACCATCTGCAGCAGTTCGGACTTCCGCACCGCTCCCACTGCTCTCCGTCCACAGTCACTTTCTTCGTTTCTACGATGACAGTCCCTTCACTCTGTCGTACGATTAACTACCTTACAGAAGCCACTAACTCGCGTTTGTTATAAAGCTTAACACGCGAGACCGGATCAACGGTCACTACCGTTTTGCGTGGCCACAGTTATTTCTAGAATATCAAATACCGAACTAGTAACTAATACAGTCGAATCTTATACGGACTCAGCGTTAAATTTAAAAGTCCCGGGTGAAGCTCTCAGCAAGGAATACGCGCTACAATTCCCAGTCAGTATATTTACTATACGCGCCTACCATTACGAGTTCCCGACAAAATGGTCCGCGTGCTATCTATCGCAGCGATGAATTTGGACTGGCTTGTCCTTGCGTGTCCTCGACACGACGGGACGTCAAAACCGGTATCGTAGAGGCGCGCGCGCCCTCTGTCGTCAATTATTGACATTAGCGCTTGGCGCGAACACTATTATATATTTGCATACAATAAATGTATATTTCTGGCATGGCTCCAGGGCCTTTGTGTCATACAGTGACATTCTCAGAAGGGCTAGAACCCAGAGCCCTAAAGCCAGTGAAAAAAACAGTGACATTTTGTTTTAGCTAATTTTGCTATAACATTAAATGGAATTGTTACATAGTACTATGATTAAGATAATGTATTATTGTAGGAAGTTCTTTGTAAGAGACTTATTTTCAATCATATCACTATTATTTTTATTATTACTGATAGTATAGTTAATACTTATAATAACTTAATATAAAAATATTTTATTTCTGTGTTGTGTTGGTAGTCTTACAAAGTTATACGAAAATAGTATGAAATAAATAAATGGCAACACTTGAATAGAGTAAAATGATTTAAGTCAATTGATATTCCCAATAATGTTTGTCTTTTTCTGTGGCTCTAATTACGAGTATAATACATTTTTATTTGAAAAATCATAGGAAAATAATAAAACGCATTTTATATATAACTTATCTCTAGACGCAATAATTTTTGTCAACTATTTTTCTGCCATTGTGCTTTAAAAAATTGTATGTTATTTATAAATATCGTATTTGCTTTATTGCTATCGTATTAAATATGCATTTATTAAAAAACTGTAATTTTGACATTACAAACAGACACTTCAATTTTATTTATTTGTATAGATAATAAATTTTTAATTTTTTAATTCTTTACTTTAACATTTAAAAGTTATATTAGCCAGAGGAGGTCGATGTAAGAGGAAACACTTTATACTGAACTAGCGGTTCCCCGCGGTATCACCCGCATATATCACGCTCTGACCACGCTACATGACACCTCGCTTATTCTCGTTCGGTTCTAATCGGGTGACTAGGCGTCGATCGCGTGCCTAGCCGAGCGTTGAATTATTTAAATTTTTCATTATCTCTTAAACTATGCGACTAAATAACATGATATAATGCAAAGTTTATTTTCATAAAACTGTCTTGATGGTGAAGTAACTTTCGTTCATAAGGATTAATATGCTATGCCTAATAATAACGCTCATAAATCACCTTTTAATTTTAAATATTTGTTTGTTACAAAATAACTTATTGTGGCTTATGTATGAGAAAAGAAAGATAGATCTATTTTTGTAGAACATAGCATTTACGTATCACTTAACAATACGCCAGCGTACGCGTATTAAGCATTTCGGGAGCACTTTTTCTTCCGACTAAGCTAACAAAAATCAATATTTAAGGCTAGCTCAAAGATGTAGCCTAATACTAGATAGCCTATAACTATTCCTCGTGAATCTGGCTATCATATACAAAAAGAATTTATCAAATCGGACAGGTAGTTCCAGAGATTAGCGTGTTTAAACAACTAAAAACCTCTTTCGCTTTATTATATTAGTATAGATTCTATCTAATTCTCTCATATACATTTATATATTTCTCTCTTTTTAGTATCGCTTTTTCTTTACATTTGTTTCAAATCACAACGATGCTAAAGCAGTTTACTTCAAAAATGATCTTGTTCAATAAATGTTTTAACTTATTTTATTCCCGATTTTGTGACAACCCCTAGCATACCTTGATCATTGCCTGACATCAAAGGTATTTCACAACTGTTAGCTCTTTAAAATGTGATAGAAGTCTTTGTATCTGGTCATCATTTTTAATATAAGTGTCGAATATTATAGTACTAATACTTCCCAATTTAATGAAACATTTTTTTAGAATAAGGGTGACAAACGAGCACGCAGTCCACCTCACGGAGCAAATACAAAGAGGAGGTGTTGTAATTAGATTTCACTATGTAATATCGCGTGACAATTTGCGGGGTGAGGGGGTGTTAAGCCCCGCCCATTTTACTACTTTCCATCTACTGGTAAATAGTAAAACTACTCGCATCGTTCCGTATCGATGTTAGAATGTAGTCTAGCTACCATAACGATATATAGGCCTGTTCACAAAATGTTTATAAAAACTATAAAAATAATATTTTGTCGATAAAAACTCTTTAGGACTGAATATAAAACAAATTTAAGCATCTTAGTATGATTATTTTACCTATACTGAACTCTAAATACCTTTATATTTTTAGTTCCCATTACACAAAGCGTCGCCATCTAGTGTCGAATATATTTAATTATATTTGAAATCCCACGCAGATTTTTCTAGAACTATTTTAATAAATTAGGTATAAAATTATTCACAAATAAAATGTGATGCCATCCATAGCATCCAGAGCGTCTATCTGAGTAGTTTTTACATGACAAAACACAATACTTCTTTTTTTCTTAATACTATGAAAATACACCGATTTGCGATTTTCGACACATAAGCACACAGGACAAACGCTGACAGTATACTAACTAAAGCCAAGCAAACTGTGATGACGTCAGGACCTAGTTGAAATCACAGTGCACAGTTGCTTAGGCCGTCTCCTCTTTGTATTTGCTTCGTGGTCCACCTAATGCAAGTAGATACTATGGGCCATAATTGACATCTACATCTATTCTAAATTAAGGATCAAAATGCAGATAGTTTATAACCCGTGAGAACTAAGAGGTATGCGTCGTTTCCAATAAAAAGGGTCTCCGATTCTCTACACTCACCATACAAAACACAGCAGCATTAAGCTGTTATTTTACGCTGGTATTTTGTGAGTCCTACCCCGGACGAGTCGACCCATTCGTGCTACAACCATATTGTAGCTACAAGATGTCTCTATTACATATTTACTAAAAATATGAAATATATAAGTACTACAGATTTATTAAAAATGTATTAAGATTGAATAAAACTGTTTTTTTACGGATTTAATCGCGTTTATTTTATTATTTTTATTCCCGACGTTTCGAGTGCTTTACAGCAACCCATGGTCACGGGCGGGACTGAGATGTTTGACGTCCCGATGTCACAGTTAGCCCGGCTACCTTCTATGTATTAAGGCTATGTATTAAGATTAACAAGTTTATATTAAATTTATATTTTATGTAAATTTTCACAGCACATACCCACTCCGCCGCTATATAATAGGCCAGGCGTGGCAGCTAACGCAAGTGTGGCGCCGACGTGTCCCTCGGCCACGTGTGTGCACTGCAACCATGCGCCGTTACCACTGTTGCCACTACCGCTCACGCTCATGTTAACACGTTGCTAAAACATAAAATATATCTGGTTAAAAATCCTAAACATTAATAATTAAATTTTAATATAATGACGAATGACCTTGCTGTCCATTTTATGGTAGGTTGAGTGCATTTAATTCCAAATAGGGAGTGATACATGCTTTTAAACACTAAGATGAAATTTATTACTATACCCCATGTTTACACCGACTCTTTTTACATTTCAACCATAATATATTTGTATCAAAATATAAGAAACTAATTTACAATATTGTAAGAAATACAAAATTTTAACTAGATAACATTAAGTAAACCGGTTTTACCTAGCCTACAAAAGTCTACTGTTGAACAAATACCTCTCATATGGATTGCCTCGTAGGGGGATTTTGTCAAGTTGGGAACCGCATTTTTTTAATATTTTGTTATCAAGAATATGTTGCTGCCCATCTCTTGGTGTAGTTTCTCTCTGTCAACTCTTACGACGTTATGGAATAGTAGAGATATTTTTACATCGTCGTTACACGGTTTTTAGTAAGCGAATAGAAGAAAATCATCAAAATCGCCATTTTCTACTTTTGTCGTTTTTAATTCAATATTTTGATGAGTATTTTTACATTATTTATGTTGACTATTTGTTGGCGAACATCCTATAGTAAATACAATTAAAGTAAGTGTTGATTCAAACCAAATAATGTTGAAACTACCCACCTTCAAAGGCAGTTCTCTAATGACACCTTGTGGGGAGTTGTCATGGGCAGCGCCAGTCAAACGAAGGAACACGTCATCGTCGCGTGCTCGTCGCGCTGCACCGGGAGACGCGGGCGGAGTCCCCCCCACCACGGTGTTCCCGCCTCCACTTGTCTCCCTGCGTTAGTGGCATGACAGGCGCAGGCGTTAAACAAGCAGAACGATCGACAATTAGTACGGAGTTAAAACAATGAAGGGACCAAAACGTTCCAATGTACATTCATGAGGGTTAGTTGTTCATTTATTTGTTTGAGAAATTGCATGACAAGGAAGATTAACTTCTTAAGCTTAAGCTTCTTCTGTTTTAGAATAAAATGCTTTAATGGTGGATGGGACGAACGGTTGTATAATATATAATAATAATCGATGATTTAAAAATGATAAAAGCAATGGTCATTATATAGAAGTCACGTGATATAGTGACTTAAATAAGACATAACGACTACGAGCTGCGGCGAGGTCATACAAATGGCATTCCTTGTATGTTTTCATAAAAATCAAAAGCGCTCCTGTGTTTTGACCATACCTCGAGTTTGCAGTCAGCGTCTGTACGGGCAAGCCGTCGTACATTCAACTTTATTTTGCGCTCACGTTGCGACCTACTTTCCGGGCGCATATTTAATTAGTAATAATTTTATTATATTTAACTTCAAGTCAGTGCGTCAACAACCGTTCTACTAAACAGTAACTACTCAAGGAAAGATTTACCACAATAACTTTGTAATTACTTTACTTTTATAATAAACCCTTTTAACTTTGGTGATCTTTTCCTTTCGACGTGCTCATCAACTAACTTCAACTCTACTTCTTGAAAGTGTATGCCCCTGTAAACCATACAGCGTTCTTAGATTTTTTGAAAAAAAAAAAATTGTATACACCGCCTAGGAATTTAATTAAATAAAAATATGACAATATTTTTAAGCTCTTAAATAATAAAATTCTAACATTTTATTACGATTTCTTATATTAACGCGAATAATACATACAGAATAAAAATATTTTTTATATTTATGAATCCCATTCCATAATCTATGTCTTGGGTTATTTGGGAAGGAAAAAATGAATGACATGAGAAATGTAACATTTAAACTAAATCACTTATTTTGCAAGTTATAAAATTAAATGTAATGCATGCAAGAGCATGAGTAATGACTGCGCTACGAACAACACAAAAGCGCGTTACAAATGAGAAACACTTCAATGATACAAACTAAAAGAGGCTTACCTATTTTTGAGACTTATTTTTGAAAAGTTCATTTTTCCATATAAAACGTCAAGTTTGAGGACTTTTGATTATAACTTTTGGTAAAATTAGTATGAAATTGAGCTGGTTTTAAAATAAAAGTCCTTAACAAGAAAAATTATACACATAGTTAACGTTCATATTCAAAAATTAATTAATAAATAAATAACTACTTAATGTATCCATGCAAATAAATAACTACTTAATATGTTGATATATATAGGTAAACAGATAAATACATTCGTAAGTATGTTCATGCAGTCGGTGCGTTATACTGGTAGGCAAACAAACACAGAATTGCTGCAAACAGTTTATTCAGCTTTCATATAAAGGTACTTTAAATATTACATACAGTTCTAAAAGATTTCCTTATCCCAGTTAAAGCTTAATGTTAAGATAAATAGTAAATTATATATATTATATTATATAATAGTAAATTGGACTACAAGTTTTATTAATATAAACTTTTTAACTAATTTATTTCAACGCAAATTCGCTTCCAAAATGAGGACGAAAATGACTTCTGAACAAAATGTATTTACATACATAATGGTATTTCTTAATACGAACATCATTCATATGTAACAAATATTTTTAATTTTAGAAGACGTGAGAAATGTAACATTAATTTGAAGACCAAAAATAATCTATGATCCGTCCAAACATTGATGTAGTCCGGACTTAATAAATTATTATGTTATTCATTAAGCGGATTTTTGTGACTGAAAAAGTTTTGCCGTTGGATGATTAGTAAAAAACAATACTTAATATCTCTGCCCCGTATAACAATAAAGTTACATCATAAATTCATAGCTTTACATTTTATTAATTAATTAATGTTAATTTAACATTAAGCTTATCCTAAATATATGTATAAATGTCCACAATAAAAGAGCAATAGTTGATTAAATATAAATACCGATAAGTTCGTTTGTCTCATTATGAGATACAGGCATCCTTGCAAATTGCCACAAAGTAGTAATTAAGCCTTAATCTACCTTTATATCTTTTATATCTTCCACATATTGTTTGGTCATTCTTTGAGTGGAGGGGATTGTCCTACGTCCTTTTTAATTTAAATCTAGACACTGAAATCGTTTGTCATTATTATTTTCGGTTTTCTGCCATGCTAGAGCCCCGTCTCTAACCCTTTGTCAACTTTTAATTAGCTGCCACGTTTGGGCATGATTTTGGCTTATATTTTCTGTTTAAAAATACATTTTAGATTGTATAGGGCATCCTATACAATCTAAAATGTATCTACATATAATTAACCAAATACGTCAAAATGAGACAAGCGACCTTTCGATGTTAAATATTCGATAGAATTAATATCATTTTGAAATAAGTGCTCTTTTATAGGGGGTATTTGTGTAGGTTATAGCTTATTATATCACAACGATAGTTTAGTTAACAGAAAATAACGTGCAGAAAAAATATTTTTTATAGATTTTTCATGTGACCTTATTTGCAAGCTTTAATTGATACTCATGATTGTGTTGCAATATGAGTAAGGGATAAAGTAGCAAATATACGAAGTAACGACGTCAAACCAACGAAAATGAATTTAACTAACTATTATACAGAAAGTTGTAGTAGCAATTTACTAAAATTCATTAATAACTAAAAATATTTACAATAATGGCACGAGTTGTCTAGCTTTTAATTTCTTGCGAATAAGGGCGATAGTTGCATGCTATGTACATTTCGCTAGAGTGAGCAGCACGGGCCGGCGTCGTCGTCAGTCCTCTACTATGGACAGGTCGGTGAGGAGGCTGCAAGCAATGCCCGGCGTGAGACACCCCGACACCCACACACCCACACACCCCGCTAACGCCCGCCCTCCTATCTACTAGTCAATAGTCATGTGTGCAAGCAATTTGTCCTCTTACAATTATCAATCAATACACACACAAAGGTATAAAGAATAACTTATGAACATTGCGAGAAACAATTCTGTGCGAGAGTTTTTATTCACTATAATAGTTTCAATGTGTGATCTTAACTGTTTTCCCTGAAACATGTTACTACTCGTTAAAAGGTATATATGGCGTATGGTGTTAAATAAACATATCCTACGTTTTTATAAAAAATTTATATACGCATTTCTATATTTACTTGAATATATATAATAATAAATTAAATAAATAAATAACACTTCTAATCACATCGTGTTTATAGATTACATAAAAACTAATGTTTGTTTGTTCGTATTTTATGCGCTGGCATAACCGTTCATCAGATTGCGCTAAAACTTTGTCAACTTATTGCTTGCACTTTTGAGAAGATTATAGGGATAGTACAATTAACTTACAATAGGTGACGCGCGTATCGTACCAACAAATTTATGTTAAAGTTATATATCACTCAACTTAAATGAATGTTCCAAAAAACATCGGTGGAATACGACCTGACGTCAAAAATTTGTGACTTAGGTGTATATATATTAAATTACGGGGTTAAGCTTATTTTATTGGAGCCGGTAAAATAATTTAGCTTTGAAATAAAAACCTTATTTCCTTACTACTTTTTATAGGTTTTGAACGCATTTAAATCCGCCCCGTTTTTATCTGTGGTACACGTTTCATCATAACACTAAAGTAATACTACCATTATGCGTTTACTTTTTTTAAATACACGATTTTATTGTAGATTTTTTATTTATTTTTGTAGTGTATTATCAATAACATCATTTTTAGATGTCTTTTGTCTTTTAAGCTGACTTCAAAATCCTAAAAACTTAGCATGTGACCTATCAACATACTGTAAATAATTTTATAAAATAAGCCACTTCCACTTATACTGTATAGGCTGAGATACCTTTGCCATTAGTGATAAAAAACAAAATGTCAAATGTGTCTTAGATATATACTTAACAGTGCAAAGATTAGAAAGGCTATTGATTCATTTTTGTGCTTTTAGCCATTGACTTATATAGTTAAGTATATATTGCTGCATAGTTTCGATATCATAAAAATTTTAGCTGAGGTTGTAGTCATGGCTGTAGACTTATAACATCATAACCTCAATAGTGACGAAATACAAAAGTGAAACGTGATATGATCCTCGGCTTTTAAATAATATATTTTCAATTTAGGATTGAGCTTGTGCCTACGAGAACGGACTAATCCATACACTAGTCATGTTCGCGACATGTTCTACCCAGGTCACAGCATGTATGGGCCGTGACCGATGTTCTTTAAAACAATAAAGGTATATTACGTACGTAATAATCCGTCATGCTATGGTGGCGTAAGATAATCTACTGCCCCATATCATACCGTAGATGTCGTAAGAGGCGACAGAGGTAAATAAAACTGGAGATGGGCAGCAGCCTTCCTGATAACAACCCAAAATTATAAACTGCGGCTTACGACCGCCTGCCATGTCCCCCTATGAAGCAATATATCGGAAGGCCTATGTTCAGGAGTTAACTTTCATAGGCTGTAATAATGATAATGATTATATAATATATAATTTGCATTTTTTGACCCTAGGATCTAAAAATGTAATCGTTTTACTTAATACGAATACGAATAGATGTATCTGCACTACTACTTCTGTGGAATTATATAACCAATATTATGTTAAATGTATTAAAGACTTTTATTATTATATTTTACGCGAATCAATTCTTTTGTACTAAAAATGTTACAGAATAAAACGATTTTTAAAATTATAATAGCTAGGAAAATTTGAGTAATCTTCAAAATTTTAGACTTGCAATAAATAAACTACGCCCTATTTATATATATTCATGCAAGACATGCACACATGACTAAGACATAAGAATAACGTAATGTAACATTGAAAATCCCGATCCCAATAAAATTTTAAATAATTCTAACTACAGTGCAAACCGACAAGACATCACAGTAACTATCGTGTATTTTGCAAATACACCAATTATACATAATATTTTGTAGAGTAGGTATATGCAAAGCTTCAATTAATTTCGATGACAATAGTTATGTTTTGAATATTTAAATATTTTTTACATAATTAGTCAATTTAACCACTATTTCATCGATAATCTTTCGTAACAAATCTATGACGTCTTGAGTTTTTAACTACAGCACTATGTGTGTACTAAGTAACATATACCCAAGCTTATGTCATGCAGAGCGGTAGCGAGGTGGTCGAGTGCCGGTAATAGCAATAATAACTAACTACTTACACAATAAAATTGTATAAAAACATATAACACATACATACTATATAAATATGTTAAAACAGAAGCAGTAAAATTTGAAAGTGTATGACAATCGCTGCTTTGGAGTTTGTTCGAAAATATTTAAGTGAGGAATGAATAATTTTCAAATATATTAACAATTTTGAAAGATATAAACATTTTGATCAATTTAATAAAATAGACGTTACGAAAAAAAGACCAAATTGACACCGGTTAAAATGACTGTATATTATGTCAAAATTAATTAATAGGTACGATTATTTTTATAATTATGTGAAAAAATATTAAATAAAAGTAATTTAACAATTTAAGTTGCGTAAATTTCACTTTATTTTGAAATTCTGTGTTGGTTTCATTGCTTTAAAGCACCCATATACTATATATGCGGTTTTAATAATAAGTTAAAATAAACATTATAGTAACAAACTGTATAAAAAGTGTATTATGAACGTTATTAAAAGTAAAAAAATCAGAATTTTACTGTCATATAACTTTCAAATTTTAGGAATGCAGTAGAGATTCACAAAGTTTTTGTGAAGCCATTGTATACGTACAAGGAAGCGGGCTTCGCGAGGCTGTGCTGGCGGCGCGCGGGCCGCGGGCTGTCGGGCGGCGCGGCGCGCCGGCTCGTCAGCGGCGACGCTAGCGACGAGAGCGGCGCCATGTTCGCGGGGATCAGCCCTCTGAAATTATCAGTTTATTATTTTACTACATGCTCCTGCGATTTCATTCGCATACATTCATTTTTAGTAATTTATTATTATACTTTATTACATATACTTTTTACGTGGTAGCTGGTAGAGTCACGCTGTAGCTATATTATGGTTGTAGCACGAATGGGTCAGCTGGACAGGGGAAGGACCAAGCTCTCACAGAATACCAGCGTAAAATAGCAGCTTAATGCTGCTGTTTCGTATGGTGAGTGTAAAAAACCGAAAACATTTTTACTGGAAACGAGGCATTCCATCTTAATCCTCACGGGCGGCAACAGATCTGAATTTTGATACTTTATCGGAAATATATGTATACTAGAATTATTTTGTCCGTGCAGTTGGGGTCATAAATCATAATTCGGCCTCAGCCCGGCTAGGGCGGTGAGCATGTTACGCGGGCGAAACGCCATTATCGATAACAACCTATGATCTTCGACGGCTCCGTGGCGCAGTGGCTTAGCAATGACTTCCAGCGCTTGGGGCTGCGGGTTCGAATCCCGCACGGAACAAGTATTTGTATGGCCTATAAATAATTGTTCCGGGTCTGGATGTTTGTCCTTGTGCAATTTATGTTTGTAAACTGCCTCCACGATACAGGAGAAAATCCTAGTGTGGGGGTAACGTTTTTATAAAAATACAAAAATACAAATCATCGAAGGCAGGTGCGGTATACAAAGGCTGGTGCGACATTGTTATTTTATGAGTCATTTGTTTTCCATTATTACCCTCGCTTAATACCTGCAAATTAGTGTATTGATACAAATATTTACAAAATAATTTTATTATAGATATCTATGGGCTACAGCATCCACTTACCATCAAGTGGACTATGTGCATGTTTGTCACCCTTATTCTATAAAAAAAAATTCCCTATTTGAAGCGGATTTTGGATATTTTTTCGTGGAACCTTTCTAAACTAAAAGTAGCCAAAATTACTCCTTAGTCCTTATAACATCAGCCATCTGCAAGTGAAAGTCCCTTCAAAATCAGTTCAGCCGTTTCAGAGATTAGCCAATACAAAACAGACAGACACAAATATTAAAAATTATTTTTTTGTTATAAGTCCCGTATATACTTTCATATGCATTTAGGTAAAAGTTGTTATTTTGACACTACAAACAGACACTTCAATTTTATTTATTCGTATAAATTACAACTGTCGAACAGAAAAATGAACGAAATATTTTAATTAATTAATAAAACTTTGTTGCACAAATAGTACAACTTACGCAGACTTAAGGCGTTCTCTACTAGTTAACCTATAAATAAGCTAAGAACACTACTTATCATCGGCCTTATAAATAGGGCTAGAGATAACTTTTGTCGGAAATACCTTCTTAAACCAGTTTTTACCCCATATCATCAATAAACTACATTTTATACTAAGACGGTATATGTTTAAGCGTTCCATGCGTGTGCGTGTTATTGTAAGTGTTGCGTGCATGTGCGTCTTCATGTAAGTGTTGCGCGCGTGTGTGTTTGAGTAAGTATTGCGTGCATGTATATATTACATCAATCATACAAAATATACCCAAAGTAATTTATTAAATATGCAAACCAACAGCAACACAAATATGATTATTTCTTTCTTATTCAACGTAGGTTGTTGTTTCCGGTTGGTTACCGTTATTTTATAGGATAATGGTAGTTGACCGAGAGGCGTTTGGTAGGTAAACAAAATGACTTTTAAAAACTGAAAAATCCACATAATCTTAAAAAACACACTTGCGTGTATGAGCTAGTGTATTTTTTTTATAGAGTAGGGTGAAAAATGAGCACACAGTCCACCTTATGGTAAGGGGTTGCTGTGGCCCATAGACATCTATATTCATCCTACGCTGGTATTCTGTGAGAGCGTGGTCCTACCTCGCTCGAGCCGGTCCAGCCGATACCGGTCGAGCCGACTCAATCGTGCCACTATCATATTATAGCTGCAGCGTGGCTCTACCACGTCAAAAAGTATTGTTTGCGTGTAACCGTGTTAGTGTTATTGTTGGTTGCGTGAGCGTATTGCCTGCGAGTGCGTGTCAGTGTAAGTGTTGCGTGCGTATACGTGTTAGAGTTGCGTGTGTGTAGGTGTTAGTGTAAGCGGTGCGAGCGTGCGTGTGCGTGCGTGTGCACTGACCGCAGGCTGCCGGGCGCGCTGGGCACGCGGCTGAGCGGCGCGGGCCGCGGCGGCGCGCTCTCCACCATGGACTGCGACATGGCGTCCTCCTCGCGCCCGAACACGCCCAGGTCGCGCAGCCGCACCGACCCACGACGACCACTGACAACAATTACACATCGTTACAACAAATGCCTCCAAACCCATACTCGGCTCACAAACAAGTTTTATGTCGTCGTTCGACATTCATAACTACTAATGTTCCTTTTCAGGTTACACGAAACTGATTAATATTAATGTTACATGCACGTAGTTACCATTTTACTTTATATGCAATTTTAAGCCAGGTCTTTTAATATAAGGTCATTTTGCAAACTTTTAATAAAAGCAAAAAGATAACAAACATTACAATCACTAAAAAAAGTGTTTAAATCTCAAAAGCCTTGAATGAGTGATGAGGAAAGTAGGTAAATATAGGTACTTATACTTTTATTGTACGTGGCAACTTTATACCAAAGTTAGATAAAAGTAGATTCAGGCAGACAGACCAATGATGTGATCAAATTTATTTCAGATACATAAAGTGTACTAAATGTAAAATTTAAGGTTGGTACATACGTGTTCCGCTGGAACGGCGAATTGCTGTTGTCATCAGGCGGTGATGCGGGCGCCGTATTCGATTCTCGTGTGCCATTCACCGGCGGCCGTTCAAGTAGTGCACTGTAACGAAAGACATGGCAGTAGCCGACATTCTGATATCACATATTGCCATGTGTATGCCATCTAAACTTGACCAAAGATGGCGTCGACTGTGCATTTTTTGTTCCAATGTAGGTGCTTTTTTATTGCAATTAATCCATTTATTTAACTAATTAATTAAACAATTTAATAAAAAACAATACCTAAGTGTAGTTTCATTAATCTACAAATATATACTCAAAATGTATGTTCATAATTAAATTAGGCAGTCTAAGATACAAAAATCGGAATTAAGAGACAAATAAAATATTTAAATATGTGTATCAATAATAATATCATAGATCAGTAAAATTTTAAAACATATAAACGATGAAGTAAAACCAACTGGCTAACAGCACTAACATCACAGACGATGGAACACTGATTTAAAAACCAGTCACACATTTGTCTCACACGTTTTCCATATGAGAAAAACTAGTGCCATCTATTAGAATTAATTAGAACTACGATATGATCGTCGTAATCGGTGTGGGCGGCCTAAAAGGCGTCTATTACTTCGTTTTTGTCGAACATTGAATATTTCATAAATGGCAAAATTTTGAAGCACGTTACGTAAAAGTCATGTTATTTTTTGCAATAAGTGTTGGCGTATGTGAATTATTACTGAAAACATCAAACAAATCCAATGTTGATATAAGATTCAAGTATTTTTATCCCCTTAGGCGCCTTAAGAACTTGAGATACTGTCGTCATCGACCATTCGTTGGGTTTTGCTGTCGTCGAAATCTCTCTAGAACTACTCAATAGAACAAATATTACATAGGATATTTGCTTATTACTTGTAAGAGTATAATAGTCAAAAAAATGGTAGGACCGCACGTCGGAAATGAAAACTGCTTAGTTTCACAAACATACTAGCACAGCGCACACACGCTGTGATACATATATACACATATTTGTATATATGTATCAGAGCGTGATGGTCATGTGAGTTCAGTGTTTTTTCCCCATCCAAAAGTGCCCAACGTGCCTAAATAAGTTCTCAGTTCAAAAAGTGAATGAAATAGAACGTGTGTGTTGTCGTGCAGTACCTGTCCGTGGGCGAGACGGAGCGCGTGGACGTGCCGGAGGAGACGTGCGCCAGCAGCGCCGCCAGCGCGGGCGGCGCCACGCCCCACGCGTTCTGGTTGTGCTCACCTTGACCCAGCCGTTCCACCTTCTCTTCAGCCTACAACATAACTCTGTCTTAGATAACTTATCATAACGATGACACCACATACCATCTTTTTATAAAACTTTTTTAACTTTTGGTAAGTAGAGGCTGTGGCGCATGGACATCTACATTTATCAGCGATTAAGAATCATAATGCAGATGCGGATTCAGCCTTGAGGACTAAGATGTAATGCCTTATTTCCAGTAATATACGTGGTAGAGCCATGCTGCAGCTCTATTAGTAGTATAGTTGTAGCACGAATGGGTCGGCTCGATCGGGGAAGGACCTCGCTCTCACAAAATACCACTGTAAAATAGTAGCTTAATATTACTGTATTTCATATGGCGAGTGTAGAGAACCGGGGACCCTTTTTACTGGAAAAGAGGCATTCCATCTCAGTCCTCACGGGTGACAACGCATCTGCATTTTGATTCGTAATCGAAGATAGATGTAGATGTCTTTGGGCCACAGCAACCACTTATCATCAGGTGGACTGTGTGCTCGTTTGTCAACCTGTCCTCTATACTCACCGTACGAATTAAAGCAGCATCAATCTGTTCTATCATGCTGATATTCTGTGAGAGCGTGGTCCTTTCTCAGTCGAGTCGACCCATTTGTGCTTCAACCATAATAGCTGTAGTGTGGTTCTACCATATATCATAACGACAGCAGCACACACGAGGTTTTTGTACAGCTGTAGTGACAAACGCATTTACAGTCCACATAATAATAAATAGCTACTTCATTGCGTGAACACCCACATGCAACTTTTTTTAATTCTTTTTGGCGGATTGACGACCGCATTACCAGACGTCTCGCACTTTTAACGCTGCTCCGACACAATACTGTTTTACGTCTGAAGTAAGCGACATGATTATATACAACAAAACATAGCATAATCAAGTGGAATGTGTAATTCATGTTAGAAACATCTAATAGAATATTTATTCCTTGGTTAGCTAGTAGTAAAAGTTAAAATTTAAATAAAAAGTAAAAGATGAGTACTAAAACTAAAACAAAATTCGGTGCTAAGACAAACAAACAACAACTGGAATGTCGTCTTACTTATATGTCTAAAAAAAATCATTTTTGATAAAACGATGGGATTTGAATAGCATTGATTAAAAAATATCGATGAAAGTTGTAAAGTAACAATAATTGGCATTACTAGTTCATACCTCTATAAGCTGTGCACGCGCGTCCCTCAGCATTCGCAAATTCCTGGCAGCATCCTGGGCGTATTGCAGCGTCAGCGCGAATAGCCTCTCCAGTGCGTAGCGGCCCGCTTCTGCGGTCTGCACTTGCTCCAGTAAACGAGGTAGTTCATTGTCTTCGTTCTCCTCCTGGTTTGTTATATTTAGATTATTTTGGTAGTGTCATTTAATACGTTGTGTGCATAGCGATAATTCTTTTTCCCTTAATTTATAGCACATATTGTTTACAGCGATAGGGTCTATATTTGTATAGCATGTGACTCGGAAAAGAAACTACGTGTTTATGTTATGACCGTTTAATTGAGACTAAAATGCATACAATGCAGTTAATGTCACCTTGCGACCTTGACATACCGGCCGCCAAAAACAACTGTTTTTAAATACATTATGTATACATAATTATAACCGTCTTAGTTCATAAACATGAAAATAATATAATGCAAACATGACAATATGTATTCCAGCGTATAAGAAGTAAACATAAATGTTTTCACTTACGATCCACAATAGTATACATAGAAAAAGCAGCTTACTTACGTGAATTACTAAATAGACAATAGGTACACATGAAGTAATGAACTTAATTTAAAATTCCTAAGTAACCATTTTTTATAAAAAATTTGTTCCCAACTATAAGTAGCTAATGTTACATATCTTTAGTGGACTGTATGATATTATATAATTTAATCAGCTATGTAGGACAAACTGTAAACATTTTTTTTTGTAAATAAAAATTATATATTGTAAAACTTCACTTAATTGACATAATGTATTACTTATTGTGTATATAAACCAAACTTAAATTTTACGTGTAAATGTAATATAATGTGTTAAGTAAATATAAAAATTTGAATTAGCTGATCACCATGTGCAAGACTTTTTAGAAGTTTTATATATATATATATATATATATATATATATATATATATATATTTTTTTTTTTTTTTCAATAGGGCTCAGGTTTAATAGGAAGTAAAATTAGTTTTGAAAGTGGCCGCTTCATCACAACATTTCCCTTACACCTTACAGAAACAACTCGAACCAATTTGTCCGAACCTGGGTGTAAGGCGATTATTTTTCCTAAAAGCCACTTACATGGAGGTAGATCTTCTTCTTTTATTATGACTATATCCCCAATGGATGGGGATCGTACAACCTTTTGCCACTTATATCTTTGTTGTAAGGTTTGTAAATAATCTGCTTGCCATCTTCTCCAAAAATCTTGAATTCTGTTTTGAATGAACTGCCATCGTGTCAACAGATTAACGTTTTTATTAACATAATCGTTTTCAGGAAGGCCAATTAGTGGCTCACCGATCAGAAAATGTCCTGGTGTTAATGGGTCAAGAGTCTCCAGCGTATCATCCATTTGACACAGAGGTCGTGAATTGAGGCATGCTTCAATTTGAGCCAATAATGTCGTCATCTCCTCGTAAGTCAACCTAGTTGAACCACTTATTCTCGAAAGATGCTGTTTGGCGGACTTCACACCAGCCTCCCATAAACCGCCGAAATTTGGAGCTTTAGGTGGTATAAAGTGCCAAGTGGTGCCGTCGTTGGCTAAAAGTTCAGCTATTTCCTTAGTCATGTTGTTCTTACCAACTGCAAACATACGTTTCAGTTCTTTTGCAGCGCCTACAAAATTAGTGCCATTGTCACTCCACAAATGTGAACAATGGCCTCGTCTAGCGACAAATCTTCGAAAAGCTGCAATAAATGCTTGCGAAGTAAGGTCGGTGACACATTCCAAATGTATTGCCTTAGTCGACATACACACGAAAAGACAAATGTAGCCCTTTGAAGACTTATGACCTCGACCCTTTGATGTCCTTACTTGTATAGGGCCTGCATAATCTACACCACTGCTGGAGAACGCACGAGATGGAGTCACCCTCGGCGCAGGTAATTGTCCCATTAGCTGTTGCTTCGTTTTAGCCTTGTCTCTTATGCATGTTGTACAATTACGGATAAATCCTCTTACAGCTGACTTTAGGTTGATAACCCAAAACTTGCGTCTTATAAAGGCCATCGTTTGCAGTACGCCCCCGTGTAAGGTTTTTGCATGACCGTCGTTTATTATAAGTTTGGTAACATGTTGCTTTGCTGGGATGATAATTGGGTGCTTAGTATTCGTCGATAAATACTCTGCATTATTCAATCGACCTGCAACCCTCAACAATCCATGTTCATCTAAGTAGGGTGTCAAATTGGCCAATGAGCTTCCACTTCGCACTCTTCCGTCCCTTTTTAAGCACTCTACCTCTTGTCTATACATTTGTCCTTGATAAAATTTTACGCATCTTATTTCTATTAAATTCATTTCATCAACTGTTAAGAAAAATTCCTAAAAAAAACCTTCTGCAGTATGCTAAAACTCGTTTCATTTTTGACAAGGAAGAAAATCTTTGCCAAATCGGTTCTCCTTCAAAATAACTATGAAATGCGTTCTTGCTTTCTAATTCTGTTTGAGGAATTTTCTATCTGTCCTTTTCTATTTGTATTTGTTTAAGCCAGTCGGGACCAGACCACCAAATATCTTGATTAGCCAAATCATGCGCTTTAATTCCTCTTGTTGCTAGATCGGCCGGGTTGTCAGAAGATTGAACGTAGTTCCAGTGATTGTTGTCTAATACCCGTGTTATCTCAGCCACCCTATTTGTTACGAATGTTCGCCACCGGCTTGGTTCCGATTCTAACCATGATAGAACTACCATTGAGTCGGACCAAGCAAAAATTCTTTCTTTAGGGATGGACAATAGATCTACAACATCACTCATGAGTTCTGTTAGTAAAGCTGCAGCACATAATTCCAATTTAGGAACAGATATTTGCTTCAAAGGTGCAACCTTAGTCCTCGATGCAATTATCATGACATGTATTGACGCGTTGTTAATTACCTTGAGATAAACAACTGCAGCGTATGCGTTTACTGATGCATCTGCAAATCCATGTATTTCCATGTCTTCCAAGTTTTGCGACGTTGTATTAAACCATCGTGGTAAAGAAATGTGTTGCAAATGAATCAGCTCTTTCCTATATCTCAACCAGTCTTCAATCAAATGTGGCGGTAATTCATCATCCCAACCTAAATTACAGATCCATAATTTTTGTATTAATATTTTTGCTGATATGACTACTGGAGACAACCAACCAAATGGGTCAAATAGGCGAGCCACATCGGAAAGGACTGATCTCTTTGTTATAGGACCTTCTACTTCAGGTAAGTTTACAGTTATTTTAAATTTATCATCTTTTCTATCCCATGTCAAACCTAAAATTTTTATAACCTTATCTAGTTTTATATCCAATTTTTCTTTCATAGTACATTTCTTTTCTTGTAAAACATCTAATACTTCGTCACAATTGCTGGAACATTTTTGCATTTCGAATCCCCCCTTTCTTAGTATCATTTTAATTTCTTCGCACATAGCTTTCGTTTTATCTATATTTTCATTCCCAGACATTAAATCATCCACGTAAAAAGAATTTTTTATTACAGATGCAGTTTCAGGATATTCTTCCGCTTCTTCCTGGGCTAGCTGACATAACGTTCTTATGGCAAGGTAGGGTGCAGCAGCGGTGCCAAAGGTAACTGTCATTAGTTTGTAGCTCTTAACTTCTTCGCTTTCTTCGTTTCGCCACACTATACGTTGCAAGTTTGCGTGGTCCTCTGTTACCCTTACTTGCCTGTACATCTTGATGATATCACCGATCACGCAAAATTTATGTTTTCTCCACCCGATGATTATACTACGAAGATCTGGTTGTAATACGGGTCCTATCATCATACAGTCATTTAATGAGAAACCACCGGTACCCTTTGCAGAGGCATCAAAGACTACTCTAATTTTTGTAGTATCTTTGTCTTCTCTGATAACTGGATGATGCGCCAGGTAGACTGCACCTTCATGATTTTCATCTTCAACTCTCATCATGTGTCCCAAACGTAAGTATTCGTGTATTACTTCCTTATATGCAATTTTTAACCTTTCATTTTTTCTAAACCTTTTTTCTAGAGACTCCAGTCGAGTGATGGCCAGCTTCTTCGTGTCTCCACACATCCTTACTGTATCTTCATAACTTTGCTTTAACGGTAACTGTACTACATACCTTCCTGTTTCATCTCTTGTAGTTGTATTTTTGTATATTTCTTCACATTTAGTTTCTTCTTTGGTTAATATTTTCTTGCTTGCTTATATTGCTTTGCTATAATGCTCAACATCTATCTCCCAGAACTTTCTCAGTAGATTATTAGTTTCATCATCCAAACGTGTGACATGTAGGCTTGTTATTTGCGGTAAATTGCTTGCTGACTTGCTAACGCTTCCTGATAAAATCCACCCCAAGTTTGTGTACTGGGCGACTAAGTCACCCGGCCCCCTTATCAAACCTGAGCCAATTATTTTACAAAAAACATCAGCACCAAGAAGAATGTCTATTCTACTCGGCGTGTGAAAATGGGGATCAGCTAATTTCATACTATTAAGCTGAGGCCAACCACAAATTTTTACTTCTTTAGCCGGTAACCTACGAGTCAATGATTTAAGCACATATGCCTTTATATTGACAGAAAAGTTTGATACACATTTTGACTTAACTACCAATTCTGCCATGTGATTGATACATATTCTACCTTCCCCTCCTACACCAGAGACCACGCCGTTGATGTTAGTTCTTCTTAAGCCTAATAAGTCGACAACTCGTGCGGTCACAAACGAAGCCTCTGATCCCTGATCAATAAGTGCACGGAAGACATGTGTTTGTCCTGCCCTTGATGTGATGTCTACCAATGCTGTTGCCAATAAAATCCTTTGACCAGGTTGTTCCTTAGACATATGCGCTGTTACTTTTATCTCCGTCTCATCTTGTTGCTTTGAAGTAGTTCCTTCTGTTGTCATCTTTTCATTCGTCTTCAAATGCTTTCTATCATTATGTAATAAGGAGTGATGACGTTTTCTGCAAATTTTGCATGATATTGTGTTTTTACATTTAAATACTGTGTGATTAGGCATAAGACAATTAAAACATAAATTGTTACTCTGTACAAACTTATATCTTTCTTCTGTAGGTTGCTTCACAAATTTTTTGCAGTTAAATATATAATGATTCTCTTTACAGTAGCTACACGGCACATTCTCACCATCAGCAGCATGAAAAGACTTTGTGTTAATTGTTTTAGTAATTTTCCTTGCAGGTTCCACCATCTCAAGAGTTCTAAACTTAGTTTCCAGGAACCCTTTTAAATGATCGAATGAAGGTAAGTCTTCTGTGCTATTTTTACCAATAGACTCCTCCACTGCTTATGTGTAACAGTGTCCAGCTTAGATACAATTACAAAATTTACAATTGCATCCCAATGTGAAGTTGGCAAACCGAGATTTTTTAACGCATTAATACATTCCACAGATGTGTCCAAAAGCTGCTTTAATAAGTTTGCTGACTCATAAGGTAAGGATTTTTGACTAAAGAATTTTTTAAAAATACAATTTGCTATGTACCTTTTGTTGTCATAACGCCTTTTTAGCACGGACCAAGCTTCTGCATAATTCTCTCCCGTAATAGCAAATTGTCGTAATAATACTTCAGCATCTCCCTTTAAATTGCTCTTTAGATAGTGCAACTTTTGAACGTCTTCAAGGGTATCGTTTTTATGAATAAGTGCTAAGAATAAATCGTGAAACGATTGCCATTCTGTGTAATCTCCACTAAATATAGGTATCGTAATTCTCGGCAATTTTGTATCACTCGGTTTTTGGCCTAGCCTTTGTTCTAATTGTTGTGTTTTATTTTCAGTATCCGTATCTGGTTGCAATTTGTGTAAAGCATTTCGTAATTCTCCTTTATATGTATAATATAATTCCTCAAAATGATCATAAACTTCATAATCGAAATAATAACAGGACTTTCTTTCTTCCTTCGATGTGTCTTGTATGATTTTTTGATGTAAACACTTAAAATCTTTCCAATAAACTTCTAAGGAATCTAATCTAGACGTTACATAGCCTACTGTAATTCTTTCTTTTGGTGCCTTTTTAAAATTTGTATAAGCCTTTTGTATATTCTCATAACTATCACATTGAATGTTCATTCGTTTTTCTGCAGAATCCATTTTCGTTAAAATAAATGTTTGTGTAACTCCTTAATATGAATGTTCTTAAATTTTGTAACAAAACTAACAACAGTTAACCGAAAGTTAGGTATTCGTGGGTATAAAGAAATAGTTCAAAGTTCAAGCGTCCGAACGGAACAGTTTATCACAACCTTTGCTTATTTCTCTCACTAACTAGGTACTTTATGAATCACTACGTTTGTTAACTATATTGTTCAACACGCTTCAATCTTAAATCGTTAATAAATGTTTTTAATACATACCACTAATCTCACAGTTCCTTACGTATATATTGTTCATAATAAAACACAACTAACACTATTTTGTTCGTTTCATATATTTTGTTTATTTATTTACAGTAAAAGTAGTTTAACTTTTATTCACTCCTTAAATATTTTCACTTTTAATTAATGTCTTTTTACAAATCCGGATCGTTTGGACCATATGTTTACAGCGATAGGGTCTATATTTGTATAGCATGTGACTCGGAAAATAAACTACGTGTTTATGTTATGACCGTTTAATTGAGACTAAAATGCATACAATGCAGTTAATGTCACCTTGCGCCCTTGACACATATATTTTCATAAACATCTGATGAAAACATGTTTTCATTCTTTACTAAATTAATGTTTATTATTTGTTTTTTTACTTTCAAAAACAGTATATCGTGCTAAAAGTCGTTAAATCCCCGACTTCAGATCGGTAGGGTTAGGTGTGTTATGTTTGCTTCTGTCTATTCAGATACGGTGGATTTAAAAACATCCATAAAATGATATGGATTTTTTTTGCATTATGTATGTTAATATGTAACAGTTTCTACGTTATCCGTTACGGCTTCTCATACCTTGCAGATTACTGTATGCTTTTTCTCATATCATAGTGGTGACAGTTAACGTAAAAACTGTTTACAAAGTTACTCAATATTACGGCAGATAGAGCACAGTTATTGTAACATGTTGTGTAAAAAAGTATCGTCAAACACAAATCGAGGGAGACAAAATAGGTAGAAAGAGTTGGGGCTACCTCGATCTGCATGATCTGGTGCTGTGTGTCGGCGATGGCCTCGCGCAGGTGCGCCAGCGTGGCGGGCGTGTCGGGGTGGTGCGGGCGCGCCTGCGCGCGGTCGCGGCGCCGCAGCTGGTGCTCGAGCGCCGCCTCCAGCTCGGCCAGCGCGCCGCGCGCCGCGCACGCGCGCAGCGCCCAGCTCTCCAGCCGCGCCCACACCTCGCGCCCGCTCACGCGCCCGCGGTGCCGCCCGCCCTCTGCACACACACAAACATCATACTATATAATGTCCGACATAACGTATTTAAAGACCTGTTTTCACGTTGATTAGTGATTAGTGCAGGTGCTTAGTGATTAGGAGTAAACACATGTGGACAGCGATTGATTAGTGCAAGTGATTAGTAATATGTGTAGGTAAAGTGATTAGAAACATGTTCTGTTGAGACTGTGGGTATCCACACCCCACGCGCCCTCCCTTCCTCCTAACTCGCAGCATGCCTTCCACTTAACACGTCTGGACAACAGTGTTAAGTGTATAGCGTTTAGCGTCGGACGCTCGCTTGTGTTAAAATGGCAAAGTGGACCGAAGAAATAACCTATAAATTTGTGCAGGAGTACTAAAAAATTAATGTCTTTACAATAACAAACACCCTAATGTATATGTATGGGAACCAAATATTGAACTATCATACACACGCACACACACACATGCACACACGCACACACACACACACACACGCACACACACACACACACACACACACACACACACACACACACACACATACACACATGCTACGCGCACATTCACACACACACACACTCACACGCACACGTATGTATACTTAGTAATGTTCTTAAAGCGTCACTAAATTCCAACGTTAAAGTAGCAACCCCGACCCCATGAAATATGCCATGAGTTATTAAAAAAGGATATCAAAGGATTCAGGATATTCGTTATATTCGCAGGGATTTATAGTACATTGCAGCCGTAACATATTGCGGACCTTTAATTAGCACACAGAATAAATGTCATAACCGTTAGTGCTATTCAACTAAAATCAAAGGCAATCAATGAATGATAGTTTCCCTGAGGCTAACCGTCCAAGTCTGATTACGCATACAACATATACGTACAGGATATATATTATTTAAGGAAAACGATAATTACCATGCAGCCGACCCGCCGCTTTGCTGCTGAGTTTATCCCTATAGCCTCGCCTTAGCAACGAAACTTCTTCTTGCTTACGTTTTAAAACCTAGAAGATAAAAAAAACATTACAAATTTAGAGTTTATAATATTTTATATGCGTCGTACGGAAATTTATTTCACAAATCAAGAGTTTATTTATACCTGTTCCTTTAACTTAGTTTCTGCTTCCAAAGAACGTATTAAATTGGCGTTCTTACGAGATTCTTTACGTAGCTGTGCTACCTGAAACCAAAAACATGAGTTGGTTGTATATAAATTTGTATTTTATAAACATTGTACTTGAATTTAAACAGCCTTTACCTCTTTGGCTCTAGCTGCCTCAGCCTGAGCATGTCGCTTGGCTTCCGATCGCATGCGTTGTACGAGTTTGACCTGCAACAAAAATTACATTTATTTAATATATTAGTATTTATATTTTATGCAAGATAACCAATGATTTCTTATATTTACGCGAATACTAGACTTGAATAAAACTATTTTTACGGATGCTATATCATGTTTAATTTTACTTATTTATCATTCCCGACGTATCGTTTCCCCGTGACAAAATGAACCCGTGAAAGGTCGGGAATTAAAAATAAGTAAAACTAAACGCGTAAAATCCATAAAAATAGTTTTATTCAATATAGTGGTCAAGCATTGGATTAAAATACTATACTAATACGGATCTAGTCTACGACTCTATGGTACGTCTCGGATCTTGGCCGCAGAGAGTAGGGTAAATTTCACAATACGAACACTTCTTTCCACCCAACAAATGTCACCTTGTCGCGCTTGAGGTTCTGCAGCTCCGAGCGCAGCGTGTGTATCTGTGCGGGAGTCACCTTGTCGCGCTTGAGGTTCTGCAGCTCCGAGCGCAGCGTGTGTATCTGTGCGGGAGTCACCTTGTCGCGCTTGAGGTTCTGCAGCTCCGAGCGCAGCGAGTGTATCTGTGCGGGAGTCACTTTGTCGCACTTGAGGTTCTGCAGCTCCGAGCGCAGCGTTTGTATCTGTGCGGGAGTCACCTTGTCGCGCTTGAGGTTCTGCAGCTCCGAGCGCAGCGTGTGTATCTGTGCGGGAGTCACCTTGTCGCGCTTGAGGTTCTGCAGCTCTGAGCGCAGCGTGTGTATCTGTGCGGGAGTCACCTTGTCGCGCTTGAGGTTCTGCAGCTCCGAGCGCAGCGTGTGTATCTGTGCGGGAGTCACCTTGTCGCGCTTGAGGTTCTGCAGCTCTGAGCGCAGCGTGTGTATCTGTGCGGGAGTCACCTTGTCGCGCTTGAGGTTCTGCAGCTCCGAGCGCAGCGTGTGTATCTGTGCGGGAGTCACCTTGTCGCGCTTGAGGTTCTGCAGCTCCGAGCGCAGCGTGTGTATCTGTGCGGGAGTCACCTTGTCGCACTTGAGGTTCTGCAGCTCTGAGCGCAGCGTGTGTATCTGTGCGGGAGTCACCTTGTCGCGCTTGAGGTTCTGCAGCTCCGAGCGCAGCGTGTGTATCTGTGCGGGAGTCACCTTGTCGCGCTTGAGGTTCTGCAGCTCCGAGCGCAGCGTGTGTATCTGTGCGGGAGTCACCTTGTCGCACTTGAGGTTCTGCAGCTCTGAGCGCAGCGTGTGTATCTGTGCGGGAGTCACCTTGTCGCGCTTGAGGTTCTGCAGCTCCGAGCGCAGCGTGTGTATCTGTGCGGGAGTCACCTTGTCGCGCTTGAGGTTCTGCAGCTCCGAGCGCAGCGTGTGTATCTGTGCGGGAGTCACCTTGTCGCGCTTGAGGTTCTGCAGCTCCGAGCGCAGCGTGTGTATCTGCTGCGCGGTGTGTCCCTGCGCGCGCTGGAGCCTCGCGTGCTCTCGTTGCGCCGCCTGCAGCCGTCGCAGCTCGCGCGACATCGTTGCAACCCGCCGCTCGTACTCCTCCTTCACTCGCTTCAGCTTCTCGCTTGGCGGCGACGATTGCGCGGCTGTCAACAGAGTTTGTATGTGATAAATATAAACAATTCATGATAGTATCATATGTTACAAAAATACATACTTAAAAAAATCATACATTATTTTTCTATGATTTTTTTTGTAATGGACTCATACTGTTGCACTTTTGCCAGTGTCAAGTAATTAGAAAATATCGTTAATTATAATTTACTTTAAAGTGTCATCACAATAAGTTTGTTCGCGCCACTTTTGCACTACCACCTAACGCTCATATGATTCGTTAATAATTATTATACATTAAGAGAGAGAGTACTGCAAATAGTGACTATTATATAATATAATAGTGACTAAGGCGGTTCATTTCCGGGTTTCCTATCTACCGCCTTTTATGCCTTTAGCACGCGCGTTTTTGTGTTAACGGCGTTCTCATAAGTTCAGAAGACACGAAACCAACCGCACAAATAACCGCTTCTATCTCGCGGCGCCATCGCACCCGCCGTTGTGTAATTTAGATATTAAATTATATAAAATTATCGTAAAGTGTATAAACATTCAGAATAACGGTATATGTCGCGATTATCTGTGTAGTTTATATGTATAAAAGAAGACGGCGCCGAATCATTGTCACAGTAGCCCTTGAGACACGAAGCAGATGAGCAGAAGTCCAGGTAAGTGCGCATGCATTCCTTCTTGTCCTTCCTGTAGCCCGAATTTTGGGCCCTTGCAGTATCGCGAAATAGTAAATTTTCACGCTCGCATCGCACCCTACAGTCTAAATTAAATTTAAAGTCAAACGCTAATAGAAGCAGCAATTCACAGGCTGTCAAATTCTCGCCAAAACTCCATACGATTATTTAACACTATAGTTCGGCCGTTCAGAGAATGCGTTCCTGACATCTATCAGTTAGTCACGACTAGTGATGGGCACAACATAACACTGAGTTCGTTACCGTTCCTCCAAAATGTACCGCCGCGTTATTTTTAAGATTATTTTCGTTTTAAATTGGCGGAATCATTTAAAATTTATATTTTAGTAATTTAAGTGGAAACCAAAAAAGGTAACATTAATATAATAAAATTGTTTTATTTATTCTTTGTTACAAAGTTAGAATCTGTATTTCTATGCAATAAAGTACATTGAATTGAATGTGCGTACAGAATATTAATCAGACTCCGATTCGCTTGAGGAGGTGGTGTCTTCATCATCATCTTCGCCTACATGTATAATTATATTATTATCAATAACAGAATCAATCCTGATATCTCAGTCAAAATGTTCCACAATCAGGTTTTTAGTCTTGTCAACAATCTTTGCCCAGTCATCTCTTGTGACTTCCCCGCAGGCTTCTTTTAATAGGGTCATCATCTTTTTCGTGCTGAATGGCGGGTAAGTATTGTGGCGGGCGGCGTAACCTTTTATTTGAGCCCAGATTAGCTCAATCACGTTATATTGGCAATGATACGGTGGAATTCTTAGAACGCGATGACCCTACTCCAGAGCCAGTTCATCGATTTCGTACCGCACATTTGTCGCTTTATTTTCTTTAACTAATTTAAATAGCTCTGGTTTTAGCATCTGCATATTTGCGTCAATGCCTTTTGCTTGTTACCAAGCCACCATTTCTTCTTTTTTATTAGCTTGGGTAGGTGGTTTCTGTATTTGTACCGAGTGATAGGAGGCATTATCCATGAATATTACAGACGGCTCTGGTAGGTTGGGCAAAAGCACGTTCTGGAACCACTCTTTAAATGTAGTGGCATTCATTTCCTCGTGGTAGTCATTTGTGGTTTTTGATTGAAATGCCAGTAACGCGTTCTCCACAAAGACGTATTTGGCAGAACCTGCGTGGCATATTATCAGACGGGCCCCCTTACCCATTGGTACTTTCGACGTCGACGCTTGTGTATCATCCGTCCAAGAACGGGAAACCGTGTGATTGGCGTTTAGCCATGTCTCGTCAATGAACACGACATTATCCCAGTTATCAATATTTTTTGCTTCTCTCAAAAAACTTATCCGTTTTAAAATTATGTCGTATCGTTCTAATAAAATTTTTCTTTAATCTGTTTTTTTTATACGAAAAACCAATATCTTTTAAGATTTTGGTTAAAGCAGTTTTACCCTCGCTAAACTGTCCAGCTTCTCTTAACGATGCTAAAAGCTTCTTCCTGTTGAGATATTCATTTCTGGAATAGTAACCATATGTATGATTTCTGATTGCATCGGCGTCAAAGGTATCAATATCTGTCACGGGTTTAGTTCTACGTTTCTTCTTCGGAGTACGTAAAATATTATCTTCCGTGCCAGTAGAGCCGAACTTTTCTTTATTAATATTTGTTATCGTTCGTTTGCTAACTCCAAGCGCCTGAGAGACGCGTTCTTGTACTTGTTCGACAGGTAACAGGGGTCCGCCATTTTGCCGCTCCCGCTCAAAGTAATCTTGCAGCTTGATGATTAACTCACGGGCTCCACTTTTCAATGTTTGTCCACGTTTAGGCATTATTATGCACCAAAAGTAAAAAGAACGCAATACAAAACACAATCGAAGTCCGATTTAGCGCCGATGTCAGTTTGAAAAGCATAAACAGTCCATTAAACGAAAGCCGGGTAATCAAATAAAAACAGATCGAAAACACTTGGAGAACGTGGTCTATGCGCACGAAACTACAACAGACGACTGTTTTAGCGTCACAAAATGGCGGCCCATAACGCCATTTTAGGTTACCATTTTCAACCAAAATATAAAAATGCTACTTTCTTTCGCGCGTTCGGTTTGGTCGTAGTTTTATTTTTATATTTAATAAAAGTTATCTTAAAGTCCATGATTTTCAAATTCTTAAAAAGAAAAACAAAACGTATTATTTTATAAAGTATTATTTTATAACTGTATAAGAACAGATTACGATACTGTTATTGCCTGTTATTGTTAGCACAGCACTACAAATATAAAGCCCTGACATAACCTTGTAATAGCGCAGTATAGATTTAGAAAAATATTATTTACCAAGTTATTTAACACTCAGTTTGGCACAAAATTATAACATTCATTGATTATTGATATAATAATGTTGTTTTAATGCTCATCAATTGTTAAGACGGTAAACAACCAGCAAAAATATTTTTATCGTAACTGCAACGCCATTACAAAGTTACGTCGTCAGTTCAATCGCGACGTGTCAGGAACGCATTCTCTGAACGGCCGAACTATAATTATAAACATTACTAGAAATGAAAATTACACGTAATATAGAAAAAACTTGTATTATTCTCCGACATATCATATTTAACAGATATTGTCGACATACTTGTAACAATTATAACGATAATATTATAATCCATCATTCCGACTATTTATTATTTTAGGAATGTAATATATATATATAATAAAATTTTCAGCTCACTGTAACTAACATGTAGTTTTTTAATTTAATTAAAATATCTATATAAGGGAAAACGTATCGAATTCGTTAACTATATCAATGTAACGGATATATCTTTGCAACCATAGATTTCTTAACTTTCGTATAGAGCTACCGTACCAAGTGTAGCAAGCACTTTGTCGCGTTCTTCCCCGGTGGCCTTGATCTGGTGATGGAGAGTATCGAGACGTTGCTCGTAGTGCGTGCGCAAGGCCGCCAGCCGCCGCTGCGACGCCTCCAGTTGCTCGATGAGCCGCGCCTTTGTATCGATGTCTTCGCTCAGTGCTGCCAACTGAGCTGTTAGCATGCGTTGACCTGCAGATGAAATGAAAATGAGAAAATGGAATTAAAATATCACGTTTTGTGGAAAGATTAAACTATTATAATATTTTGACTTTGACTAAACAATGTGGTAGAGCCACGCTTCAACGTGTTATGGCTACAGCATTAATGGTTTGACTTGGAACGGCGAAAAACCACGCTCGCACAGAATATTAGTGTGAATTATAAGCTTTGCTGCTGTGTTTGGTTAGTGATGAGAAACGGAGATCCTTTTTACAGGTAAAAGTAAAAAGTAAAGTAAAATATACTTTATTGTACACCAAGGAACATATGTACAGTATTTATATATTTAAAGGGACATTGGTACAACAGGCGACCTTATCGCTAAAACAGCGATCTCTACCAGGCAACCTTAGGGCAGAGGATACTATTTTAAAAGATAGCGGAAGGGGTGTACAGAATATAATATAGAAATATAAATAGAAGAACATAAGTGAATGACGACAGGTAGTAACTTAAGAGGAAAGGTAATAAAGTTTTAATTTATTTTTAAATATAGGAAGAGATTTAGATTCTTTAATATGTAAGGGGAGAGAATTCCATAGTCGTATAGCGGTAACCGTAAAAGAATTAGAATAGAAGGAAGAGGAATGTCTAGGATTATTTAGAAGGAGATTATTTTGAGATCGTAGAGGTAGAGTGTAAACTACTTAAATATATAAATCGGTCTTTCAAATAAGAAGGAGTGGTCGGATTGAACAGAATGCAGTAAAGAAGATGAAGAATGTGAGTATTCCTGCGATGGCGAATCGGTAACAACTTGAGCTTATGGCGGAATTCGGATATGTGGTCATACTTTCGTAACCCAAATATAAACCTTATGCATTAATTTTGAAGCCACTCAAGTTTATTAAGTTGCTCGACTGTTAGGTCAAGATAACAAGTGTCCGCGTAGTCAAGAATAGGTAAAAGAAGAGACTGAGCCAGCGCTACTTTAGTAGGAATGGGGAGAACATTGCGTAATCTTCGAAATGAACAAACTGCGGCACACATTCTTCTACTTATTTCACTCACATTCGGTCCCCAAGACAAAGTCTGATCGAACATAATACCTAAGTTGAATTTTAAAAATTGAAATTGAAACGTTGTCACTGTATGGGATAAGTGTCCCTTCGAATATGACTGGCGGGAGCAGCGACAAAGTTAACCGAGAGATTAATTTCGAACTCCCAATAATAATGGTTTGAGTCTTCAATGGATTAACTTTAAGCCCAAATGAATTACACCAATGAGAAATACGAATAAGACCTTCATTAATTAATCTAATTGTATTGGGGAGATCCGCAATCTTACATTGAGAGTAGATTTGTAAATCGTCTGCATATAGGTGGTAAAGAGAAGTTATGTGGGAACAGATCGAATTGATGAAAATAGAGAACAATAGAGGAGATAACACGCCATCTTGTGGGACGCCAGCTTTGATAGCAAACCAATCAGAAAAAGTGTCTGGAATTTGTACACGTTGCCGGCGCCCTTGCAAGTAACTATGAAACCAACCAATTACTTCAGGAGATATATTAAGAGAACTTAGTACAACGAGTAAAATATCAAAGTCTACAGTATTCAAGGCATTACTAAAGTCAAGAAATGTCAATACTGTAACCTGTTGATTATCCATGCCCAGGCGAATATCATCAGTGATTCTAACCAAAGCCGTAGTCGTACTATGACCGGGACGGAAACCAGATTGCAATGAAATCAAAAGGTTATGATTGGACAGGAATTTGCTCAGCTGTTGGTATATTAGGCGCTCAAGTACTTTAGAGAGAAAGGAAAGGATGGATATAGGACGGTGATCCTCATATGTCGGATTAGATTTTTTAGGGAGTGGAGTTACTAGGCCGTTTTTCCAGGATGAAGGAAAAACACTGGTGTCAAGGGAACGATTTAAAATAAGTGTAAGGATAGGAGTTAAAAGATCGAGTAATGGGATAATCATCTTACGACTAATGCTGTCAGAACCAACTGCGTCGGAAGTAATGGTAACGAGGCGTTCCAGCCTTCAGCCTTCAGGAGTGACAATGCTTCTGCATTTTAATTCTTAATTGAGGATATTATATATTATGTAGTATGTGTTTTTGTACCACAGTATCCACTAATTCCTTACTTCTATAAAAGTTATAAATTAATGAGGTTCTATCAATCGAAATGCATAATTTATTTCACCATAATCATAATTACTTTATTAAAATCAAGCACGATCCTGATCCAGCTGAATCCCTTAACACTTAGGACCTCAAATTGTCGTTACATCTATTTGATGGTTGCCTTATACTGTACTCGAGAAACGTTCGCAAACTTTTCTTCTCACAAAATCATCACACATCAGCGTATATTGCCCCTTGCTACTCTTTTTAAAGTCATAGCCGTACATAGGCCTCTTACAAGAATGCAACATTAGACAAATATTTATTTAAAGTATTCGACTTATTTAACCACGCTGGGCAGGCGGGCTGTTAAGGTTGGAGTTACAACACTCGCATTAATATCTAATTCTGATTACCAGTGAGAATTTCTCACCTTGTCTTTCCCTTCACCAGTCAGTGAGATTTACTTTTGAAATCTTTTAATAGATTTCTCCATGTAAGCCAGTTGTGAGAAACTCATTCAGCAATCAACAGAAATAGACATTAACATTAAAGAAATAATAACAAGTTGAATTTTTTGAATCATAACAACCATAACTATAGTTATTTATATAGCTTTTTTTTATAGAATATAGATATGCCGGCATGAAATACTGTCTCGCTCTGCTGAGCACGCCAAGCTTTTTAGAGGCCAATTTGGCCTTCCCTTCCAAGTGACCACGAAACTGCACACTATTCGATATGTCGACGCCAAGGATTCCGATACTGGCTGAGGCAGCAAGGGGAGTGCCTTGAAACTGAGGAGATACGACAAAGGGGTTCATTTTAGCGGTAAACGCGCAAACTTGTGTCTTCTGGGGATTGAACTGGACTAGATTTAGTCGGCCCCAATCCGAGACTTTGTTAAGCAAAGACTCGACTTCAGACACAAGTTTGTCGCGGTACTCGACGACGTTTTCCCGAGAAATATTGGCACGGCCGGTATATAAGGCATCACCAGTGCTGTCGTCTGCATAGCAATGAATGCTACGAGTTAGCAACATATCATTGATATGCAGGAGAAACAGCGTTGGTGATAGCACGTAGCCTTGTGGAACACCAGCGTTGATAGGCTTGAAATCAGAGCATGCACCGTCTACTACGACCTTGATGCTCCGATAAGCAAGGAAACTGGTGATCCATTTGCACAATTTCTCGGGAAGCACATAGGAAGGAAGCTTCGAAAGAAGCGCTTTGTGCCAGACCCGATCAAAGGCCTTCGCTATGTCCAAACTAACGGCTAATGCCTCCCCCTTGGACTCTACTGCCTCCGCCCATCTATGAGTTAAGTAGGCTAGAAGATCACCAGCTGATCGACCCCGACGAAAACCGTACTGGCGGTCACTAATCAGCTGGTGATCCTCAAAGTACCTCATAAGCTGGCAGTTTATAATGGCTTCCATTATTTTGGAGAACAAGGAGGTGATGGCGATAGGCCTGTAGTTGGGTGGGTCTCAGCGGTCACCTTTTTTAGGGATCGGGTGGACCAAAGCTCTCTTCCATGAATTCGGGACTACGCCTTGGGAGTAGGAGTACCGGAAAAGACGCGTTAAAACCGGTGCCAACTCCGGAGCACACGTCTTCCCCACAATGGGAGGGACTCCATCAGCAGGCATAGAGGGGCATCGACGGAGATCTGATATCCTTCCGGATGAGAGGTCAGCAGAAGGTCCAACAGGGAAGGTACATGGTCTTCCACATCTGGGATCCGCGTAGGCGTAGTAACCAGTTGTGTTAGACCATATGCCAAAGCAAAGTCATAGATAGATCTACCCGCATGATCGGTTAAACGAGAACCAAGCCATTCAGCGTGGTGGGCGTTGAAATCACCGAGTATCACGATCTCTGCGGATGGGAACTGTTGTAGCACGGAGTCTGCAGTCATTTGGACGTGGTCGATGAGTCGGTCTGTGTCGGCATTACCGCTATGGGACCTATAGAGGCACCCGTAGACGCGGGGATGGTCGTCGCTGTCTACGCGCAGCCATAGGATGGACAGGTCCGTACCTTCAAGACTGCCGAGGCGTCGAAAACAGATGTCCTCTCTGACATACACGCAAACTCCAGCCCGGGGCACAAACGAGTGTTCTAATTTGTACCCCGGGTAGGAGAGATACGAAGTATCAGTCGGAGAGGACACCTGTGTCTCGGTTAGAAAGAGCAAGGCCGGCTTAGCTATCTCCAGATGGTAGTGGACGGCGTTAAGATTTAAATGAAGTCCCCTGATATTGCAGAAATCCACGGTAAGCGTGGCAGATGTTGCCTTTGTCGTCTTGCTCTGCTTGCCCCGAGCAGGCTTCGTCTTGAGCGGAATTTCGCCCTCCCCGCCCAGAATACGCGGGGCAGCCTGAGCACCCACGCCCAGGAGTGGAGTAGTTTGGTCGTGCATGCTCAGCGAGGGATTTTCCAGGGATGCTGGTACTCCTCCTGGGGTAGTCTTTTATTTAATTCCACTACCATGTTGATGGGGGGGGGGGGGAATTGGGCCTCCAGCCACCTGCACGCACCAAGCGCAACGCAGAGGTAAACCTCTACTTCACGCTGGTATTCTGTGAGGTCGTGGTACCACCCCGGTTCGAGCTGGCCCATCCGTGCGACAGCAAAAGCTACCGCTTGGCTCTACCACTGTTTAGCTTGAAAGACAATAACGATAATACACTTTTAACAACGCTACACAGAAACCGACACGAGTTAAGCAGTCATAGGCGGGGTTACGCACACGCACAGCGGTTAGATAGCTCAATAAATCTCAACAGAGGGGACATGATGATTGGTAACAATACCAATTCATAAACCATCATCATCCTCATCCCCATTCTAATTGCCGCCTGTCCCTTTTTTTAAATAGCTGGAGGAATGAAGCTGTAGGAGCCGCATAGGCTAACAGCACTTACATCAACGAAAATAGAGCTACACAATGTTTTGTATAATTAGGTGGCGACGAAATTCACAAAAGTCTTGATCTATACGAGTTTATACTTGTGATTGCTGTAACTAGTCTGTTGCTTGTCGTTAACAATTTAGAACATTTGTACTTATTTCCACACTTTTTATAATTATTAATTACCCATTTAGAAGTCGCGTTGTTGGATCAATGTTTTCGGAAATTCTTAAGGCTACGTTTTTAAAACGTCATAACTTAGCATGACATTTTTTATAAACAAAAATATATCATCCTAATAGATAATTCTATTGTTATAGACAGTCAAATACAAAATACAATAGAAATAATTTAAGTGGTATAAGTTGTCTACATAAAATGTCATGTTTAAAGGAATTCCGATTCTACGTTTTTTTAAACGACCTTGTTTTTGGCGCGCATATACGAACAAAAATCGATACGATGAAGAACTAATAATTATATCGATTCCAAATTAATGTTTATCGCATAGTTGTAGGAACACTAGCATAATGGATTCCTAAAAATATCGATTCTGTAGTTTTATAGTACCAAACTCTGGACAGTTTTGGATTTACCACGGGTGTAGGCATAGTTTCTTGACCCTATCGATTTTCGCCAGTAAGAATATATTTCAAATTAATCATAAAAATCCTCAACAAAATAGCAAAATGCAGATGCGTGCATTCCTAAGGACTAAGATGGAATGCTTCCTTTCTAGTAAAAAGGGGCGCTGGTTCTCTCTACATTCATTATATGAAACACAGGAGACGCGACACGACACGACATGGCGCATTACAATGGTTTAATAAATTAATGCGATTGAACGTATATTTGTTGATGCTGTAATATGTTTTGTACATGTAACTACACATAACTACTTGTAGTATTTAAAAATTGTTGTATTGAATTTATCAATCAAAACGTCAAGAATTTATCAGTATTTTCATTGTCTGTTAAAAATAAAAATAAAACATACCAGCGGTCTCTGCTTCGATCGCATCGACGCGCTCGTCATCGGAGACCTCGTCGTCGTCGTCATGGTCGGAGGGCTCGGAGTCACCGGCACTCTCGCCCTCTGCGCGCTCACGCTCGCCAATGGGTCGTGCATCCTCCTCGACCTCCCCCTCCCCGCCCTCACCACCCTCGCTCACTTGCGTCGCGAGCTTGCGCTGGAACTCTAGCTCGCCCATGCTGCGCGCCAGGAGCTCCTTTTCCTGAAGCATACACCGCCTTATTAGCCTTTGAGGCAGACATACTTGTAACTAAAAATCGTTATGATCTATTGTTTCAGAAAAAACTGTACGAATATATCGAATTGTGTAAGAAAACTGACAGATATTTTAGTTAGATAAGATGATCGTCGCAAAATTGAAAGTTTATTCTTTTTCTGACGTACGATAGGTATCGCATAAATTATAGATCGTAGCGTGTATGCGATGGGCTATATTCTACGTCACAGGTCTGTCACAGGTGAATTCCGAACCGAAAAAGTGAGATTTAAAAAACAATTAATCATGAAAAATCTTTTGGCTTCCGATTGATGGCGGTTTAACCATTTCGTTAACATCAGACGTAAAATACTGAGCCTACTAAAAAACTAGCACCTGAGATGCGACATGTCTGATATCGCGATCGTAAATCCGCGCAACGTGACGATTGACGCAACTCTTGCGGGTTGAATAATCATGTAAAATTCACAATTAAAACAAAAACATTACCTTGTACAATTCTCGTTTAGCGTCGTCGAGTATAGAATTTGGGTCATGCACGGAGTCATGACGTGTGCGTGCTTCTCGCTTCCGACTCGCTTCGTACAGTGCGTTCGCTTCCATAAGTTGTGCACGCAGATCTTCTATCTCGCTCACGTAGCCCTGGAAATCATATGGCTATTTTATCCGTTGAAGTGGTGAATTTAAAGGACAAGGGATATTATAGATTATTTTCTAAATGCTTCCTTTCTTGTTTCATTCCATTTTAATGAGGTTTTAGTCTTTATGAAGTACACGGATAATGTGTGTATGTTACTGGAAGTGCACGTGTGTATCAGTGCGTGTTCATAAAAATATATTATGTAAGTATAAATGCAAGTACATATATGTGCGTTCGTTTGTGTACGTGTGATTGCGTTTATATTTGAGTGC
This sequence comes from Parnassius glacialis, assembly GCA_033319125.1. Lineage (NCBI taxonomy): Eukaryota > Metazoa > Arthropoda > Insecta > Lepidoptera > Papilionidae > Parnassius > Parnassius glacialis. The sequence continues at coordinate 11,188,972 of JAVANC010000013.1, forward strand.
GTGGACACGTAAGTGCACATACGTGTTAGTGCGTGTACATGTAAGTACGTGTACGTTTATGTGGGTGTATATGTGAGTTAATGTAAGTTTCAGAGCGAGTAAGTGTGCGCGTAAGTGTACGGGAGTCAGAGCAACCTGTACGAGCGTGGTGAGCGAGCAGTCGGTAGCGTCAGGGCTGGAGTCGCGCGGCGCCCACGCGGCCAGCGCCTTCTCCGCCAGCAGCTCGCTGTTGCGCGCCGACAGCTGCTCGATGGTATCCTGCATGGCCTTCACTCGCCGCCGCAGCGACTCCACCTCGCTGGTAAGGATCGCGTTCTCTTGTACCACGTCGCTCCAGCCCTCTTCGCCGTTTTCGGATACGATGCGTTTACCCTGGAGGATAAAATAAATATTTTGGTTTAAACAGCGCTTGCCGGTATAATCTAGAAAAATATTTTTTCTTAGTCCGGCGGTGTTATAATGAGCTGCGTAAGAGAAACCATTACCCCATTTCTTCCCGTAGGTGTAGTAGGAAGCAAATATGTTGAAATGCCAAAAAAGATCGCGTGGCTTCTGATAGGTGCCCTCCTGCTTACGCCAGACGTAAAATACCCAGACTGGCTACACAAAGTAGCTTAAAGGATCTATTTCTGGTCTATCAAACGTGGCGATTAAGGCAGATCCTTGCTAAAACAAGAGTGGTCCATGCAAGAAAAGAAGATTTTGTGTTCTTGTTGAATTAAAATTCAAAATCGCAACGAAACCGCATAACTATGTGGTTACTCAATAATGTGGTAACGCAGCCTTTAAATTACTTCTCACTTTATTAAGTCTGAAGCTTTCTACTGCCGTAAGCCTTTTTCATAATATAATTTAATGTAATAACGACAATTGATGGGTTGATTCGCGACCGCAGGCGTCTCGCACTTTTGACACTGCTCCCCGTAGCTGGTATATAATATATTATTTTTACATCTTTGACCTTCCTGGCATTTCCTAATATCCACTCTTATAAGACCCAAAATAGATGATACATACTCCGAGACTAACACATAGCAAAATTGAATTTACGTAGATCAAACTGCAAGCAGACGGGAAGATATTATTTAGTTACCTGTTTGTATTCGGCCAACTCCATCTGCAGCCTGGCTACCTCATGTTTCAGTTGGTTGATGGTCCTGGAGGTGAGGTCCTGGTTCACCACGCACCGGTTCTTGATGTTGCGAGCCCGATTTGCGTATTTCAACGTGTTCAGCGTCTCCATAAAGTCGCGGTCGCTGGGCGACACGCACGCTATCATTACCGTGTTGCTGTTGCCTGAATGAGAACAGAGAGTTTTATTGAATAAAACTAAAGTACGTTTAAGGTTAACGTATTATAAGAAATTATTAAAAAGAAGAACGATTCGCCCCGGCTTCGAATGGGTGATTTCTAGATCTCGATAACAACACCTCTTATCAGGTCCAAATGCGTCGGGTACAAATACACCAAAATTTCATCAAAATCGGTCGAGTCGTTTTTGAGTTTTAGCGAGACTAACGCGGACAGCAATTGATTTTTATATATATACAGATTTTATGATACATTTTGAAAAGGTTGATTATTATATGACAAAAATTCACGTTACTTAGAATTTGGAGTCAGACACTCGAATATCGAGTCCAGGCAACGAATCTCAACCGAAGTCAAATTTGTTGCATTTCGAGTGTGGACGTGTTGCGAACGATTTTCTTTGACTTTAACAGGTCTCGAATGCAGTTTACTTCCAATATTATTGCACTAGCGTTTAGCATTACATATGTAAGGAAGTCTGCACTGTTGTGGGCCGCGGGCTCGATTCTCTCACGAACAAGAATTTGTATAGCCTACAAATAACTGTTTCGGGTCTAGGTAATCATCTTTGCGCAATTCACGATACTGAAGAAATTCATATGTATAGATCTATAGCACCACAATGCTATCCAGTTCCGGCGTAATTAGTTGTCTTCGAATTTAATCGGAAGTTTTCGCTGTGCTCCATTTCGAATGGGAAAATGTTAGTTCAAATTCAAAAGTTTGAGGGGCCAAGTACTACGATGGAAGGTGGATACTATTTATATAAAATATGAAATAGTAACTAACTAGTTATTAAAGACAAAAGTGTGTCAACGTTTAAAACGATAAGTGAGATACCTCCGAGAGAATCTTGCAAGAGCCTGGTGAGCTTGGAGTCCCGGTACGGAACGTGTAGCACTTTCCTGGATTTGTCTCCTAACGCCGATATCACATTTCCCAGCGCCAAGAGTCCGCAGTTGATCGATATACCTTCACGAGCTCGTTCGCCTGTCGCACCTGCAACGTTTAAGAAAATGGTAGTCTTCCAGTTTCACATTAAAAAAGTATAGTTGCAGAAACAGAAACAGAAACTTTTTTATTCAATATAGATTATAAATAATACTTATTGAAAGTCACTCTTTTGTATAATTACCACTGGTTCGAAAAAAAAACCTCTGTCCTGGGAAGAACCAGTAAGAAACCCAAGAAAACCAATCAGACTAATATACCTCCCACAGCTGGGTTTAGCAGTCCATAAACCTTTCAGTCTTACTTCTGACAAACTTATAGAGCAATTTTACGACTTTTACATTAAAGTCAAAACTTTTTATGATACACCATTAGGTGGTATTGCGGTTTATGACTGCCACTAGATAAAATGATGTAATGGACTTAGTTACGTCACTACAAGTACATATTATTTGAATAAACAAAAATTTTGACGCATTAAAAATACAATAGTAAAAATAATGCCATTGTTACTCACCAGGGTTTTTTCATGATCTCTTATTTGTTTTGTAAATAAAAATTATCAGGAAGCTATATATCTTTGGCTAACACAAGCATAGTCGTTTGTGCTAAGAAATCAAAAGCGAAACGGTGTTTGTGACCAGTCGTTTATCACGCGTATTTAACACATTAATATATCATTAAGGAAAGTTTAAAATAAAGCGATGGACAGCACACCGGATTTCTTTAATATTTATTCTTATTCAACAGTTACTTTTAAAATATAATTAAATTTCAACTTAAGCCGCATTCTGGAAACATAAAATGTGTATGTTTTAATGATATTTTTTTATAGAATAAGGGTAACAGACGAGCACAGTCGAGTCTTCTATTAAGAATCAGAATGTAAATGCGTTGTCACCCCTAAGTACTAAGGTAGAACGCCTCGTTAATACGAGTAAAAGTGGTCCTCAGTTCTATACTATATTATCTATACTCTCACCAAACGCAACGGCAATAAATTTATTTTTTTAGTATCTAAGAATGATCTGCAACATAATGTAAACAGTTTAAGTACAATTCTGTTATTTTGCAAACATACTTCTTTATTTAGAAATATTACTTTTCTAAGGACAATGTTTAATAAAACACTACTAATTATTTACTCTTTGTTTATTTAGTTCTCTTTGTAAGACACTTCAATAACTTGATAACTGTTCCAAAATACCAAAACCAAATCGACGAGGTGAACTGTGTGCCCGCTTATCAAGCCTTTTCAATATAAAACACAAACAATAATTACACTCTGATTTTACCTGTTCGCTTGAGACGCTCGGAGCCAGCCAGATCCACAAAATGGAACTTGGCGGTCAGTGTCTCGTACTGTTCAGGTGTGTCCGCTTCCGCGTCACGATCCACTGTGTCCTGGTCGGTAGCCAGTCTCCTCTGGCGCAGTAGCAAAGTGAATACCGCATGAGATCGAGAAGAGGACGAGTTCATGTTGGTAGCGGCGGTGGTTCTAGCGAGGGCGCCAGCATGTAATGCTCCCAGTGCGTCGTGAACACCTCTCACTGCTCGCATTGACGCTCCAACGACCCTTACTCCACCACATCCATCTTCTGTTATCCTGAGTGCACCCTGAAAGGATAAAATAACCTAACTATTTTGGAAACAACCTGAAGTCGCATTACTTTATTAGTTTATCTATTCGTAGATTACATTAATTTTGTTAACTAGTATTCAGTGTTTAAATATTTGTACGCTTGCTTTATTTTTTTATGTTCGACTTGATTAAGCTTCTTAGTAAGCGAATTGTTAATTCTAATGAGAAATAAATTCCCTTTAAACATAAATATTCGCAGTAGAAGGCAGAGTACACACAACATTACGTGCATTATGTACGAGGGCGGCACTGAAAATTTCGGGAATCGAGGAAGTGACACAATATTACTATTTAAAAATGTATTTATTGCTTTTCGAAGTAATCTCCGCGAAATTCGACACATTTTTCCATACGATGGAACCAATCATTGAAGCAACCATTCCATTCGGAAGTTGGGGTCTCCAAAATGGCCGTTTTGTAGGCGTCCACAGCTTCTTCAGGTGATGAAAATCTCTGTCCATGCAGTTTATTTTTTATTTTGGGGAAAGTATAGAAATCATGAGGGCTTAGGTCGGGGCTGTACGGTGAATGGTCTGTTCTGTCTGGATGTTTTCTTGCTCTAAAAACCCTTTTGTTCTGTGTGCGGTGTGAGAACTCGCATTGTCATGATGGAGGATGATGCGGCGGTTGCAGTTCTCTTTACGGAGTTCAGAAACGACCTGTGGCAAACAAATGCTAGCATACCATTCTGCATTAACCGTTCTTTGTCCCTCAAGAGGAATAGTTGTAACATGGCCGGTTTTGGAGACAAACATGGCCACCATTTTTTTTTGCAACACTCCGTAAACGAACAATTTTTGTTGGCTTTAACTCATTTTCGAACACCCAAACTCGTGACTGGTTTTTTGTTTCGGGTTCGTACGCGTATATCCAGGATTCGTCACCTGATACGATGTTGTATACACCATTTGAGGATCCTGCGTGGAATCTTTCGAGAGTTCTGACGTACCAAGTAACGCGAGCCGCTTTTTGCTCTTCACGGAGCGAATGCGGTATCCATCGAGAAAACAACTTTTTTACACCTAATTGTTCATGCAAGATTATTTGTATTTGACTCATGTCAATGTCTAAAGTTGCCTGAATTTCGCGGTATGTCACATGTCGATCTTCCTCAATCAGCTTACGCACAGCATCAACGTTTTCTTGGGTGACTGCAGTTTTTGGACGACCTTGGCGGGGATAATCACTTAGCTTGACACATCCACGTTGAAATTCAGCAAACCAGCGATAAATTTTTTGGTTACAGGTTTTGGGAACAGGTTTTGGATGGGGCTTCATCACCAAATGCAAAAATCATCCGGTCAACACACTGTTTTTGTGTTAAACCACTTCGAAAGTCATAATAAATCATCGCTCTTGAATTTTCTCGAGTCAATTCCATTTTCTTAACGACTAAAAAAGTTTGACAAAACCTTGTGACAAGACCGAGAATCTTTTTTTAAATAAATAAATGGTATTCGATTTTTAAAACCAAGGAGTTTTCAATTAAAAAGATTTTAATATGACAGAAACAGTGGAAATATTCCATTCCCGATACTTTTAGTGCAGCCTATGTACAACCAATGGAACATTAACCTGATGTGGCAATAGGTCGACCAAATATCTTGTAGAACCGAAAAACATTGAAGAAGGAAAATATTTTAGTGAAACAAGTATATGTATGAATACAGAAACATTTATTAGTCTGAATATATATGTTTATATCTGCAATTTTAAAACGGGATCCTTTACGCGGTAGCGATTTAGGCTTGTCTAACGTTAGTTTATAATAAATCTATATATAAGGCGCTGTGTAAACGTAAACACTTTTGTTTCTTGTGTAGGATACAATCTACCAGTAAATATTTTATTTTCATATAATCAATATGAAATCAGCCATTCCTTGCGCAGACGCAGACACTTTTTGTGTCCAGGTGCTTCCACTTGACACATACCGACCGCCAATCAAAAAGTGTTTAACGGAAAACTTTAAGTCGTCCGCTGAAGACTCAAGCAACACAAAGCAAATTTCCTTACAATTGTACGGCGCTAACATTGACGTGGTTGATTTGCCTGTAAATATTGACGGCGACGACGTCTACGTCAACGTGTAATCAACACAACAAGCAAAGTTAATGTTCCTCCATCGACATCCAAGGTGAAACTGACGGGAAACAAGCAAGGAATTGTTACCGGTGATCAGAAGTAGCAACCGGCGACTGTGTCCGATTGCCGCTACCACAGCATCACAGCAGTTTCCTGTGATGGTGTGCCGTATCGGTAACGTAAAGTGTCTATGTTTGCGTGGCGTCTTAAAGTAACTAGAACGCCAGTCAGTAGAAAAATATTGTTGAATTTAGTTTTTTTTTTAATATAGATAGAATGACAAACTAACTACCAACCCACTTGGTTGTAAGCGTTGTAAATGATAACTGCAACTGTTTCCAAACAAAGGTCTGTGTTGTCTCCTCCAAAAGCTCAAAATGTAATGGCGCACAGCCTGTATTTATATATGGATCTATATTCTCCAGTTTAGATGGAAATTCAGCACTGCAATTACTGCTTTGTGGCGTCAGAAACGTTTATTTCTTCCAGATGTCCGCAAAACAGACACAATAGTTAAACAATCCAAATGTTCATGGGACAGGGAAAGGGTTAAACTTCAAGCCGAAGAACAGAAGTTGATGCACTAATATTTGTCGGTATCGATACGTAAAAGGACAAGTCTCCTAAGTGTGATAGGTACCCATCCAAATGGAGTCTTAGGCAAAAAGCCTTACCATATTGTATATATTATGTATAGTAGATTGTTTGGATTAGTGATATATTCATATTTAAGACATGTTTCTACTTACATAATGTTATGAACATCGAGTTATTGTAGGTGTAACGTATTTAGAATGAACATAATAAATACATCAATTTTATCAAAGGAAGTTCCAGTATGCACCAAAATGGCGGTATCTCTAACCGTACAGAATACTAAAATAAGATGGTTTAAAAATACCATTTTTTATTGTTTCCGCGTGACAAAAGACAGCCCGATTATAATATTTAACGAAATAGAAGTCAAAAAGTTGGAAACTTTATATTTATGAAACTTAGTATTCGAGTATTTTTTTTTGCTCACGTAGTACAATAATGTTTTAATATAAATCAACGCCTGTAAAATATGATTAATGGAACTTATCATCTTTTACAGGCGTTGCAAAAATTATTTATAATTCTTCATTAATTTAATGAAGAGTGATATCGAAAGAAGAGTGAATGCAGGAAACATGGTGAATGGAGCTTTGCACTCCTTTATGAGCAGTCGGAAGGTGTCTAACAAGGCTCGTTTGGCTGTGCATGAGGGGGTGTTGGTTCCGACACTTAGGTACGGAAGTGAAAGTTGGGTATGGCAGAAGAAACACGAAAGCAGAATAAATGCAGTTGAGATGAGAGCGTTAAGAAGTATGATAGGAGTTAAACTGAGTGACAGGATAAGAAATAATGAGATAAGGAAACGTTGTGGTCTGAAAGAAGATGTAGTGACATAAATTGAGAAAGGTATGCTGAGATGGTTTGGCCATGTCGAGAGAATGAATGAAGAACGATTGACGAAAAAAGTGTATAAGGCGAGTGTGAATAAAAGTGCTGGATGGGATAGACCTAGGCGGACATTTCAAGACCAAATCAGGGACGTCTTGAAAAAAGGCCAGGTCAAGAGCACCCTAAACCGTAGAGCATGTATGAAGAGAATAATGAAAGTGACGAACGAACGAAGCGAAACAAGTATGTAAGGATCGTAGCAAGTGGAAAGAAGTGGTCTCTACCTACCCCTACGGGAAAGAGGCGTGATTATATGTATGTATGTATGTATGTAATTATTAAAAATTGTACTTATTATTATTAATTATAAGACAAAATATTTTAACTAAAGATATTAAACATAGGAATAAAATATATTTTTTTAATTAAGTTCAACATAATTATATAAAATATTTCAAATTCTTGGTACATATGTAATAAAACATTTATGTACAAAAAAAATATTTTTTTATAAAATCTACTTTTTTGTTTCCTCTTTAATATTTACAACTGTTTCTTTTCATAATGCTCTGTGAAATAGATGTTGAGTTTAAAATTAATTTATAGAGGAGTATTTGTGTCCACGCTTACGTATGCGGTAGAGTGCTGGTACGAGCGTGCAAACATGTACACAGTTCGTTGCGTACTACTGAGATCGCAGCGATCCGCTCTTGTATTGTTAACCAAGGCGTACCGATCCACTAGCACGGCGGCCTTACCGGTGCTGGCTGGCGTTCTCCCTGCTGACCTAGAGGTCATCCGTGCTGGTAGGATGGGTATAGCACGTTTGACCGCGCCCAAAGAGGAGTTGAGCAGACAGAATCGCGATATCTGGACTGAGGTGATCGGCGCCTGGCAGGATAGATGGACGTGTGATACAAAAAGACGTGAGCTACATCGATTTTTCCCGGACGTGGCGTTGAGACTCAGGTATATCTGGGTCTCACCGGACTACCAAACCTCTCAGATTCTCACCGGACATGGATGCTTTCGGAAGAGACTGAGCGACATGAAACTGTGTGAAATTAGTATGTGTGAGTGCGGTATGTCAGAGGAGGATGTTCACCATGTTCTACAGGAATGTCCTCTGTATGATGACCTAAGAGTGAAAACGATGGATGGACTAGTTCTTCCGGTTCAGGGACCAGTTTACTACTCGGATCTCGTCAGCGATGTGGTGAACTACGGACTGTTGCGCGAGTTTGCGCATAGGTGGCACGACGTGGTCGCAGGACAAGGCAGGATGGTAGGCTGGTAGGAGGGCCCGACGACGTAGGCGTCAATGTGTCGTCAGCCCCTTGAAGGGGGAGAATGACGTTAAACTGGGACAAGGAATAGATTAAATATTTGTAGGGAGTCAAGAAAGTGTGCGCGGGAAAGAGCCCCGTGCAAGTACCGCGCGCATCTCCCGAGATTCGGCCCGTATGACCTGAGGGTCGGTGGGGCCATGGGAGGTGGTGGGTTGTTCTCATCTCTGGGCCGGGGCACCCCAGTTCTAGCTCCTTCCACTTGACCACATCCAGCGCATAGCGGTTCGAATCGTCGACGACCGAGTTCTTTCTAATCGGCTCGATACACTGGCATTGCGTAGGGATGTTGCATCCCTTTGCATTTTCTATCGAATTTACCACGAGGAGTGCTCTGAGGAATTGTTCGGATTAATTCCAGCCGCCAAATTTCACGAACGCACATCGCGTTTAAATTCACGATACCATCCTCACCAACTGGATGCTTGGCGGTCCACGACTGTGCGTTTTACTAAGAGTTTTCTTCCTCGCACAACTTCTCTGTGGAATTGTTAATCACCGGCGATTTTTCCGGACCGATACTACTTAGGGACCTTCAAAAAAAGAGCCTACTCCTTTTTAAAAGGCCGGCAACGCATCTGCAATTCCCCTGGTTCCCCTGGTGTTGCAGTTGTTCATGGGCGGCGGTAGTCACTTACCATCAAGTGAGCCGCATGCTCGTTTGCCCCCTCTTCTATAAAAAAAGGAACAATTATTTGTACGCCATACTAACATTTGTTCCGTGTGAGAATCGAACTTAGGGCCTCACAGCGCCATAGCCAAAAACTTACCGAGCCGCAATATTTATAATATTATTTATATATTAGCGACCAAACCCAGGTTCACCTGGGTAGAATCTATTAATTTGGCGTCAATTAGATTTAAGATAATCATCATAGATTTTATCAGGTTTCGATTTCCCAAAAAAAATCTCTATTTTTCCGGAAAAAGCCTAGATAGCTCTAGCTTAGATCGCTCCTGGCATTGCGCAGGCAGGCAGACAGGCTTTGGACAGGCAGTCGGACAGACAGACCAAAATTTTTAAAAATTGTTATACCTGTCTTAACAACAACATGACTACTCTCCGAGCTTAAAAGAAATCAGTTATTTCTATATTACAGACAGAAACTTTAGCTTTATTTATATTTGTAACGTAATAGACTGTTTTCATTTAGTGTATCACTAAGAACGTGAGTGCGCTGATAGCGGACATGCTTACCAAAGAAAATAAAAAAGATCACTCAATTTCTTTCATTAATTTTTTCTTTCAAATTAAGTACCTAACTAAAGAGAAAAGAAATGCTTATTTTTGCACGTCATTTGAGCATTAGCATAGTCAATTAAATGATAATTGGTTACACGGAGGGGCTATCAAAAGATTTTCATTTTGAGCAGTATTCTAGTGCACATAATTAAGTTTTATTATAAATAAAGCAGCCTTTAACAATCAAGAATAACGGAACGCTATTTTTAATACGTCTTTATATACCTTAGCAAATGGGTCCTTGGCGGGGTCAAGCAAGTCGACGATGTCCTCGTTATATAGCTCGATGAACTGTGCCTGAACGGAGAATTCAGGCGGCAGATTTCCCTGTGCCCGCGCCGCTTCGGCGCGCTGCTCGGCGCCCGCGAAAAGGTCCCGGATTGCTCGCGGGATGATGCCGCGCCGAAACTCATCGCCGTCGCCTTCACCCTCCCATCCACTGCCCATTGTGTACGTTTTGCCGGAGCCTGTCTGTGGACAAGAACCAGAGATTAATCATTCTCGATAATTAATTTGAATAAATTTAGACGTGGTAGAGCCATGCTACAGCTATATCACTGGTATAGTTGTAGCACGAATGGGTCGGCTCGACCGGAGAAGGACCACGCTCTCACAGAATACCAGCGTAAAATAGCAGCTTAATGCTGCTGTGTTTCGTATGGTGAGTGTAGAGAACCGGAGACCCTTTTTACTGGAAAAAGAGGCATTCCATCTTAGTTCTCACGGGTGACAACGCATCTGCATTTTGATTAGTAATCGAGGATAGATGTAGATGTCTACGGGCCGCAGCAACCACTTACCATCAGGTGGACTGTGTGCTCGTTTGTCACCCTTATCATATTAAAAAAATACTAAGTTACGATTGATTCCGAAAGGTGTTTTGTTTTCAGAAATGGTGGACTGACACACGTCACTGTATTTTTTTAAGTAAATTTATAACTACATAAGCTACATTTCTACTATAAATAATATACACGCCAGAAGCGGCTGGTTTCTACACAACATTCCAAAACTCACTCCTCAAATTTCAAATTCGTAGTGTATTTGCGTATTATAATGATGCTGAGTTTCAATCAATAAAAATGTAAAGAAAATGTCTGATATCAATGATCGATGATATCGATAGATCAAAATCGATATTTTATTTCAGTTATATAATAATACCAAAAAAATTACTTATTCTACAAAGTCACTGTTGTTGCTGACATTAGCAATAAATAACCGACACATGGTACTTTAACTACATTATCAAGCGAGGCGTCTATCCGTCTGTTACGATGCGTGCGTGCCCGCAATACCAAGAGAACGGCTATTGAACATACATATAAAATAAGTGTTTTTTTTTTAAATAATATAAAGGCAATCAAAGACAAAACTCAAGGACGTTATAATATTTTATTATGCCTTTTTAACGGTCAATTCGAGAGATATACGTAGAAGGTAACGGCTGTTGACTAATGAGTTCTAAACGTTATATATAAAAATACTTCAGTATGTCTGGGGTTGATTGAAATCGACGATACGTCGAGCACTAACTTATAACTCCCCTTCATATTTTAATGTTATGTTCACACTTAGCATTATTATGTTGTAATATTATTTATTTATTTTTGTAAGAATATTTTGAAAAACAAAATTGTTTTGAAGTGATAAGATCGCTTGTTCTGCTCTAACTTTTGCTTACGTATTTATATTTATGTATCTGCCTTTCTGGTGTACAATAAGCAATATTAATATCATAGAATACTATATCGTGTATGTGTTATAGTATTCTATGAATAATATAGAATTATAAGCAAAACAAGTGATACGCAACAGCCTACATAACTATAAAACTCCATTTGTCACTTCAGTTTAATAAAAAGAAAACTAAGGCTTTCTTATTTTTACGCGAGCACTAAACATTTAAATTTAACTAAATTTTAAAAAGTAGTTTCATTTAATAAAATAAGTCAATACATGAAAGTAAGAGGCCTTTTTATGCCCTACTGTTGAAAACAGGCCTCCTCTAAAGCAACAGTGAGAAGTCCAACGCGCTGCTGTACTTACAACTATTTTGTACGTATTTATAACTATTTTGTATACCTACATAAACTTAGGATCTAGGTGTTCAATTCATTCTTAATTTTTATTTTTATTCGCTTTTAGACAATGGATAATTTACCAAACAGCAAATATGGTACCAATATCTTGCATGTAAAAAAGTTTAAGTACATAGGCACAATGAAAACATATAAAAAATATAAACAGAGAATTTGCCAAAGCATTTACTTTCAATCAGATAGCAGAATACAATGGTGAAGTGAAAGTCCGGCACAGTGATGCGAAACTACTAGATATCCATCTATTCAAAAGTAAGAATTTTATCAGCGATTTGGTCTATCGTAAAGCGAGTGATTCAGAGCGGAAGCCTTTCTTTTACCATTACTTACCTGTTAACGGATGTTCGGATACATTGTAAGTGCAGAGATTTTTTTTATAGAAGATGGGTGACAAACGAGTACACAGTCCACGTGATGGAAAGTGGATGCTGTGGCCCATAGACATCTACATTTATCCTCAATTACGAATCAAAATGCAGATGCGTTGTCACCCCTAAGGACTGAGATGGAATGCCTCGTTTCCAGTAAAAGGGGTCTCCGGTTCTCTACACTCATCATATGAAAATCAATAGCGTTAAGCTGCAATTTTACGCTGGTATTGTGTGAGAGCGTGGTCCTGCCCAGTCGAGCCGTCCCATTCGTGCTGCAACCACAATGTAGCTGGAGCATGACTCTACCATATAAATTAGTTTAAAAAAATTAGATAGTACGATTGCCAATCCGCCTGCCAAGTGTGGCAATTACAGCAAATTATTCTTACAATGGGAGAGCCCCATGTCCAGTAGTTGTTTGTTACGGGCTGATAAAGATAAGAAACAGATGGAGGCAGTATTTAAAAATGAAAACTACTAAAAGCCATCATCTGTTGTAAGTAGGGTTGTCAACTTATTTAAATCAAATGGAGTATTTTTTAACCCTGAGACCTGTAAAAATATAGTAGATGGTAAAAACATAAAATATGGTATGTTTCTAGAGATGGGAGTGACAACCTGACAAGACATGCAGAAGTCAATGGATGCAAGCGATTAAGGACAGTGTTTTGTCTGTCGAATTCCAAAAAAGAGACAGTACTCAATTCGACTGTTTTTTTTTAATGTGTGTTAATATAACTTTGTACTGGATGAACCGATTTCAATGATTTTTTTTATATGAAAGCTGATAGTTCTCTTGTGGTCCCATATGAATTTGATCAATGTCAGACCAGACAGAGTTTTTCAGTTATTCTTAAATAACTTATATTGAAGTCGGCTGTACAAAATTTTAAATTTTAAATTATTTGTGGAATTATTTGGGGGAGGCCTATGTTCAGCATTACAATTACGCAGTTCTGTAATAATATAAAGTTGTAAACAACTATTTTATATTTAAAAGAAACATTTCTGCTGTTTTGTCTTTGCTAATAGCACAGAACAAAAAATAGTACTACGTACTAATAGCGTCATCTATACATCATACAAATAAATACTAATATTTATACAAATAAATAAAATTGAAGTGTCTATTTGTAATGTAAAACTAACAGCTTTTTACTAAAGACATATGAAAGTATATACGGTACTTATAACAAAATAACAATTTTTTAAATTCTTGTCTGTCTGTCTGTTTACTCCGGATTATCTCCAAAACGGCTGGACCGATTTTGATGGACTTTCCCTGGTAGATAGCTGATGTTATAAGCAGTAACTTAGGCTACTTTTATTTTAGAAACATAATTAGGATTTCGCGCAAGAAAAAAAAACCTATGAAATCCAATCGTAATAAATTCCATATCTTATAGAAATATAGTATTTGGACCCGTAATATAGACATATCCCCGTATAAATCTTACTATGGATTAAACAATAAGGATGGCATAAAATATCTGAAAAAGGAATACTTACGTAAAATTATTTTTCTTTTATTAATAATACTTTACTTGTGTATTATATGATTGTGTATATTATATGATTGTTTAGTGTTTACACATGTAGCTATTTAATTTTTCACAAAAGTGACCTTGGAACTGCTATGTAGTACCTAACTGTGTTACTAAAACACAGTTAGGTACTACATAGCATTTTTAATTAATTTATTAGATATATTTGCTTAAAACATGGACAGATAAGGATGGTACAGTTCTTAAAGCACGACAAGTTTTGCTATGTGATTATATAAAATCTAATCCAATACAATACAATCAGATGATAACAAATAAAATAAAGATAGTTAATACATAAAAATATATTAATTAAATTTAATAAATAGATGCCTGATGTCATAGAATTTATTGTCATTGACATAAGACTATAAATTTTTTCTAAATTAATTAGTAATAAGCGCGATAGTCATTTGGTATTTCATTATAAATTCGAATACATGTGGTTAAAAAGCTTTTACTGTAATATATTTGTTTGATCGCGTTACATCACCTGATACAAGTCTCGGTATTCCTTTTTTGTTTTCCTTTGCAAGGAGATTATTATGTTTATGTACGAAATTACAAACTTGCAGACATAGAGTGGTATATAGAGTGGAAAAAGAAAAAGGTAGTTACATTCAAAATTTACAAATATTATTATTTACGAATGTGCATACTGCCATTGCAGTATGCACATAGCATACGCATAAAGCAAAATGGCCGCAACATTCCCAATTTATTATCCATCGCACCGTGGTTAACAATGCGGATTTCCCTGCACGTCACGGGGTTTACTGGGTACTGGGCAAAGTTATTGATCTGCATCGCGCCGTTAGTTACTTCAATCACAAACCGACTACAGTTTTTAGAACTAGTTATCTTTGGATAATAACTTTTTATACATCAAAGGACAACAATGGTTTAAAATAAAAAGTGACATGGAGGAAATACTAATCTGTCGGTTTAAAAAAAATGCGAACTAAAATGTCTAACCTTACACAAATGTAAAGAAATGTCAAAAAGTGATAAGGTAGTAATAATGATGATGAGGTTCATTATATAAGATTATAGAGTTAGGTGAGACTCAAAGAACTATAAATACTTTTCTTATGACATATAATTAATAACTTTCAGTATAATCCTCTCTCAACGAGTTCAATTCCTGCGTCAGTTAAACTTCTAAAACTCAACGATCTTGTAATAACCAAACACAGTTGTTTGCGATTTTGAATGTCAACCATTATTAAATCTTCTACGTTAGAGTAAAAATAATTAATTAATCTGTTAATTTACGAAGTAATAGGCATGTCCGGTGTAAACGAGATAGTTAAACCGACACACGAAAACAAAATCTTTCTGGAATTTCTCATAGTTGCCATGACACCTAAGGAACGACTTTTACCTGATTTAGGGCTGATTTTCAATCATCATTTAACATTTATCATAAAGTAGAATACAACATAAACAAATTAAATATTATAGTTGTAGTTTTTAAGAGCATGAGAACTTTAAATAAATAATACAAGGCAAAAATATTGTTGGAATGAATTTTTTATTGTTATAATCTGGTAGATAATTTCATGGCATTTATTTTTTAAATATGATTTCCGGTGTTTGTCCGCCGCGGCTACGAGTTACATAGTCCATTCGATCAGTCCATTTTTCACTACTTTTTCCAATAAATCTGGCCGTACGGCGTCAATGGTGGCTTGAAAATTGGCTTCCAATGCTTCGAGAGTTGCTGGTTTGTCGGCATAAACCAATGACTTAACATAGCCCTATAAAAAGTAATCGAGAGGCGTTAAGTCGCACGAACGAGGGGGCCAGTTAACAGGACCAGTTCTGGAAATCACTAAATTGATTTTGCAATAAATTGATGGTTAAGCGCGCTGTATGGCAAGTTGCGCCGTCTTATTGGAACCAAATATCGTCGATGTTTAGCTGATTAATTTTTGGAAACAAAAAATCAGTCAGCATGGCTCGAATTCAATAATGCTCGCCATTCACCGTAACGGCAGCTCCTTCCTCATTTCGAAAGAAAGACGGACCAATGATGCCGCCAGCGTGTAAAACGCATCAAACAGTCAATTTTAATGGATGTAATGGTGATCCGTTAATAGCATGAGTATTGTCTTCGCTCCATATACAGCAATTTTGCTTATTCAGGAAGCCATTTATATACCAGAAATGAGCTTCATCCCTAAACACAATTCTTCGATAAAAATGCTCATCTTCGGCCAGTTTCAAATCAGCCCAATCAATAAAAATGCGACGTAAACTATGTTTATTTGGCTTTAATTCTTGCACGAGCTGTATTTTATAGGCACATAAGCAAAGATCCTTACGTAAAATTTTCCACGTAGTCGAAGGACAAAGGCCAACAAGTTGAGAACGGTGACGAATCGACATTTCGGCGTCTTCTTCAACATTTCGCGCTAAAGCAGCAATATTCTCTTCGGTACGCACATTCCTTTGTCTTTTTGATGACTTTGAATCGAGTAGATTGAATTAGTGCGAAAACGATCAATAACTGCACGAATTGTTTGCTCACAAGGCCGATTATGTTGACCGTAAAATGGACGAAGTGCTCTATGAACTTCACGAACAGATTTATTTTTTCAAAGTAAATTTCCACAATTTGGAAGCGTTGTTCTGGCGTTAAACGATTCACGATGAATTGCCAAACCTTACTGAACAGAAATGTCAACACAGTTCGACACTCTCAACTGTCAAACCATAGACAACAACCATCGACATTTCTCAAGCAGCTAAAACACCCAATAAAAAGTGACAACGAACTTACAAACTTACACCTGATGGAAAGTGGTTACTGCATGGATACCTGCAGCTAACTTTAATTAAAGAAGGCTGTAGATGTGTTGTCACCTCTGACAAGTAAGAGCAATGTCTCATAGCCTTCACTTATACTGGTTCTCCGTTACCTTCAGCATGGAGCATCCGTAGAGCAAGTACTGCTATTTGGCGGTAGAAACAAGCGGTACCTACTCAAACAGCCTCTTAGTCAGAGAAGGAGTTCTACAACCTAGTAAAATACATATTTTGTGAAAAATATTTAGATTTCTGAGGCGGTATTCTTTAATCATATGAGTTTTCATAATGCTTTTTTAAATGTACGCGGACACTACACATTATAGGAAAGTCTGACGTCTGTGAACCTGTTCAAGATCGTCCCCGCCATTATCTACATCAGATTTGATAGACCACAAATACTTGAAAAAGAACTCTGATTCCTTCCATGGATGATTCGCGAGGCTATTGAAATTAAAAATACTAATTTCAATAAAGATATATGGGTGCTACTGCGTTGGTGCTACCATCTGATTGGAATTTTATAATTAATAAAATTAAATCCAAACCCAAACATACCAACTGAAATATTTCAAAATACTGTAAGCTCGTTCCGCGTAGATCGGACCAAAAATTAATATTCAAGAACCGACTGCATATCCAGGCTTACTGTGACATCGGGACGTTAAACACCTCAGTCCCTCCCGTGACCATGGGTGCTGTAATGCACCCGAAACGTCGGGAATTAAAAAGTAATAATTATACGCGATACAATCCGTAAAATTAGTTTCATTTATCATATAAGTTTTTTTAATAATATTATATTGCTTCAAGCAATTACATTGGCCTTGTATAATTATATAGGTTTTTGTTGTGGATAGTAAAAGGTGAGTTAGTTGCGTGACGATGACATGTTTTTGTATAACACCTTAAGTGGTATTAGGTAGGAAATGACTACTGACTCTGTCGTATTACAACAATAAACCAGTCAAGCAAGTATTGAT
Organism: Parnassius glacialis; assembly: GCA_033319125.1. Taxonomy (NCBI): domain Eukaryota; kingdom Metazoa; phylum Arthropoda; class Insecta; order Lepidoptera; family Papilionidae; genus Parnassius; species Parnassius glacialis. Next base: position 11,206,786 of record JAVANC010000013.1, read on the forward strand.
TTTCCCATGGTGTGAGTTCCGTAGGTTTCTTTTTAATATTATTACTGGAAACTTTTGACGTAGTAGAGCCATGCTCTCAGAGTACTGCTTTATGCTGCTGTGTATATGGTGAGTATAGAGAATGATGAACTAGAAAAAAAAATTAGAGAACGTAGAGAACCGGAGGCTTTTTTATGGGATAAGGGTGACAAACGAGCACACAGTCCACCTGATGGTAAGTGATTGCTGTGGCCTATACACATCCACATCTATCCTCGTTTGCGAATCAAAATACAGATGCGTTGTCAGCCGTGAGGACTAAGATGGAAAGCCTCTCTTCCAGTAAAAAGGGTCTCCGGTTCTCTACACTCACCATACGAAACACAGCAGCATTAAGCGGCTATTTTATGCTGGTATTCTGTGAGAGCGTGATCTTTCCATCTTCCAAGGATCCATTAGCGCTAGAACTATACAATTAATATAGCTGCATCATGGCTCTAACACGAATAAAATACTTGGGTTTCTAATTATTGTTCAATATTAGTATTTGCAATCATAAAAGCAAACGATGGCTAATGAACCGTAGTTATTTCCATGCATATATTGTATAAGCATCGTTTTATGAGTCCTTGCTTAAGTTTATTTAGTATATTGATAAATCGTGTTCTTGCTTATAATCTACTACCGCATAAACGTTAAACGTAGAACAAAAGTAAAGCAACAGCCTTTATATATTGCTGGGCACAGGCCTTCTGTCATTTCTGAGAGGATTTTAGAGCAAGGACATTGTCCGCCTCCTAGCACCAATCCGTTACGACTAACTTCACATTCAGAAGTATTTGAAATATTTTTTTTATAGGATAAGGGTGACAAACGAGCACACAGTCCACCTGATGGTAAGTGGTTGCTGCGGCCCATAGACATCTACATCTATTACAAATCAAAATGTAGATGCGTTGTCTCCCGTGAGGACTAAGATGGAGTGCCTCATTTCCAGTAAAAAGGGCCTCCGGCCACCTGCACTCACCAAGCGAAACGCAGAGGTAAACCTCCACTTCACGCTGGTTTTCTGTGAGGTCGTGGTACCACCCCGGTTCGAGCCGGCCCATCCGTGCGACAGCAAAAGCTGCCGCGTGGCTCTACCACTGTTAAAATATTTTTTAACTTCTTAAATATCCTGGTTTTTCCACAATATGTCTCTTCACCGCCGAACACGTAGTTAGTCAACTTTATGTTCTGATTGCAATTTACGATATCATTGGTGTCTGCGGGGATTAAAATCAGCTTTCTCACGTAGTTTGTAATTTAAAGTGAGCACAAAGTAACTCAGGCACAGTTACCAGTACTTTACAACTTATATATATACACATATATGTTACATAATATCATGAATAATTTTAAAAAACAAAACTTTTAAGTTACAGCGTAAAATAGCAGCGTATTACAGCGATGTTTCGTATAGTGAGTAATGAGAGTTTATGGCGTGATAAGAGCCATGTCGCAGCTATTTTATAGTTAAAACGGTCGGCTCGATTGGGGAAAGACCGCGCTCTCACGAAATGCCAGGGTAGTAAAATAGCAGCTCAATGCTGCTGTTTCATAATATGATAAGTGTAGAAAACCGGAGACACTTTTTACTGAAAAACGGCGGAATGCCTTTAGGGTGATAAAGCGACTGCATTTTGATTCTTAATCGAGGATAGATGTAGATGTCCATGGACCACAGTATTCTTTTACGCATCAGGTGGGTTGTGTCTTTTGTCACTTTTATTCTATATAAAAAAAAAAACCAAAACCAATTTTATAGGTAACGAGACATTCCATTTTAGTCCTCAGGGGTGAAAACGCATTCGGCATTTTGATTCTTATTCGTAGTATTCACTTATCATCACGTGGACTGTACGTTGGTTTGTCACATAATATGTTGCAGTTTAACATAATGTAACATTGAAATTAAATGTAAAAAGCAAATAGAGTATTTCAATTAACAAGTGACATGCTACATCTTGTCTCTTATGTTATGTATTTTATAGGTAACGAGACATTCCATTTTAGTCCTCAGGGGTGAAAACGCATTCGGCATTTTGATTCTTATTCGTAGTATTCACTTATCATCACGTGGACTGTACGTTGGTTTGTCACATAATATGTTGCAGTTTAACATAATGTAACATTGAAATTAAATGTAAAAAGCAAATAGAGTATTTCAATTAACAAGTGACATGCTACATCTTGTCTCTTATGTTATGTATTTTATAGGTAACGAGACATTCCATTTTAGTCCTCAGGGGTGAAAACGCATTCGGCATTTTGATTCTTATTCGTAGTATTCACTTATCATCACGTGGACTGTACGTTGGTTTGTCACATAATATGTTGCAGTTTAACATAATGTAACATTGAAATTAAATGTAAAAAGCAAATAGAGTATTTCAATTAACAAGTGACATGCTACATCTTGTCTCTTATGTTATGTATTTTATAGGTAACGAGACATTCCATTTTAGTCCTCAGGGGTGAAAACGCATTCGGCATTTTGATTCTTATTCGTAGTATTCACTTATCATCACGTGGACTGTACGTTGGTTTGTCACATAATATGTTGCAGTTTAACATAATGTAACATTGAAATTAAATGTAAAAAGCAAATAGAGTATTTCAATTAACAAGTGACATGCTACATCTTGTCTGTTATGTTATGTATTTTCCGTGATCATTATTACCGTGTTAGCATCTCACACGATTGCGAAACCTACAGACGAAAATGTGTTTTTCAATATTTAGCTCTGGTCAGCGTTATCTGATAAGGCTGCCTGCCCCTTTTATAATCACTGCAAAGATTACTTTGATAAGGTTATGTTAGATAATATATTTCCAACAACGAATGCTAAGTACACTTAATAATCAAATATTCAAGCGAACTTGACACTTAAAATTAACACCTCTAGATTAAATTTGTTTATATTTTATGTTGCCTCGAGTATGGCGCCATAAGTTTATTATACACATAGTGTTATCGTGTATTTATGCAAGATAATGGTTTTACAAATGATTCATTTTGATAACTAAATTTTTGATTATGTTAGAATGTAAAGTTGCAATAGCAATATCTTGCATATGGAGCGCATATGACATCCATTTCGTCCCAGAGTAGCATCGCAAGATGCGTCAATGGAAAATTCCAAATTCTTATGGCTTCCAACAGACGGTGGTATATCTATTCTGTTTACGCTACACAAAAATACTCGAACCCATAACCGGCAACGGCAATGGTGTGATATGTTAATACTGCGAGCGTTAATACACCTTCCAAGGGTGACTGTTTAGCAAATCCTCTGCAACGTTAGAGACCTATCTTCAACACAGGCTGATATAGATCTAATATGTTTCGAACTTCCAAGTTTAATTTCTAGTTCGACGTCATTATCCATGAACTAAACAAAACGGTTACTAATTTGGATAAAACTAATCTCACCTTGCTAATTTACGAACGAATTACAATTATACCTATATAGACTCGATTCGAAGAAGCTGTGCTGAAGCCTAAAAACACATGAGGAGCAGCATTAATTACAGCGAGGGTATCGGCTCTACCCTCATCAACCCGCCTGTCTGCTGCGCGTGCGTAAAAACGCCTATTTAGCAGTGAACTATGAATGCCGTTAAAAAAGTATAATATATTAGTGGTGTTGGCGCAAAATAGATTATTAATAACCCTATTTAGTACAAAAATAAAATGAATAAAGGAAAAAATTAAAGATAAAAGTAATAGTAATACGAGATTAAGGAAAAGAAATTACATATCATTTAAATATTCTATTAAAAGAGATAACAAATTGCCGCATTATATTCGTAGGGGAATCATCCATCAGAGAAACTGAAGAATAAGAAAGTAGAATGGCGTACATAAGCAATGCACGCGATGCATCGATCGTCAGCACCTGTCGCCGACAGTTGTCAACAGTTGTCAAGTTTGGCTTCAAAGTATTTCCGCGTTCATTCCGAACACTTGCTCGCACATACATATTATGACGTCACTGTAGATGATGATCTTATGTTTTATTTTATGACACGGTCGCGAAAATAGTGAGATGAGCGATGTTAAATATTAACGGCCTTATAATCGTTGAATATTGAACGCGTAACGCGTGTGAACGTCATGCGTGTAACATCTTTGTTTATGAAGTAAGAGTGCCGAATGAGCACACAGTCCACCTAATGGAAAGTAGATGCAATAGCCCATAAGCATCTACATCTATTATCAATTAAGAATCAAACTGCAAATATACTGTTACTCCTGAGGACTAGGATGGACTAGGATGCTTCGTTATCAGTAAAAAAGTATCTGGTTATCGCTCGCCACACGCTCGTCATACCAAAATGCAGTATTATGCTGCTAATTTTATTTTACGTTGGTATTCTTTCAGAGCGTGATTCTTTTCCGGTGGAGCCGAACCATTCATGCCGCAGCCTGGTTCTGCCCCGTCGTATTCTTATATCTTTCGGTTTACCATAGTAAATGCCAAATAGATGGCCTCCGATAGAATAAGGTAAAAAGATTAACGTAATAAGTACATTTACTCGAGGCATTTTTTTTATAAGATAAGGGTGACAAACGAGCACACAGTCCACCTGATGGTAAGTGGTTGCTGCGGCCCATAGACATCTACATCTATCCTCGTTTGCGAATCAAAATGCAGATACGTTGTCACCTTTGAGGACTAAGATGGAATGCCTCATTTCCAGTAAAAAGGGCCTCCGGCCACCTGCACTCACCAAGCGAAACGCAGAGGAAAATCTCTACTTTACGCTGGTATTCTGTGAGGTCGTGGTACCACCCCGGTTCGAGCCGGCCCATCCGTGCGACAGCAAAACTGCCGCGTGGCTCTACCACTGTCTAAAATTCACTGTCTAATTGAGTATAATGCCCAATATTACCCCGGTATCGTAAGAAGCGACAGAGGGAAAGTGAAAGAGAAGATGGACAGCAACATCTGGATACCAGGTCAAAATAATGAAAAACTGCGGTGGCTAACTCACCTGCTAAGTGTGCCAACTGTGTCAATTAATATTCCCTCAGTAAGCCAATCTATAGGAGAGGCCTATGTTCAACAGTTGACTTTAGTAGACTTGTAATGAATGAATGAAAATTTAGTGCCGCTCATCGCTCAATACTCAACCCATAAGCAATATCACGTAACTAAGGTATTTTAAAGTGTTCGTAAACAGATAAAATATTAACGTAGTGCTTGCGACCGTGACCTTGTGTCCTTATTAACATTTTTCCAAGAAATTTATGCTGGTATACGCGTTCAAATTAATTGAGATGGAGTGCCATATTGTCAGTGCGTAGTACATAACATATATCGAAGTATTGTCAGAATGGAACGTTTTATAGAATTTTTAAACAGTTTTATTTAATAAAAAAAATAATAATTAAACGTCATAACATATTTCTTCTTCTACTTTAGCCCGAAAAAGGGTACGATTGGACATGGTATAACAGTGGTAGAGCCACGCGGCAGCTTTTGCTGTCGCACGGATGGGCTGACTCGAACCGGGGTGGTACCACGACCTCACAGAATACCAGCGTGATGTAGAGGTTTACCTCTGCGTTTCGCTTGGTGAGTGCAGGTGGCCGGAGGCCCTTTTTACTGGAAATGAGGCATTCAATCTTAGTCCTCACGGGTGGCAACGCATCTGCATTTTGATTCGCAAACGAGGATAGATGTAGATGTCTATGGGCCGCAGCAACAACTTACCATCAGGTGAACTGTGTGCTAGTTTGTCACCCTTATTCTATAAAAAAAAAACACGGGCCTTCGTCATTTGCTTTAATTGTCACGCTTGTTAGGGAGGATGGACGATCGCACTTACCACATATTTTACACGTTGCTACTCGTCGCCAGTTCGATTATTCGAGATAGGTAGTTATATAGGTAGATATCATAGGCCATCTGTAGGAAGCCCTAGGACATTTCCCATAGCCGCTTACGACATCCAAGGGACGGGGGAATGGATTTCCTTACGATGCCACCATACGGACACATAAAGTCTCATAAAGTATAGACAATATTTACAATGAAAATAATCATATAACTCTACTCTTCGGGGTCAAAAACGCTGGCCGTATTTCCTCCTTTTCTTTTTTTTTTAAGTACCAATATTAACAAGCATCCGTTATTCCGATATCGTAACTAATCGTATCTGGGTCGGATCGCCAATTTCGATTAGTTCCGGCAAAATCTGTAATGCTGTTCAAATCGGTTCAATCGATTAAAAAAATCATTTATTCGCATAATCCATCGAATGATTCATATCTCAGAGAATTCTAACCTATCGCGACAAGGAGAATACCAGGACAATGGCCGCGATCTTTGAACAATATAGAATCTATCATTCAGAGATGTCATTAACAACAAACATCTGTGTTCTTTTTACATCCACCTGCTGGAATGCCCTACCAGCGTTTGTTTTTCTGAGTGCCTGAACCTCTATATAATATATATAACCTGAACCTCTTCAAGATGCGTGTTAACAGGCTTCTCCTGGGCAAACTAGCTCTATCGTAGACCCCATCTTTGCCCTCGGACCAGATGGAGGTCAAGAGTGTGCCTATTTCTAATTTCATAATTAATAAAAATAATTAACACTAAATATCAATAGTCCTAAAAGCTCGATTGTATTTAGGTACTAATATCCTGAAATATTCGAGCGCAATCAAGTTTTACTTTTAGTTTTAAAATTACACAATATAGCTCTCATAGATTTGCTTCGAATTTAATCATGAATGTGCCCGCAACCTTCCCAAAAATAAAAATAAAGTAAAAACATACACCAATTTAACGTTACTAAACTTAAAGTCACGTACGTCTCTTGTATTATTTGTGTAATACAAGAATCAATAAAATTTTAAGAATTACTGGGGGAAAGCCCGTTCAATATTATGAATACGAACCCCCGCATGAACAACTTCCGAAGGGTTCTGTAACCCCTGCGAATTTAATGATATCATAGGGATTTTTGTTGGCATGTTCGTTAAAAAACACACATAGGAATTCTTATTTCATTCACGATTTTAAACCGAAGTAATTATACGCAGATGGACGTGGAAGTTCGGGGATTTAAAGCTCCCTGTTAATTTAACAGTACGCGCAGTGTAGCCCAGGTTTTACGACCGCCGTCACCATTGGACGCAGGACATGGTTAATTTTAATTTTAAGTGCTGATTTATCACATGCTATGTGGTAAGGGAAAACATCGTAAGGAAACTGCATGTCTGAGGAATAAACTATTTCGAGAGTATGCGAAGTCCGCCATCATGTAGGTAATACTGGAGCTGCGTGCCAGACTAACTGCTCCATGACCATTTCAAAAATTTGACAAGTTCAATGTACAGCAATAGGATTCATTGGCTTTGACGATAGAAAAGGATGGTAACTTCCCAGATGGGCTAAACTAAAATAGAAAACAAAATTAAGAAAACTAGTTAGGTAGGTAAATATGCATATGCGTCAATAATGCAACTGTTTGGTAATCTTCGACGCTGTCGTTTAATGTACGAATAAATTTAAGCACTGCTTTGACCATTACTCGCAAACGGAAAACGTGAGACAATTTTGGATGTTCGTCTACAATTATAAGTGAAAGTAAATTTTAGGCACAGACACAGATACGGCAATCACGCGCCCAATTTCGGCCACACAATGCGCTGTGAATCAACCTAGACCGAGTATACAAACACAGCAGGCTGTAGGCGTGCTAGGCACGACAAAAGGTAAGTATCAGAGTCGTTTGCCGCTCTCCCTTATATGATGAAGGCGTTTTTGGCATCATTGTTTTATCCTGTATGTTGAACAGAATTCATTCGTTGCATAAATAAGCACTGTCATAAATCTGAAATAATTTTCTTTATAGGATAGGGTGACAAACGAGCACATAGTCCACCTGATGGTAAGTGGTCGCTGTGACCCATAGACATCTAGATCTATCCTCAATAAATATATTTTTTATAGAATAAGGGTGACAAACGAGCACACAGTCCGCCTGATGGTAAGTGTTTGCTGTGGCCCATAGACATCTACATCTATCTTCGTTTGCGAATTAAAATGCAGATGCGTTGTTAGCCGTGAGGACTAAAATAGAATGCCTCGTTTCCAGTAAAAAGGGTATCCGATTCTCTACACTCACTATACGAAACACAGCAGTGCAAATCTGCTATTTTACGCTGGTACTCTGTGAGGGCGTGGTCCTTCCCCGGTCGAGCCGACCCATTCGTGCTACAACTATAGTATTAATATAGCTGCAGCATGGCTCTACCACGTATAAAATAATAAACGAATTTACAGCCCACACGATGGTAAGTAGTTACTGCAGTCCAAGGACACCAAGGTGCGTTGTCAATTCTGAGGACTAAGCTAACAGCCTTTTTATACTGGCTTCCTAGTACCTTCATTCCTTAAATTTATAGTTAGAGAACCATAGTATAATTCTTACTGGTTATGAGGCATTCCGAAATTCTGTTGTTGTCAAAAATATAAAAGCACATATTATCTATTAATATCAGCGACAGTGAGAATTGCGGCCGGAGGGGCTGAAGTGACTTAGAACCAAGGGTTACCTCAAAGCCGCGGGCATTTTATTATTTTAAATTATTTTAACAAATCGAATGAATACACCTATGTTTACCCAACCACATTTGGCTATACCTAGTTGTAGCCGGCTAAACCGAGATGTTTCTCGTCTTTTATATCTTTATAACGTGATCGTTCGTCGTGTAGTGGAGACCTAAGAGAATCCATCAACCCGTTTCGCTCTGTGAGTGTTGTAAGATGGGATATGCTAGAAAGATCTAGTCATTTCAATGAATGGGGTAGGGGTATAGCCATCTTGTTAACGCCAGGCATAAATACTCTGACCGGCGACGGGGAGTTGCGTCAAAGGTGCGAGACGTCTGGCACACTGGTAGTCAATCCGCCTGCCAAATGTAACGATTAAGGCACAGAATAAAAAATAGTACCTACTACGTTTAAGGTAAATTTTCTCTACAACAGCAGAGGCCAAAGTTTAGCAGTGGACATTAACTGACTGATAAAGAAAGACAAGAAGTACTTGTAACACTTGATCAATTTGTACTCATTACGTAACATTTGATAAATTTCGTTTGTTTCTTGCGACGTTAATGAAGAAAAGTCAAGTTTTAGCGGCCTCTATCATTGCTTGGCCTCGAAAATTAGTTGCTTGATCAACCACACGCCTCCGTTTTTCATAATCAGTGATTTGGCAACTGACGAATCCAACATAATCTTACGGTTTTTGTAGTAGGTAAATAATACGTTAAAGGAAACTTGTGATTTATTTTAACTTACATATTGCTTAATTTATATTGGACACTGGTAATGAGTAAGTTCTTTTTTAAGGTATGAATCGATCGTGCCTATTGTTGAGACATTTATTTTACATTGCGTCGATTTTATATTTTTATTTTTATTGCGAAGGTTAATATTTTTTAAGGGTGTAATATTTTTTTAAAGAATTTAAATTATTATTAATATCATGTTCTCGAAAAAATAAACAGACTGAAGTTTCTGCATTAAGTATTTCTCTAAATTAATGTTTCCAATAATAACTGTCGAGGTTCTGTATTATTAACAAAGCTACGATACTTTTAACCTGTAGATATTTATTTCCGCGAAAATGTAAAAGTAAAGTAAAGTTGCAGCCTATTTTCGTCCCACTGCTGGGCACAGGCCTCCTCTCATTTATGAGAGGGTTTTAGGGCAAGGAAATGTCCTCCGCGCTGCAAATGCGTGTTGGCGGACTGCACATGTCTTCGAAATATTTTTTTCTTATTTCTGATACATGCAGGTTTCCTCACGATGTTTTCCTTCACCGCCGAGCACGTGGTAAATCAGCACTTAAAATTGCAATTAACAATTTCATTGGTGCCGGCGGGGATCGAACCCGTGTTGCTCGAGTACTGTGAAGCTTACAGCGAGCGCTAAACATCTGAGCTACCACGGCTCTTTTTTCTTTCTTTCTTTTTTCTCGTGAAAATGTAAGTTATGTTATTGTGTTTAATTGTGTAACAATTAAATTAAAACAGTTAATTTTTATTCTCTTTTCTCTTCTGAAACCAGAAATGGGAAGCAGCATCTTCCTGATAACAGCTCAAAATAATAAAAAAAACTGTGATTACCAATTTGCAGGCAATGGGTGGCAACTATTTTACAATATCTCTATGATATATCCTAGGGGGAGGATTTGTGCAGCAGTGGACTTTAAATCGTCAATCGTCAGCGACCGAGCTCTTCCTGATCGGCTTGACCCACTGGCACTGCGAAGAGATCTTATATTTTTGCGTATTCTATCGTATCTAACACAGGGAGTGCTCAAAGTCATTGTTCGGTCTAATTCCAGCCGCTCAATTTCACCTACACACATCGCGACAGAACTCGTGATACCATCCGTACCATCTTAATGATTGGCGGTCCACTCATGTGCGAGTTAGAAGTTTTCTTCCTCGCACAATTTCCTTCTGGCATCGAATACCACCAGCAATTTTTCCGGACCGATACGAATTAGGGACCTTCAAGAAAAGAGCCTACTCTTTTTTAAAAGGCCGGCAACGCATTTGCGATTCCCCTGGTGTTGCAGTTGTTCATGGGCGGCGGTAGTCACTTACCATCAGGTGAGCCGTATGCTCGTTTATCCCCCTCTCATATATAACAATAATTTAAAATTAAAACTTTTGTACAGCCGACTTCAATATAAGCGACTTCAATATAGGTTATTTAAGAATAACTCAATAACCATTGGTCTGATTTTGATCAAATTTATATGGGACCACACGAGAACTATCAGCTTTCATATAAAAAAAGAATCATCGAAATCGGTTCGCCCAGTACAAAGTTATGAGGTAACACACAAAACAAAAAAACAACTACACTCGAATTGAGTACCGTCCCCTTTTTGGAAGTCGGCAGAAAAACAAACTGTAATGAACGAATGAATTCTTATTACGTTTTATAATCTAATTAAAAACAAACAACTTGTTTGTTGATGAAAACGTATAATTTAAGAACGAGCACACGACATAGTCCACCTGACGGTAAGTGTAATCCGTGGCCCATAGACATCCACATCTATCCTCGATTAATAATCAAAATCTAGATGCGTTGTCACCCCTGAGGACTAAGATGGATTACCTTATTACCAGTAAGAAGAATCTCCAGTTCTATACACTCCTTAAACCTTATTTCGCTATATACAGGCCGTCAAAATAAGCATGGTATTCATTTCATCATAAACGCAAGAAAGTAATTGACCTTCAATTCAATTCCAAATGACGTCATAAATTAAGCTGAATGAAGTGAGGTGAACTAATCAAACAAACTTATTTCCTTGCTTTTCAAGTCGTCAAATGTCATCGTCTGTTTTATTTATACGAGTAAAATATTTGTATAAATAAAACCGAGTTGTTTGGTTTCTAAGTTAACTGAAAAGCAACAATTATTGCGTTGATCATTATTTTACTACGAGGGACTGTCTTCTAAAGTTTGGACTTTTTTTGCCTTAATATCAACCAGTTTGTGTGAGGTTACTCCGTCAATTTATACAAAGTAAACAATAGTTACTTACACTACGATACAAAAACCGTAACAATCTGTAGCGAATTCACCAAATCATAACAAAATACGCAGAAAACAATGATTGTATTTATTTGGATAACGTAAACAATAAACTTGTAGCCTATGTTAAATGTCAATTATAGAAAAAATAATTTTCTATAATTGTTAAAGGTTAGTTCGGGAAACTATAATCTAACTCGTAAGCCACCTCTATGACGTCATCATTACTAAAAGTTTGATAGCTCTAAAAATTAACTACTGCTTAGAAAGCAAAATATAATGCCATCAAAAACATAACTTGTAAAAAAAGCCAAGTCTCACAACACAGTTCTTCTAAGGTAAAATGTTGTGAGATCCATGTAATACCAAGTCGGATAATTTATTCAGTCCCTACTAAGGGTCATTCCGTCTTAAATGATTACGTTATTAGCTAACCTAACAAAATCTTATAGTGACCATATCAATATTATAAATCTGTTGAGTTTTAAATCACACCAAACAATCTAATTAAATATAATATGTATTACTTGAGAGATACATTGCGTTTTCATGCGATGGCCAAGTCAATCTATTCATGTAAAATATAAAAGATTTTTAATATTGATATGGTCACTATAAGATTTTGTTAGTTTAGCTAATTACGTAATCATTTAAGACAGAATGACTCTTAAGTGTGGACTGAATAGATTATCCGACTTGGTATTACATGGATCTCACAACCTTTTACCTTCGAAGAACTGTATTCCGAGACTTGGCTTTTTTTACAAGTTATGTTTTTGATGGCATCTCATTTCTTTTTGTGGATAGTTATATCTAAGCACCTATCTACACCTATTAATCTATTATATTATACATATATAGGTACACTCATTCATTCACTGCAAATGTGACTTTGTAATCCTATATATTTATATGGGATTACAAAGTTATTTATGCAGTTGGTGTATCTCAAAAAGTGGACCGCAATTGCAAAATATTTTAATTTTTCCTTGATTTATATATTAAACAATAATTGTATTTCAAATCTGAAGCTTCTATGTCTGCTAGAAGTGCCTTAGAGTTTTGATGATCGGTCAGTCAGTGAGTGACAAAATTAAGAAATTTGACTAGTTATAATTCTTAAACCACTGCTTCAAATTTAATGAGATTTGAAATATACTGAGTTTATACAATGCCTACTCGGTTACTGCTTACTGCCTACTTACTTAATTCAGGCTTCTAGTTTTATCTACAATGAAGTTATAAGGTTTTGAAAATGGCCTGAAATGCTTGGAGAAAAGGATGGTACGGCCGTGCCGCTTTTTTGCTCGACTTGGCGGGGGCACTGTCGTACCCCCAGAAAAGACACCTTAAAAAAAGTTTGAAGCCTAGCGCTCAACTTTGGCTCGGTACGCGCAACGCGCATGCTGTATCGCAATCGTACCGACGAATCATTAAACAGCCTCACAATAGACAATAAATAGATTGGACATCGTTAATGGATCGCGTTGGAGTCCGCACAAGTACCTAGACAATTTATAAATTGACCTTCGCGCACACGAAATGAACTGCACCTTATGTTTCAATGCAAATGGTTTTAATCACTTGAGAACCATTTGCGATAGATCCGCGTAATCAATCAAAATCAATGCGTATAAGGTTTATGACGCTGACGCTGGTACAAAAGGAGCAGTAGATAAATGAAGATAATGCAACGTTGCTATGAATTTATTTGACCACATCCATTATTTTAAATAATGTAGTACGTTACCCATCCAATATTGTGCATTATATATACATACTAGCTGACCAGGCAGACGTTGTTCTGCCCTTTCCGAATAACCATTTGCTTTCCCAAAAAAAACTCCTGAAATTAGCAATAAAAAAATTGAGGGGGTAAAAACTATCCTATCTCTCAAGTTGGACCATAATGCACACAGTCTGCAAAATTTTTTTGAAACCGGTTCTATCTATTAAATACTTACAGCAACACGTGGTGGTTATACTACTAAATTGTAGCTTATATAAAACGTTTGTATTTTTAACATAGCGCCATCTATTAAATATTTACTCAATCCAGTCAACAGATATCGTCATCTGACAGAATCGTTTGGAGCTAATAGACAATTGTGACTGTCAAATAATAGACAAATAATTTTCAATAAAATAATATTGTATTGCGACTATAAATTGAGATGTAAGCTATCCTATCTTTTAAGTTGGATCAAACTGCACATTGACCAAAAATTTCATTGAAATCAGTTCAGTAGTTTAGGAGTCCATCGCGGACAAACAACGTGACACGTACTTTTTATATATAAAAAGATAATATTATCCCTAACAATATTTTCTTCGTCAAACAAATAACCTTATACAAATTCAGTATAAAATATTCACTAGAAATCGATGACATGTAGCCCTCGTAGACAGGACATAGGTGACTCGAAGACAATTGCTATAAATATACGGTAGATCCACGATAGGCGTGATTACTTCGACCTAGTTTCCGCTGTTCAGCTACAATTATAGGTATTGCTTGAACGGCCGACGTAAATTATTATGCCCTCATAAATTTTACTACATTTTTTTAGCAATAAAAGATAAGATCCTGTTTACGGAGGAAATTGTCTACAAGAATTATCGGGTATTTTTGTTAAATGTAAATGATGTATCATTTTGAAATTTTCAAGTTTGTATGTCCATCCACTTATCCCAATATTTATCCTTTTCATACGTAGTTATAAAGAAACCCAACTAACAGGCAAGTTTTGTTAAAAATAAGGCGGGCTACGAATCGGATAGATAAATTCTAGCAGCGTGAGAAAACCCCTCGCAGCATCTCGACCCATGGATGTCGTTAGAGGCGTCTTAGGGAAAGGTAGAATACCCTCATGGCCTCTGATAAAAGACGGTATAATCATCTACTACTCATACCACATTTAATACAGAGATAGACGACCGAAAACAGCGTCAAATGTGCGAAAAATGTGGACTGTAATCGCAATGAGGGCATCCACTACTTCTTCTGCCACCAGGGCGGCGCCACTAGAAAGTGAGGTATAATATTTGACAGATTTAATTTTGCACGTGGTAGAGCCATGCTGCAGCTATATTAGTAATATAGTTGTAGCACGAATGGGTCGGCTCGACCGGGGAAGGACCACGCTCTCACAGAATACCAACGTAAAATAGCAGCTTAACGCTGCTGTGTTTCGTATGGTGAGTGTAGAGAACCGGAGACCCTTTTTACTGGAAAAGAGGCATTCCATCTTAGTCCTCACGGGTGACAACGCACCTTTTTACTGGAAAAGAGGCATTCTATCTTAGTCCTCATGGGTGACAACGCATCTGCATTTAATTCTTAATGGAGGATAGATGTAGATGTCTATGGGCCACAGTAACCACTTACCATCAAGTGGACTATGTGTTCGTTTGTCACCCTATCCTATAAAAAAAAGATTTGTTCGGAAAATGTAAAAGTTAGTTTCTTTCTGTACCTATATTTTATATTAATAACATTAAAAATAAATAAACAAAACCACAGACAGTAATAAAAGTAGAAATATAAAAAAAGTTAAAAAAGTGCAAAAAATTAAAGAGCTAACCATTGACGCATCGTTTTGTGTATTAATATAATACTCTAGAAACTGATAAAATTTTATTAAAAACCAACTTCTCAATTAAATTAATTGTGTAACAAAAAACTTTACCTCAGTGTCAACTAGCGACATCTGGTGAGCAGAAAATTAATATCCCCTTATTATGGAAATTATTCTATCTGTCTATACACCTCTATACATCTCCAGCGGTGAGCTGTTTACGAGCTTATAATACGGAAGAAGGACGAAAAATCCAAAAAATATTTTATATTATGTGCTCTTGGCACTTTTACAAAGTTAATATTAATTTTATCGTCTAGACAGACAGATAGATACGAAAATCATCTGAGGACTCTTTTGTTTTGGCTTAAATCTTGATAGTAGGACTGCCTATTTTCTGCCTCCAAACTAGCCTTAGTAGGTACCACGCGTTCTCTTAACAAGCAGTGAATGCTCTGCTGTGTTCCAAGTTGAAGGATTAGAGAGCCAAAATAATCACCGGCAGTGTAGCCTTTGCTTAAAGTTGGTTGACGGTGTCCACGGATTGCCGTTGCAACTTGCCATCAGATGGACTCTCGTTTCTAACTTTAATATATAAAAAAAATGGGAGACGACTGACACGTGGTAGAGCCGCGCTGCAGCTATATTATAGTTGTAGCACGAATAGTTCAGCTCGACCGGGGTAGGACCACGTTCGCATAGAATGACAGCGGATAATAGCAGCTTAATTCTGCTGTTTTTGTATGATGAGTGTAGAGTATTAGAGATCACTTTTACTTGAAACGAGGTATTTCATCTTAGTCCCTTGGGGTAATCAACGCATCTGCATTTTGATTCTCAATCGAGGATAAATGTAGAGATGTCTATGGGCCATAGCATCCGCTTACTGTCAGGTGGATTGTGTGCTCGTTTGTTATCCTTATTCTATAAAAAAAATCGGCTCCATTCGTCGTTACTTCCTTCATCAACCAGTAAATAGACCACTGCTGAGCACGGTCTTCTTCCATAGTAGCCAGAAAGTCGTTATAATGACAATTGAATCATTTTGTTACTCTAATCTTGTGCTCCAAGTGTTTGCATTTTTTTAGTTTGAACATTAATCATTGTTTGAGACAAGCCAATTGCAACTTAATGCAGTACATAATGGTCGGGTAATTTTCACGCAAACCCTTTATATGCAACCAATCAACAAAATAGTCTAACTAGTCTTCAGATAGGCCTCCGATCTTACAACATAGGTGCGTCAGGTCTTCTAGCTTATGAAGTTACAGTTACAGCCTTTGAAAGTCCACTTCTGAACATAGGCCTCCCCCATAGATTGCCTCATAGGTGGGATATTTGCCATAGTTGCTAAGCTTGGCAAGAGGGTTGGCAGTCGCAGTTATTAGGAAGATTGCATATCTCCTGATTTGTTTCCCTCCGTCGCTTCTTGCGACAACCACGGGATGATATGGAGTAGTGGATGTTCTTACACCGCCAGTTCACGGTTTAAGTATCTGAAGTGATAGGTGTCAAATTAATAAATTAAGGCCGGTGCGCGGATAAAATATTAACGAGGTGTTTTAATTAACAAGTCATCGCGAATAACCGCCACGTGGGCGACTTCGCCCGCGCAGCGTCCGAAACGCTCCGTTCGAAGCGTATTGCGACACCGTATGCTAATCGTAATGGGGTCTGCCATTGAGACGTTTTTGTACAAAGCAATTAGCGGGCGCGGTGTGGGCTGCGATGGAATTTGATTCGATGTGTCGATATTCTCTTTGCATCGATGTACTCGTACAGGAAGTGCTAAATTAAGCTAAATTAGACTAGTTTAAGCGCTTAGCGGTCAACCATCGCAGAGTCTACTTCACCTGTGGATGCCTCGTGTCCTCTACACGTGTCGTATTATCGACGCAGGTGTGTCTTTCCTATTGTAGTGGTAGTTGGATTAGTGGTAATGGGGATAGTTCACGCAGTTGAAGGAGGGCAGGAGGTGCCTTCAAACTTGGTAGGACACATTTTATTTCATTAGGTGGATATAAGCAAATTAATTTGTAACAACTTTGTGACTGGTTGTAATTTTTTAATTTTAATAGCCTCACGAATCTTTCTTGGTACAAATCGGTGTTAATTTGCGAGGCATACATTCTATAATTCTATGCTGGGTGCTACCATCTATTTGAGATCACATAACTAATAAAATTAAATCCAAACCCAAGGATGCCACTGCAAGACTGCAAGATACTGTAAGCTTGTCCTGCGCAGACCAGACCAAAGAGTAATATTTAAAAGGTGAAGATAGCCGTCGTTAACTATGCCATCAGGACGTCTGATATGTATCAGTCCACCTCTGTGACCATGGGTACTGTAAAGTACCCCAAACGTCGCGTTAAAATTTGTTGTATTCAACGCGTAGTAATCGCGTAAATATAAGAAATCAATTTGTAAAGCAAAGTTGCTGAAAAATTATTTTGATCAATAGGTGCCGTTTTCTTAAAGAAATAAACATGACATCATGCGTGCAATTAATGCGGTGAACGAGAGGTAAATGTAATTCTTCAAAGCATGCAGTTATCCTGGCTCAAATATAACGGTCAGCATTAACTGTTTTAACAGTATATATTTGCGGAAGTACTACATCAAACGTGACTATCCACAACTGTTTTTGTTTGTCACCTTAACGAGAATACAACGTTTTTATGTTTTTGTTGCAGCCAACTAAGTACTAATTCTGTTAATTAAAAACTTAATAGCGCGTACTGTGGTGTGCTTTTTTGAGTTTGCTGTATAGAAAATTGAAATTAAATGTATAAAATTATATATATATATATATATATATATATATATATATATATATATATATATATAATTTTAAACAAGTAAAGGATGAGGTAGCGCAGTGGCTAAGCGTTTGGTTGGGGCGCTTCAAGCCGCGTTTTCGAATCCCGCACGGAACAAGTGTTTGTGCGATCCAAAACTAATTGTTCCCGGTCTGGATAGTGCTTGTCTTTGCGCAATTTATGTATGTACACCGTTTTCACAATATAGGAGATAATCCCCACTTACACACTAGACCTTAGTACCTAACGTTTTTAAATGATAAAATTAAAAATTTATACGTGGTAGAGCCATGCTGCAGCTATATTAGTGGTATAGTTGTAGCACGAATAGGTCGGCTAGACCGGGGAAGGACCACGCACTCACAGAATACCAAGGTAAAATAGCAGCTTAACGCTGCTGTGTTTCGTATGGTGAGTTTAGAGAAACGGAGACTTTTTTTACATCTTAGTCCTCACGGGCGACAACGCAGCTGCATTTTGATTCGCAAACGAGGATAGATGTAGATGTCTATGGGGCACAGCAACCACTTACCATCAGGTGGACTGTGTGCTCGTTTACCTATCCGAACGATATATCACCCTATCCTATAAAAAAAATAAAAGGAAGTAAGGTGATAAGGAAGTATATTACGTTTACAACGCGTGTAATAATAATAATCCATAAGCAATAAAGAATCAGATGTAGGTGCGGCTAGGTGTATCAATTGAGAACACATTAAACAATTCTTCGGTTCTCGTTAGATACTATTCCGGAATGCATTTGCGTTACTCTGTTACTTAACAGTGGTATACCACGGTTCTTTCACGATGTCGATTTCCGAATAGTGTAACTACAAATACGATATTAGGTTTATAATACGATACGATTGAAGGCTTAGATGCAGTAACAGTGACACGGAGACAATCACAATAAAAACAGGTCCCAAAGTTACCACTTCTATTTGTAGAATACGTCGTTGAAGCCGCAAAGGGGCGAACCTAAATTTTTCAAAAAATTACAGGATAGCAAGAAAACATTTATTATTCATCCATTACTATCTTTTTTCATCAGAAAATTTATCTAATTTGTAGTTTTCCATTAATTCTAATATATTTAGTCTAATATATCGAATAGCTGACATCGGTTGGGCCAAGTCTGCTCCTGCAAAGAAATCAGGATCTGTGACCATTTGACGCCTCAAAATATTTTATTTACACAGACATGCAGGTTTTCATGATGTTTTTCTTCTCTTCACCACTGAGCACATGGTAAATCAGCACTTAAAATTGCTATTAAGAACTTCATTGGTGACGGCGGTGAAATTGCAACATACAAACGGCATTGGTGAACTCAGGTTGATCGTACCTACTGCGAAGTCTGCCCGCCGTAGACTTAGCTCCCGAGATACCTACCACGGTTCTACTCTAGGTTATTTCTTTTTAAACTAAATTTACTTATTTTGCGTACATTCCTTTCAAAGTAATAATAATAATACGAAGTTAATTATGCTCATTTTGTGTGGGAGCACAATTTAACCTTTAAACGCATTTAGAGAGCGTTTAAATGAATGTAAATTTAACACGGTATAATATTGTACACATCCTATGGTAACCATGATTCAGAAATCCTAAAGTAAATGTATCCTAAAGTACGGAAGCTAAATTATTTACGTGGTAGAGTAACGCTGCAGCGTATTATGCCTGCAGCACGAATGATCAAGATACCACCGTGAAATATCAGCATAATTTTATTGTGTTTGCTATGGTGTGTACAAACCGGCCACCGTTGCGACACATTCTATCTTAGTCCTCAGGGGTGACAATTGATTTTAATTCAGCATTATTAATGAAGTATATAATATATAGTTCTCTAAACGCTACAGCATCCTCTTACTTGTGGATATTCCACTACTATTGTGTGCTTAATTGGCATCCGTACTCCTACAAAAATATAACATTAAAACTTAAACCAGTCAAACTCTATCCTACAAAACGTAGTTTATTGATAACATGGAGTTTAAGCTATGATTAAAGAAAAATCTAACCAAATAAAGAAGTCTTCTAGCCTACCACCACCACTCTTCGAGAAAATTTACATTAGGTGTCAAATTGCTTCAGTTTGCATATTTCCGCTTTCGTGAACAGATTCTAGTTGAAGACTGCGACTAATATTATTAACTATTTTTTGGAATCAACAAAACTTTCAAATTCGCTAATCCCGAAAATATAAAGTATCCGCGAAAATAAATGCGAATGGCAAGCCCAGCTGAAACATGCAGGTCGGAACGGTGACAAATTGGCCGCGAGGCTGCCGTGCGGATTATTTCATTAGCTTCATTTGTATCTGACTAATGCCGTGCAACGGTTTAATTTAGAGTTAATATTACACACCTACATGGTTTCTCTTGATCAGCTCGTAAAAGCCCACATCTGGAAAAGGGGCCCATTCCCCTGCTCCCCGTCATAGGTCTGTGTATTTTGCGTCTGGTTTACGTTGCATTGAAATTCTAGAGTGCAAGCCATGCCCACCATCTTGACTAAGTAATCCAAACCGTTTGAGATGTTGGAATAATAAACTTATGACAAAGACAGCCGGAAAAAACGCTTCGTTTACTAATGAGCATATAGGTAAAATGTTTTCCGATTTACAGCATATAAAATGCTTAAATAACTTTTTTAAAACAGAATGCTGGTTCAACAACTTACAAATATCTTAGTTTGTCAAGTCGTGTTAGTTGACAAACGAACAGTTTGTAATAAAAACTGTTTTTACATGTATTTCTTATGTTATAAAACGAATATAGGTATCGATCATTACTTTAATAAGATTTAACTTTTAATAAAAAGTAAAAGCCGACTCCAAAGAATTGAAATGGGTAAAATAATTTCAAATTTTGAAGTCGTTGTTAAAACATTATACATGGAAAAATAAAAGTCGTGAAAGGATATTACGTTTAATAAAAGTTAAAATATTTTTACCCTTTTGATTGAACTAAGCAATATAACAAAATCAATAAAACAGTAAAATTAAAAGCGTAATCCCCTATTTTACCAACCTTAGGGCACAGAGTAAATAATAGTACTACGTACAGAAGTTGCACTCCTTTGATGTTGACTGCTTGCCGCCGTTTTAATAGTCTACATAATTATTATTATTAGATTAATCGCACAAGCTAAATAAAACTTTATCGCTGCGCGCGAGTGTCCGTATTACTTTGAATCTTTTCCCCTTCCTACGTCACGGCGGACTTTCCGTGGTAACTAAGGGCAATAAAGAGTAAAAAAACAAAATATATTGGTAAATCCAATTGGGCATACCTTAAGCGCATTAAAAAAATTACGTATAACATGATTATACGGAATTATTAAAGTAGTTTAAATACATTTCGACAGTACTATCGGCTTCAACACCCTCGAAAACCATGAAAATGACACCCATGATGAAAAAATTGATACCTATTGCAGCCGCCATCTTGGATTTACATTTCGACAGCACTATCGGCTTCAACACTCTTGAAAACCATGAAAATGACACCCGAGATGAAAAAATTGGTACCAACTTTAGCCGCCATCTTGGATTTACATTTCGACAGCACTATCGGATTCAACACCCTCGAAAACCATGAAAATGACACCCAAAATGAAAAACTTGATGTCTATTGCGCAGCCGCTACCTTGGATTTACATTTCGACAGTACTATCGGCATCAGTACCCCCGAAAACCATGAAAATGACACCAATGATGAAAAAATTTATATTTATTGCAGCCGCCATCTTGGATTTACATTTCGATAGCACTATCGGCTTCAACACCCTCAAAAACCATGAAAATTACACCCATGATGAAAAAATTGGTACCTACTTCAGCCGCCATCTTGGATTTACATTTCGACAGCACTATCGGCTTCAACACCCTCGAAACCTATGAAAATGACACCCATGATGAAAAAATTGATACCCATTGCAGCCGCCACCATGGATTTACATTTCGACAACCCTATCGGCTTCAATTCTCTCGAAAACCATGAAAATGACACCCATGATGAAAAAATCGATACCTATTGCAGCTGCCATCTTGTATTTACATTTCGACAGCACTATCGGATTCAACTCCCTCGAAAACCATGAAAATGACACCCAAGATGAAAAAATTTATATATTTTGCAGCCGCCATCTTGGATTTACATTTTGACAGCACTATCGGCTTCAACACCCTCGAAAACCATGAAAATGACATCCATGATGAATAAATTGGTACCTAAGTCAGCCGCCATCTTGGATTTACATTTCGACAGCACTATCAGCTTCAACACCCTCGAAAACCATGAAAATGACACCTATGATGAAAAATTTTATACCTATTGCGGCCGCCATCTTGGATTTACATTTCGACAACCCTATCGGTTTCGACACCCTCGAAAAGCATGAAAATGTCACCCATGACAAAAAAAATTATACTACTTACTTTTAGTACGTACTACTATTATTTATTCTGTACTTTTAAATATTGTAATAAAAAAATCTCTTATTATTATTATAATCAAGTATTTAAGAAATTTGGTTATTCGAATATTGTGTATTTGTACAGCGATCTTTTTGAGCCGCTGCAAACAACCGAAACAATGTCCACTCACGACGGCGACTGAAGCCGAACTTTTACACTCTTATCTATGAGCCGAACTAAACTTAATACAAAGGTACTCTGTGAACTAAACTACTCTGTGGCTGTAGATCCCCATTTACAGAAACTATTTATATACGAGGCAACCAAATCAACGAAAATTTCGCCATTTTGGAGCCGAAAAAAATTAATTATAGCTAAACAAAACAAAATTACACTGCCATTTACATTCAGTGGCTTCCCACATGATAGATGAAGAGATTAAAAAATAGATTGAGTTAAACAATTGATATTTTCAAAAGTTATAGTGTTTACAAGCCACAGGGACATGATAAATCCACACCATAAGCCACTAAAACCCTTTTTTTTATTTAAAAATAGCAATTAATCGATTAAAAAAAATTATTAATAAGTTCAACAATCATTTATCTTTCTAACAATGTGCTTTTTATATCATTTATATGTATAATATGATTGCTAGATACGATTTTATTCGATAAAATGTTGGAATTTTAATTTTTAGGCGATAGTAGAACATTACCTTGCGCTTTCGCTTAAGGTATGCAATACCTTGCGCTTTCGCTTAAGGTATGCAATACATTGCGAAATGGTAAGTAAGTTACATACTTAGGCAAAGTACCTATTCTGACTATGACTGGCTATGGCTAACACTGAAATTATATTTGTTTTACAGAAGAGAGCGATAAGAGCAGTTTATGATTTAAAGGCTTGAGTCGCTACGACAAAAATTTAAGGAAATTAATATATTAACTTTGGCCTCCCAATACATTTCTGAAAATGTAAAGCACGTACGCAAAAATAAAAGTAGTCTAGAAAAATAGGTGTTTATTCTGTAAATACTAGGAACAGACACAAGTTACTCGACTCCACCGAGTCGGTAATTCATTCTTGAGGCGATGTATACGCTTTTACAACAAAATCCCAGAAAACATACAAAATTTGACAAGCTCAAAGTTCAAAAACTTTATTAAACTAAGTTTGTATAAAAAGGGTTATTATAATATTAAGTAATTTATGGATGATAATACCCCTGGGAATGAGGTGATCGCTACCAAGCTATTTCTAATTTGTTTTGTGTTGTTAATTGTGTAACAATAATGATTGTAAACGTTATTTTAAAAAAAAATCTCGTTTCCGGCTGGTTCTTTCCAGTACAGAGACTTTTTTGAACCAGTGGTAATTAAACAAAAGTGTGACTTTCAATAAGTATTATTTATAATCTATATTGAATAAAAAAATTTATTTCTGTTTCCGTTTCTATGATCAACTGACCATTTTATTTTCTGACCATATTCTAATATGTGAGTTTTGTGATGCCCAACGGATGCAACTTGCAAGGCCATTCGTCGCGAATGCCTGGTTCGGAAGAAAAGGTGTGAACAAGTATTTTGTGTTATTATAACTTAAAATATTTTAATTACAAAAGACAAGTTTAGGTATTTAACTAGGTTGGATAGTGAAGTAAATTTCAAGTAAGTTTTGTAATAAAGTACTTAGGTATTACTTCTGTTGTTAAATGATTACTTAATTCTTTTTTCGCTATAAGTACTTATCTAACAACAAAAAAAATCACTTTTCATTATCCTTCGGTAACTTAAAAATAATATATCTGAATCCTTTTGTTTGCTCATTAAGCATCCATTCAGGCAATAGGAACGACGGTTTGCCATTATAATTTATCAAATAGATAGGTAATATACATATATATTATTTTTAAATTATATTAGAACTTTTAAGATATACCAAACACAAAACAAAAACTATTTCAACAAATATTTACAAAAAACTATTTACGTCAACAGCGTTAAAATACTTTAATATTCATTCGTCTAGACCTAGAACGTACTAGCCCCGACGTATACTATGTTAGCCCGGTGTGCCTCGCGATTGTAGGTAATTATTTCAAGCAGGTAACAAGAGTGACAGAGGCCTGCTTAGGGATGGAATTTTTCTCCAAATTTATATGGGATTAGCTCTGAAGTATAATTCAATTACTAAAAAAAATGAAAATCAGTTTAAAATTGACGAAGACATCGCGTATTATATACAAAAAAAAATTGCATAAAGTCGATTTGTAAGCCTCCTCCATTCTTAAAGTAGGCTAAAAAAGCAACGTTAGACTTGAAACTATAAACAGAAACAAAAGAAACTTACAAAATGACGCAAGTGATATAAAAAAGGTATATAAATATCGTAAAATAAATTTACCTATAGGTGTAAAAGGTGTGCTTGTTATTGGCATTATTGCGTTACAATTTCAATAACGGCGTACATATATTAATTCAATGGGTAGTAAAATACGTGTTATCCTTGCGGCATATTGCATAATAAATAATATCGGCTTATAGTGAGCCACCCACGACTCGGTGCAGCGCGTGGAGACTGGGTTAACGATTCGACAGACGGTTTGTGCAGGGATTCATAAAACAGTCCTTATCGCTGGTGTTAAGCATACATACTTAAATCAATTCTATGTTGTTCGGACATAATTTACAATTATCATGCTAAAGAGATTAATGTCAGGTGTCGCCTTCGAAGCGTTGCTACAGAATTGCATTCGTAATCCGAGACCCGATGTAAGTCGGGTTAGGTGTCAGGCTCTACGCAGGCTCAGTCAACCTATCTCTTAACAACTCTTTGAGGTTCGACCTTAATAACGAAATAGCGATAAAGTTTACATAGTTTTAATGGGTGTTAAAAATAAGTGAAATTTGAATGAGGATGAGGATGTTGCGCCATTTGGAGACCACAAACTCTTCACGGAATTTATTTTAGACAACTTTTGCGAGACTAATCTAGTACAACACCAATGAAACGACTAATTTTAATTGAAGAGTCTGTAAATGCATTTGATTTGCTTTACTTAGCAAAGACGAACGTCTACTGCTAATGAATTGTCGTTACTCTATTGCTACAGATAAGCATTATACATCTAATTTTTTGTTCTTCTATGTCAACCCATTAAAATTGTGTTCCTGCATAATTCATTCATTGTCATTAACAAGTGGTAAAATTAAACATTTTGTACATCCGACTTCAAAATAAATAAAATGAGAACATCATCAATGTAGCGAAGTTAATTAATTACGAATTATTAATGATAATTCAAAAACTACTGATCAGATCTCGGTCAAATTTATATCAGACCACATGAGAAGCACCAGCTTTCAAATAAAAAAAAAGAATCATCAATATTGATTCACATAGAAAAAGCTCTGAGGTAACACACATAAAAATACAGTCGAGTAGTAGTCCTTATTTTGTTTTAATTGGTTAAACTATCAATTTCAGTATAATTTTGCTGACGATAATTATATTCACGACACATTCTTATTAAGGGCAAGGTAAAGTGTATATTAATTTTACAAAGAGGAACATGCAACAGTTTTTGGAATCTAAAACGATACGATTCTTGGCGGTAGAAATTTTTATGCGCTTGATCAGGTTTTTTTATAGGATAAGGGTGAAGAACGAGCACACAGTCCACCTGATGGTAAGTGGTTGCTGTGGCCCATAGACATCTACATCTATCCTCGATAACGAACCAAAATGCAGATGCGTTGTCACCCGTGAGGACTAAGATGGAATGCCTCGTTTCCAGTAAAAAAGGGTCCCCGGGTCTCTACACTCACCATACGAAACACAGCAGCGTTAAGCTGCTATTTTACGCTGGTATTCTGTGAGAGAGTGGTCCTTTCCCGGTCGAGCCGACCCATTCGTGCTACAACTATACCAGTACTATAGCTGCAGCATGGCTCTACCACGTTGGTTAGAGCAAAATAGAAAGCTGTAAAATTTACGCATAGTATTCTGCACTGACTGACGAGGACCGGAAGACTCGATCATTCACTGGTAAAGTGATGAAAGCACCTTAGTCCGAACAGTGAACAGTGACATCGTAGCTGTGTTTCGATTGAGAATGAATCTTCAAGAAAATGGTTCCGCGACAATTTTTTTCAAGTTGACGATGAATGTCTACGCCTTAAATGTGAGCCGGTACTAATTAAATTCAGGACGAATTAACCACAGAATAATTTGAATAAAAAATGGTTCAAAGAACCGTTGATAGTTCACAAGTAATAGCGTATTTATGCAAATGCAACAGTTATGATAAATTGTCATGCGAAAGGTGACTGCGTTTATATGCGGCGCAAGTTCGAGCCTACGCGTGAAGGGACAACACAATACTGTTATACAAAGATGAAGTGATACGGCTTCTTATTAGTTTTTATAGAAGTAAGGATATTTTATCAGATGGTTAGTGCGTGCTGACCCACTTGTTTGATTGTGGAATGACCATTTGGTGGCGGAGTAAGAATATCTACTACCCCATATCGTCCCGTGCGTGTCGTAAGAGACGAAAGAGGGAAAAAACTCGGAGATGTGTGTATTCTTAATAACTAAGATTAACTGCGAACCCATTCAACCCACTCGCTAAGCGTGGCAACTATGGCAAATATCCCCCTATGAGGCAATCTATGGGGAGGCTTATGTTCTGCAGTGGAATTTTATAGGTTGTAACGGTAGTTGGACGCTGTGGTCCATGGATCAGCTTGACTCACCGGCGTTGTGATGTTGCATCCCTTTACATATTCTATAGCATCTTCCGCGGGGACTGCTCAAACGAATTGCTCAGACTAATTCAACAGCCAAATTTCGATACCTTACATCGCGACAAAATTCGCGTCAATATCATCAGAATGATTGTCGGTCGACCACTCTGCTATTTATCAGAAGTTTTCTTAACTTTACCCATAATTCAGAAGCAGTGTGTTTGGTTACAAGCAACGTCATCGTATTCAAAAACAAGTCGTTAAGAACAAGTTGCTTTAGAAACGGCATTTACACACACTATGTACTTCAAGTAACCATACAACTGAAAGTAACTCGAAAGCAAAGACGTTTCTCGAATGAAGGTAACTAGTCTAATAATTTGTAAAGGCACTTCACACTGTGCAGTTTACCATCACGGTTCTGAGATTACGAAATATGAAGTAGGTACTATACTATAGTCGGCAACGACACAACATGTTTCGCATACACAACGATGCATTGTTAAGTGCATAAACTGCGATGTGCGACCGATACAAATTTGTGAAAATGTTACAATACACCTATAGAATTTTAGTTGATTGAATCTAAGTTCTTTTGTTCTAGAATAAGGGTGACAAATGCGCATACACCGTTGGTCACCCGCAGCTAGGGTTGCCAGATGAAATAATAAATTTTCCTGACAAAATTCCTAATTGTTCAACAAATTTCCTGACTTTTAAAAATTCAACACCAATGTAACATATTAATAATGATTCATCTTTTTATTTTTAAGATGTGATTATTTTTAGTATTTTTTTGTGATTAAGCATAAACATTACTTTATAACATTTATTAATCCTTCTATTTAAATAATACACTGACAATTTTTTTATTTTCCTGATTTCCTGACAAAGGGTCGTAATTCCTGACATGTTAGGAAAATGCCTCTCATCTGGTAGCCCTATCCGCAGCCCACCTTAAACAAATAAAGGCGACTACTGACATGCCTGCCGCAGGGGCAATCAAGGGTGTAGGAGTGGGGATGACCCTTAATTGCCTCCTTAATTGTGATGTGTGTATATGGCAAGCAGGGACAATTTTTTAAGTCGGCCCTGCGGCAGGGCGCCAGGAGCGCAAGACCTTCCTTGCTCCCTAGATCGGCCCTGCCGCTGTCGCACGTGTAGTGCAATTGGGGCAATTTCAATTCAATGATTCAATCAGTTCGTTGCGACTTTCGCGCGGAGCACACGTATGAGTACAAGTCAGAAGCGCAAAAATAACGTTATTTGAACGTTGTAACTTACAAGCAACATTACTGGGATTTGTTATCTAACTTATCATAAGATCTAGTATGGGAAAGAAAATATTACAATAGTATTAAAATTGCTGGAATATAAATATCATTAACTAAATAATTAAACAAAAATACAAATTTAACACGTTCACTGTCCGGTTTCCAGACACAATAGTAAGACAATTAGCAGTACCCTATATGTAGTGCACGGGACAGCGAAAGGGTTAAGTAATTAAATTTATTAAAACTCATCATTAGAAAACTATCCTGGCTATTTGTAACACTAGTTAAATTATAGTTACTAAGCACTAGTTACTTAAGTTATATCACAGAATAAATTGGTTGTATTAAATTATGACGAGTGAAGTTAGTCATATTTAATTGTCTTTGATAGCCTAAAAATAGCGTGGCAGAGCTATGCTGCAGCTTATAAGCACTATATTATGGCTGTAATTATTAAGTAATTAGTTGTTTTATTGATAAATGTGGGTGTCTATAGGCCACAGTATCCACTTACCATCAGGTGGACTGTGCTCATTTGTCACCCTTATTTTATATAAAAAAGAGCCAAGCCAAATATACCGCTTTATTGATATTTCGATAAAACTGGCGCCATTCTCAAGGCGTGCCTCCAGCGAGACGTACACTCTCATACTGAACGGCAGGCATGTGTGTAGAGACAGTTTAGCTTAGATATTGTCCCGATCGCTGAACTCCCTAGATTGTCCCTGCGCCAGGCATGTCAGTAGCCGCCTTAAGGCAACAGATGCGTTATCACCTCTGAGGACTAAGATGTAGTTACTCAGCCTGTAATTGTAATGCTGGTACTGTAGCCTAGCGGCAAATAGGAATGTGGTACTTACCCAGACGGACTCCAATGAAGAAAAAGAGTCTACCATACAGTATAAAGACAAGAGTAAATCTTTCAATGAGGGCTAATAATTTTCTGCTCACCTGATGTCGCTAGTTGACACCGAGATAAAGTTTTTTCTTACACAATATAATTTAATTGAAAATTTGTTTTTTAATAAAAGTTTATCAGTTTTTAGAGTATTGTATTAATACACAAAACAATGTGTCATTGGTTTAATTTTTTGAGCATTTTAAACATTGTTTTAATTTTTTACTTTTATGAATATCTGTGGTTTGGTTTATTTATTTTTAATGTTATTAATATAAAATATAGCTAATAGCACAAAAAGAAACAACAACCTTTACATTTTCCGAACAAATTAACTTCCCCGCTATGAAATCTGTCAAATATTATATCTCACTTTCTAGTGGCGTCGCCCTGATGGCAGAAAAAATCGTGTGGATATCCCCTAAGGGGGTAATCTGTGGGATGCCATCATTAATACATGCTTGTTGGGGTATTCTTGAAAACACCTATACCCCATAGTGACTGTGACTAAAAGGTAAGGAGTTTTGGAGAGAACAATTATTTACGTTAAGTCTCTTTAACAGTGTCCTACAAAGCGCACACAATGTAGACACTTCCAAATAATATACCACACGTACAACGTAAAATTCATATTATTAGTAGTATACTAACAAGACATACTCTGGAAATGATAGTTTAAAATTAAAAATTTTGTAGAGCCGACTTTAATATAAGCGACTTCAATATAGGTTATTTAAGAATAACTCAATAACCATTGGTCTGACCTTGATCAAATTCATATTGACTCGTGGACCACACGAGAATTATCAGCTTTCATATAAAAAAAGAATCATCGAAATCGGTTTGCCCAGTACAAAGTTATGAGGTAACACACATAAAAAAACATACAGTCGAATTGAGTACCGTCTCCTTTTTGGAAGTCGGCAGAAAAGTGTGGCACGATGAAAGCTGACACTACTGTTGCTTTTGCTTACAAGTTAGTACGAGACGCAGTCAGTAGCGGACGTTTTGTTCAATATACTATTTAGACGTTCATTCGATTCTGGAACGATGAATATGGTAGAAGATAATCACTAACGCTTTTTTAATCTATATTGTGAACAAGTGGTAAAATTAAAAAAAAATGTCTTACACCGCCGCTAGAAGACTTAATTTTGATTACGGACGAGTCTTTTGGGCATATTGATGAATATTTTTTTTACTATTCTAAGCCAATGCTTTATTACTTATCCCACCTGATGGTAAGTGGTGGTGTTGGGCATTGAATTAGTTTTATATATCTTATATCTATACTTAAACCCCGTGTTAGTCTGGAACATAAAGGTCCAATGTTTATCTAGAACTTATAACGAAAAGGAATGTTCCAACTGTGTTACTTGCCTAGCATATCACATTAAAGCGACTAATGCGATATTGTTTTTCTTATTGTGTAGGCGATGGGCTAGCTTACTTATAAGCTTATAACTATTACGACTAAGCCTACTCTATCGGTAATACAGGCTTGACGGACCTATACTTAACTGGAGGGGGCTTCTACAGTAATACCCAATATAAACTATTATACAAGATCGTACAATACGTATAGGTTAGCTTCGATGGTATACAGCGAGCGTTAAAAACTGGACCACATGTCTGTAGTCAGTTGGTCAAGAGCAAGGCGTCAACGAA
This sequence comes from Parnassius glacialis, assembly GCA_033319125.1. NCBI lineage: Eukaryota > Metazoa > Arthropoda > Insecta > Lepidoptera > Papilionidae > Parnassius > Parnassius glacialis. The sequence continues at coordinate 11,237,812 of JAVANC010000013.1, forward strand.
CCCACCACATGTGTGGCCTAGTCGTATGGGAAGCTATTTTTTTCGACGTCGTGCACGCAGCTGTTGTAGTTGTTCCGTAGATACTTGGTCTCACGAAGTTAAAATAAATTGATTATCTTATGATAAAGTATATATGAAAAAATTATGTGCAATATTTACATGAAACATACCTACCCAGATAAAAAGACGTATTATGAAATAACTTCGGAGTCGTCATTTTAGTCCATTGCCTTTTCTAAATTAAAAAAATAATTAGAGTAATAGGGTTTTCAGGTGCAATGCCCTTGTACTGGTTATTTTTAAGAGCCATTTTCTATTGTGTCAATAGGAATTACAATTCACCTTGACTTTTATGGGGCTAATGTTATGATAATAGGATCACGTGCTGACTAATCCCAGGATCTGGATTAGCATATAATTGATGGGACGACAAAGATAGCTGTGTATTTCCATGATTTGTGTTGTTTGAATAGCGCTATTTAATTGACCGTAAGTGATGTGCGAGTTAATTATAGGCGCCACATCTCGAAACAACAACGAAGATAATTGTAGAAGTGAAAAAAGTGGACTACTATACATGGTATTTAAACTTACAATTTATCGGGCATCTGGATGGAAAGCAGGTGTGACTGTGCGCAATTTATATATGTGTAACGTCTCCACGATACACAAAACAACAAATAGATACTTGTTATTACACATATAGATTGGATACATTAAGTGTAAGTGTATAAAGGTGACTGCGTTGGGGAAATTAATTTTTTTCTAACACCAGCTTCTTTTGTATTAACATTATTTTATATTTTATTCGCCTATTTATCCTTGGGGTCTATGCACCGACGGATCTGCGTGGAGGTGGGTCACTAAAATCACAACAAGAGAGAGAGGAATTTTGGGATAGCATGAGAGAAGTCTTGAATAAATGCGGAGAAAATGAACGGATCGTGATGTTAGGGGACTTTAATGGATGGGTTGGAGTAAAGCGTGATGGGTATGAAGGAGTTCTGGGTATGTTTGGGGACGAGAGAGTGAATGACAATGGGAGAAGACTGCTTGAAGTATGCTTGGAATGGAATCTGTGCGTGGCCAACACAATGTTTGACCACAAAAAGATCCATTTGTATACAAGAGATGAGGGTGAGTCTAGAAGTATGATTGATTTTGTAATTGTGGATGAAAGACTGAGGAAGAAAGTGCTAGACACTCGGGCATACCGCGGTGTAGGCCTCGACACAGACCACTTCCTGGTCATAGCCCGAATGCGTGGCCTCTTTAAACGGTGGCGACACCGAGGGGCCGAGCCTACGAGTGTTTTGGACAGAGTAAAAGTGGAAAATCTACAAGATAAAGAAAAGAAAGACGAGTATGTAGAGAAATTGAAAGAAAGTTTTAAAGGGATAGAAGAGATAGGAGTGATTGAAGATTTGTGGGAGACATTTAAGAAAGGGGTTGTAAATGTTGCGGTTGAGGTATGCGGGATAGCTAAAAGAAGGAAAGGGAGAAAGAATGATAACGTGTGGATGGATAAAGATGTACAAAGGGTTGTGCAAGAAAAGAAGAAAGCGTGGTTGGATTGGTTAGCAACAAAAGCTAACCAAAAAGTTCAAAAGGCAACGGATGACGAGATAAAGGAAGCAAGAACGAAGTATAAAAGATTGAAAACAGCAGCGAAAGAAATTGTGTCTAGAAAGAAAGAAGAACGAAAAGATGATTTCGATAGGAGGCTCACTGAAGATTTCCAGTCAAACATTAAGTTTTTCTGGAAAACCATCAAAACAGCCAGAGGAAATACTTCTACCTCGGAGCTGAGTACAATCAGGAGTCAAGATGGGAGCATTATAAAAGGAGAAGAATGTGTGTTAAAGAGATGGAAGGAGTATTTTGAAAGTTTGTTTGAAAGAGAGGAAGTGCAGGTACAGCATCTGCCACCTTCCACGGAAACTAACATAAATGTTGATGAAAATGAGATAAGCATGGATGAAATAGTGAAAGCGTTGAAAAGTATGAGATTAGGTAAGGCTGCAGGGTATGACAGGATTACCGTCGAGATGCTAAGGGCTGGACAGGGCCTGGTGGCTAGTCAGCTGTACCGCCTTTTCAATCTGTGCTGGCGAAATGGGCAAGTACCGGGAGACTGGTGCAAAGCCGTTATCGTGCCATTGTATAAGGGAAAAGGGTCACGGCAGGACTGCATAAATTACCGTGGTATAAGCCTTCTTAGCGTTGTCGGTAAATTGTATGCGAAAGTGTTGATTGAAAGGGTTGTGAATGAAACAGACGAGAAAGTATGGGATGCACAAGCGGGATTTAGAAAGGGAATGGGATGTACGGATCAGGTCTTTTCCTTGCGGTGCATAGCCGAAAAGTGTTTGGCTAAAAACAGGAAAGTCTACTGCGCCTTCGTAGATCTAGAAAAGGCCTATGATAGAGTGGTGAGGAATGAATTGTGGTCAGCACTGTCCGTGAACGGTGTGAGCAGTATCCTCATACGAGCATTGCAATCTCTTTATAGGGATTCTAGTGCTTGTGTAAGGATAAACGGGGCATACACTGAATGGTTTAATATCGAAAAAGGTGTTAGACAGGGATGTGTAGCGTCACCGTGGCTGTTTAATCTGTTCATGGACAATTGTTTGACAGATTTAAAAGAGAATGAAAGTGGGTTGAGAATGAATGAGTTACTCGTCAAATGTTTTCTCTATGCTGATGACCAAGTATTACTTGCGTCTTCGGCCGAGGAGTTGCAGGAGATGGTAACTGCTATGAGTGGAGCTTTTGTTAGAAAGGGAATGAAGATGAATGTAAGGAAGACGAAAGTGATGGTGTTTGAAAAAGATGAGGCAGTGACAGACTGCAATATCGTGATTGAAGATGAACAAATTGAACAGGTGAAAGAGTTTGTGTATCTGGGGTCAAAGTTTACAAGAGATGGAAAGTGTGAGAGTGATATCGAAAGAAGAGTGAATGCAGGAAACATGGTGAATGGAGCTTTGCACTCCTTTATGAGCAGTCGGAAGGTGTCTAACAAGGCTCGTTTGGCTGTGCATGAGGGGGTGTTGGTTCCAACACTCATGTACGGAAGTGAAAGTTGGGTATGGCAGAAGAAACATGAAAGCAGAATAAATGCAGTTGAGATGAGAGCATTAAGAAGTATGATAGGAGTTAAACTGAGTGACAGGATAAGAAATAGTGAGATAAGGAAACGTTGTGGTCTGAAAGAAGATGTAGTGACAAAAATTGAGAAAGGTATGCTGAGATGGTTTGGCCACGTCGAGAGAATGAATGAAGAACGATTGACGAAAAAAGTGTATAAGGCGAGTGTGAATGAAAGTGTTGGAAGGGGTAGACCTAGGCGGACATTTCTAGACCAAATTGGGGACGTCTTGAAAAAAGGCCAGGTTAAGAGTACCCTAAACCGTAGAGCATGTATGAAGGGAATAATGAAAGTGGACGAAGCGAAACAAGTATGTAAGGATCGTAGCAAGTGGAAAGAAGTGGTCTCTGCCTACCCCTACGGGAAAGAGGCGTGATTATATGTATGTATGTATGTATTATTTTAAGAGTTTTAAAAGTTTTTTATCTTGTGTTTGGCGCTGTGTTCCGCTAAAGCGATAGATAGGTGACGCAGGGCTATTGACCTTTATTGCAATCGGCGTCATAACGTAACAAATGTATGACATGTTTCGTTCTTAACAGTGTCGAGTCAAAGGTCGTGAATATTATACCCGAACAAAGGCGGCTTTACTTTAATTTGGTGCTCCCCTGTTTTGCACAAATGACCTCAGTTGCAATTACGATCTAATCTTTTGCTTCGTGTGAACTTTTCTGCCGACTTCCAAAAAGGAGACGGTACTCAATTCGACTGTATGTTTCTTTTTATTTGTGTTACTTCATAACTTTTTACTGGGTGAACCGATTTCGATGATTCTTTTTTATTTGAAAGTTGATACTTCTCGTGTGGTCCCATATGAATTTGATCCAGGTCAGACCAGTAGTTATTGAATTATTCTTAATAACTTATATTGAAGTCGGCTGTACAAAATTTTTAATTTTTAATTATTTAAACGACTAAACAGGAGAAACAATCTGTCGAAGATTAAGTTCCCGACAAAACTCCAGGAAAACTTTTATCAATAAATATATTAAAAATAATTTAAAATTAAAAATTTTGTACAACCGTCTTCAATATAAGTTACTTAAGAATAACTCAATAACCATTGGTCTGACCTTGATCAAATTCATATGGGACCACACGAGAACTATATAAAAAAAGAATCATAGCCGATCTCTATGATTCTTTTTTTATATGAAAGCTGATTCACCATTTCACCAGTACTAAGTTATGAGGTAACACACATAAAAAAAAACATACACTCGAATTGAGTACCGTCTCCTTTTTGGAAGTCGGCAGAAAAAGAAAATGAAGCGGGATTATCCAATAAAATTACGTTTATTGCAGTTTTCGCAGTGATATTAATTAATTAAATTAAAATATAACGATGTTAATGACATTTTCTGTCGACTTCCAAAAACGAGATGGTACTCAATTTGACTGTATGTTTTTTTTATGTGTGTTACCTCATAACTTTTTACTGGGTGAACCGATTTCGATGATTCTTTTTTTATTTGAAAGCTGGCACTTCTCGTGTGGTTCTATATGAATTTGATCAAGATCTGACTAATAGTTTTTGAGTTATTCTTAATAACTTAAATTGAAGTCGGCTGTACAACATTTTTAATTTTAAATTATAATGAAACAAAATCCGCTACTTTTTTGGCTATCACTATCGTTTTCAATTTATTATTAGCGACCATCAGGCTTGCATAAATTATTGTCTAATCTAATGAGAATAACCGCTATTTTTGTTGACTCGACTCTGTAGCACAGTGGCCAAGTGTTTGGTTGCACCGCTGCGAGCCGCGAGTTAGATTCTCGCACGGAACAGTAGGTATTAGAAGCAACCAACCCAATCCATCCATTCATCCATTACAGTTTATAAAAGCCCTCTGCTGAACATAGGCTTCCCCAATACTTCAGACATATAGATATAGATTGCCTCATAGCAATAATTTTGCCATAGTTGCCACGCTTGGCAGGCGGACTGGCAAGCACAGTTTTATTTATAATTTTGAGTTATTATCGGGAAGACGCTGCTGGTCATCTCCTGTTTTAGTTTCCCTGTGGTGTCTCCTATAATATACCTACGGGACGATAAAGGGTTGTGCATATTACATCGCCACTACAATAAATTAGTAATGATCAACAAATTCTGCGTCTGGATGTTTGTCAAATATATTGTACGTAAAACGCCTCCATGATACATAGGAATTAACTAGTGTGGGAATAACGTTTTATAAAAACAAACAAAAGTTACATTTATAGTAGTAGGTAATCTCTTATCTCATTCAAACATGTACAACACTATACTCTTAAGACTTTTATTGGGTCATTTCTAACAACACACAGTTAGAGCCCAAGCTTACGTGAATATTTGTGCAAAAACACAAATAGTTTTCGAAAAAAGGTAAGGAAAGGGTCGTACCCTCGCCATACATCTTTCTACCTACGCCCATACTATTAAATATATTCACGTTGGTGCAGCATTTACGTCTTCACATTGCGTTTTGTCGTAAACCTGATATTTATCTAATTTCCCAACAAGTGCCTCGCTCTAACCGCAGACACATCCTGCCCGCACAGTCTGTCATAGAAAATATGCCCGCATCGTATTACACCGCCGACGCCCGCACCGTTCAATAGCATACACTATATGTCTACTTGGCTAACTTCATCATACTAGTACCTAAAGGGCGAATTATTTTCTTTAGCAGCTTCTAAAAGTCCACAGCTGAACATGGGTCTTTCTGTTCGTTATACGAAGAAGTGGCCTTAATCAGCACGCTTGGCGGGCGTAATGGCAATCGAAAGGCTGTTCCTGACGTCCATTGACACTGCTCCCGTTGCTTGTCCGAATATTTTACGTCTGGTTTCAACTAGATGGTTATACCGTCATCTTTCGGAAGTCATGTGATTTTTCTGGCATTTCCTATAGTCGCCTCTTATGACACCCATGGAACAAAACGTGACGGATTCCCTTCCGCCGTCATTAATTGGCAAACCAAGTGCGAATTGAATATAAAAAAAATATCATACGTGGTAGAACCATGCTGCAGCTATATTATGGTTGTAGCACGCATGGGTCGGCTCGACCGGGGAAGGACCACGCTCTCACAAAATACCAGCGTAAAATAGCAGCTTAACGCTGCTGTGTTTCGAATGGTGAGTGTAAAAGAACTGGAGACCCTTTTTACTGGAAAAGAGGCATTCCATCTTAGTCCTCACGGGTGACAACGCATATGCATTTTGATTCTTAATCGAAGATAGATGTAGATGTCTATGGGCCACAGCAACTACTTACCATCAGGTGGACTGTGTGCTCGTTTGTCACCCTTATCCTATAAAAAAAATATTACTCTGTCATTATTTTATTTTTGTAAATATGATAGCAAGTTGATAAAACTAGCATCTAATGTTGAACACAATTTGTTATCGGGATACCTAAACGAATCAAGACTGTAATAAAATTAAGTCCAAGTAATTTTTTCCTCCAAAACTCATAGTACATGGACATCTTATAAAGTTGTTCGTCTTTATGTACTACTAGCTATTCCCTGCGACTTCGTCCGCGTGGAATTTATTACGTTTGGATTTTATGGGTTTTAATTATTTTGCGCGGTACCCTAATTCCTTTCCTAAAATAAAGGTAGCCTAAATTACTCCTACAACATTAGCTATCTGCCAGTGAAAGTCCCGTCAAAATCGGTTCTGCCGTTTCGGAGATTAGCCGAAACAAACAGACAGACAGACAGGATTTTTTTTAAATTGTGTTTTTGTTATAAGTACCATATTATATACTTTCACATGCATTTAGTAAAAAACTGTTATTTTGACATTACAAACAGACACTTCATATTTATTTATTTGTATAGATATAGATGTGTAGATTATGTTACCCTCTAAAAATATTTAAATATATCATTGTAACATTGTCATCGACGTTTGATTGTCCACAGCTGAATTTGCATCACCTAAGGAGCTGGCTCTTTCATTTCACGCTACTCGAATTAAATCTAGCCAGTTTAAAGTTCCACATTACGTTACATCCCAGGATATTTATAGCACATACAAAAACATATTTGAAAGTTACGAAGCATTATAAATAAGAATAATTTCAACTCTTTCCGATTTATGTAAGAAGTATACAGTATACAAGAAATAATAAGCGGAAATCACAAACCTGTCCGTAAGCCAGCACAGTAGCGTTATATCCGTCGAGTGCGGCCTCCACGAGCTTCCTGACGCAGGTCTCGTAAACCGCCTCCTGGGTGGCGGAAGGTTCGAAGGCATAGTCGAATGTGAAGGCTCGCTCAGAGCCAAGCGCGATACCGCCGTCTCCGGCCTCGCCGCCAGCGCGCGCGCACACGCCGCATCCGTCCACAACCTCTGACGGGGTCTGCGGTCGTATTCTGAAAAACAATTATACATCAACCCGAAACACTTTTAAAAAAATTAAGAGATAATCGAAATAGAGAATAGAATAGAGAATAAAGAATAGAGATAAGAGAAAATTATATACCGGCCACTGGATGGAGTGACGACGCGGTAAGACGTGCAGGAAGTCGATGGATGCAGGTGGCTTTCTGCTTTGTGGCATTCCTTGGGGGGGAGGCTTATATTCAGCAGTGGACTTGTGAAGGTCTGTAATTATGATGATGATGACGATGATTATGAGTGGCTACTACAGTCTGTGAACAGTATTTTTTATAGGATAAGGGTGACAAACGAGCACACAGTCCACCTGATGGTAAGTGATTGGTGTAGACTATAGACATCTACATCTATTCTCCATTACAAATCAAAATGCAGATGCGTTGTCACCCGTGAGGACTAAGATGGAATGCCTCATTTCTAGTAAAAAGGGTCTTCGGTTCTCTACGCTCACCATACGAAACACAGTAGCGTTAAGCTGCTATTTCACACTGGTATTCTGTGAGGGCGTGGTCCTTCCCCGGTAGAGCCGACCCATTCGTGCTACAACTATGCTACTAATATAGCTGCAGCATGGCTCTACCATGTAAATACCTAGTCAGGTCATAAATTCTGTCACATGTTTAATATAAAATAATTGAAACAACTTTATTCATTATGTAACCATTTATATACCAATATAAACTTAACAAAACATAGATTCTTATGACACTAAAGTTTATTCAAAATGACCTTCGTGATTTTGAATACAGGCCTTAGACCTGCGTGGCCAGTCGTCTATCGCAGCACGAACGAGGTCCATGTCAATATCGGCGGCTGCCTTAATCAAAGATGTCTTGAGTGACTCCAAATTGGGATGAGGCTTTGAGCACGCCTTTTCCTCCAAGTATTGCCATATCTTGTAATCTAACGGATTCAAATCTGGACTGGAGGAGGGCCCGTCTTCGTGCCGGATGAAGTCGATTTCACGCGCCGCCAGCCAGTCTTGTGTGCTCTTCGCTCTATGAGCTGGCGCCGTATCTTGTTGGAATACCCAGTGCCTGTTATTGAACATGGTATGAGAAACAGGTTCCACAAGGTTCGTCAGGACTGTATTTTGATACACAACTGCATTCGTTTTTACACTTTTCTCACAAAAATGTACCTCTGTTAAGTCCCAATAAGAAACTCCCAACCATACCATGAGCGAGGATCTTCTTCACTACTGTGTGCGTACACCTTATCATTTTGTTTGTTGTAGCTCTCTTCTACGGTAAAAAATTTTTCATCCAAAAAAAGAATTTCCCGATATTTTTTTCCCGCGTACCGCTTCAACAAAGCGCGGCATTTCTTTAGTCTCAGGTCCATTAGACGAGCATTCAAACGATGCCCTGTTTTTCTTCCATATTCCCGGAGCCCTAAGTCTTCATTTAACACCCTTTTCACCGTGGGTCTGCTTAACCCCATCTGAAGGGCCAACAGTTTCTGCTTACGTTTCGGATTTCTTTGAATTCGCGTCTTCACAGCTTTTATCACTGCTGGAGTCCTAACAGACCGAGGGCGACCACTTCTTGACCTGTCATCTACACTAGAGTCTTCATTATATCGTTTGATGGTACGATAAACGAATCTTTTGGTTATATTCAAATTTTTCAGTATGTCAAAATTTGAATTGGCGCGTAACCGCAACGATGCAACGCAATAATTGCAACACGGTCTTCTTTAAGCATCCACTCCATATTTAAAAATGAGTAAAATTCTAAAAAGTATACAGTTTTATTTTCATGAACAATTCGAAATTCGAATTCAATAATTTTTTTTGTGGCCAGCATTCTAAAAGAAAACTTTTACTGTGTGACAATACTTATGACCTGACTGTGTACATTATAAATTAAAAAAATATATATTGTAGCCAACAACAAACAAAGTAGGCAACACATGCGTCATTACCTCTGAAGACTAAGAGGGAATACCTCACAGCCTGTAATTATATTAGCTCTTTATAACAGCGCAATAACAGTGCAAGCTTTGTTATTAGACGGCAGAAAAAGGTTTGAGGGTGGTATCCACCCAGGCGGACTTCTGGGTAGAAAGGGAGTTCTACCACCTACTTACTAAATCCCAGATTTAACTACACACGTACAAAATATTTACATAGTTAATATCTTAACTGCCGACTTCCAAAAAGGAGACGGTACTCAATTCGACTGTATTTTTTTTTTATGTGTGTTACCTCATAACTTTGTACTGGGCGAACCGATTTCGATGATTCTTTTTTTATATGAAAGCTGATAGTTCTCTTGTGGTCCCATATGAATTTGATCAAGGTCAGACCAATGGTTATTGAGTTATTCTTAAATAACCTATATTGAAGTCGGCTGTATAACATTTTTAATTTTAAATTATTTATACCTACCACCACTGAATATTTTTACTTAAGTTTTAAAAGTAAAGAAAAGTTTGTTAAAACTCATTTAACTTTAATTAGTAAGTCTATAAATTGCACTGTATTGTAAGATTATATTTCTACAAAACGATTTAGAAAAAAATCTTGATTGTGGGTTAATCCTTAAGCTAGCCTGCCGGTGTTTTAAGATAGTACATTAGCCCAAATTGAGCTAAAAAGTATGTTAATTCCGTTGGCGATAGCAGACGCACTAAGAAAGATAAGATACTATCTTTCAATATATATCTTTACAACTTACAAATCGAACCTGCAATCTGCCTTATTACAAAATTATTTATTGATAGTATTGGGTTTAAGGAAGAGTACTTTTTCACGAAAGAACTCCCTTAACCCAGCTCCAGAGTCTTCGCGAAATTTGATATTAGCTGTCAAATTCCATACTTTACAATTTAGTCCATATATTTTCCACGGGACTTCTTTATTGAAACAGACTATTGTTTAAACCTGATACTAATACGGACGGATTAGGTGACGTGTTATGTGTGATTGTTGGGTTCGCCGTGAGCTAATTGACAGCTTTACAAATAAAAAAAATCACATCAACGAAAGTTTTTTTTTCTTAGATCGTCAGCTTATAAGGGCCTTAAATGTCGGCACTGGCCACTTAAGCTTATACACCGAGTATATTATTGTGTAAACGACATAGTTTTGCAGTCTTGTTATTGTGGTGTGTAAGTGACACCAGTGTAATTTGTATTATGTCAGTGTAATCGTTTATCCAAGGCATTTTTCAACATCTCATCCGTATACGATAACACATGACCGTTTTAGAAAAGTCAGACATGACGTTTTAGTCAGTCAGTAGTATGTCAGTGCCTTACAATAAGCCTCTATATAAAGTCTTGCTAGCTGAAATTGTTACTACTCCCATACGTCGACACCATACGGTATTATTTTACACTTGCCAAATCCTGCATTCAGTATTTAGTTCTTAAATTATGTTTCTGGTAAAGGACATGCTCTGCGCCCATACATTGTTCGCCCTGAAACCAAGAGCATCCGAAAATTATGTGTTTAATTGTCGATCATTAGTTAATTCCTATATGATCCTATTTCTATAGCGGGCTAGCTGCATAATAGATATATTTCAAAAAAGTTTCAGATTTTGAGGTTATAATCAAACAATTAAAAATTTAATTCTCATAAATACTCTTGCATTTTTAATTTAAATATTTATCCATTTTAACGTTCTGTGCTCTGTTCTCTATGCATTTAATTAGCAAGTAACTTTTACTATCCACTCGTATTAATGTTGGTCGTAATTAGCGTCCGTCCAATGACTTGTGCGTCACCGTAACACTTTTGTATTTCTGAACGTTGCTTTAAATAAACCCAACGCATCCTGGATCAAAATTAGATAAGCTATAAATTTCTATTAGTACGGACGTTTGGTTAGTAGAAGCAATGAGTGGTGACGACTGCATAAACGAGTGCTTATAACCTTGTTTCACTGCGGTCTGTAACTCGATGTCGCCAAACGAAATACTAATAGTGTATTTTAGTTTCTATAGCATTCCAAAACTATTTTTTTTTACATAAGTAAACGAATACAGGATTCATTTAATGACAAGTAAATGCTGCCGCCTAAAAAAATGCAGATTTTTTATTGAATAATGGTGATGGTGACAAGCGTGCATACAGCCCACCTGATGGTAAGTGGATACTGTGGCCCATAGACATCTACATCTATACTCGATTAAAAACCAAAATGCAGATGCGCTGTCCCCCCCCCCCCCCCCTAAGGACCAAGATGGGACGCCTAAAAAAAGGGTCTCCGTATCCCTACACTCACCATACGAAACACAGTACTAAGTTGGCATAACTAAATGTGTTGTCACATCTAAATACTGTGATGGAATGCCTTGTTACCAGTACCAATTTCCCCCCCCCCCCATCAACATGGTAGTGGAATTAAATAAAAGACTACCCCAGGAGGGTACCAGCACCCCTGGAGAATCCCTCGCTGAGCATCCACGACCAAACTACTCCACTCCTGGGCGTGGGTGCTCAGGCTGCCCCGCGTATTCTGGGGGGGGCAAAATTCCGCTCAAGACGAATCCTGCTCGGGGCAAGCGGAGCAAGAAGACAAAGGCAACCCCTGCCACGCTTACCGTGGATTTCTGCAATATCAGGGGACTTCATTCAAACCTTAACGCCGTCCACTACCATCTGGAGATAGCTAAGCCGGCCTTGCTCTTTCTTACCGAGACACAGGTGTCCTCTCCGGCTGATACTTCGTATCTCTCCTACACTAAACAACTAACTTCTTTTTTATTGCGCTGGTAAACACCAGCGCAATAAAAAAGAAGTATAATTCCGCCTCCAGGTCCTTCAAAAGCGTCATTGCCAAGGCAAGGTCTGAGCACATCGGCAGAATTGGCGAGAAGCTAGTTCGCCTTCCTTCGGGAACCCGTGCATTCTGGTCTCTCGCTAAGGCTGTCCAAGGGAACTTCTGTCAGCCATCTCTTCCATCTCTGCACAGAGAGGACGACTCACTGGCCCATACCGCAAAGGAGAAAGCCGATCTGTTGAGCTCTCTTTTTGCGTCCAACTCGACTCTAGATGACGGGGGGAACACACCGCCGACCATCCCGCGATGTGAGTGCTCCATGCCGGATGTGCGATTTACTCAGCGCTCGGTCCGCAAAGCACTCTTCTCCCTGGACGTCAACAAGTCGAGTGGGCCCGATGGAGTCCCTCCCATTGTGCTGAAGACGTGTGCTCCAGAGTTGGCACCGGTTTTAACGCGTCTTTTCCGGTACTCCTACTCCCAAGGCGTAGTCCCGAACTCATGGAAGACAGCTTTGGTGCACCCGATCCCTAAAAAAGGCGACCGCTCAGACCCGTCCAACTATAGGCCTATCGCCATCACCTCCTTGTTCTCCAAAATAATGGAAGCCATTATAAACTGCCAGCTCATGAGGTACCTTGAGGATCACCAGCTGATTAGTGACCGCCAGTACGGTTTTCGTCGGGGTCGATCAGCTGGTGATCTTCTAGTCTACTTAACTCATAGATGGGCGGAGGCAGTAGAGTCCAAGGGGGAGGCATTAGCCGTTAGTTTGGACGTAGCGAAGGCCTTTGATCGGGTCTGGCACAAAGCGCTTCTTTCGAAGCTTCCTTCCTATGGGCTTCCCGAGAAATTGTGCAAATGGATCACCAGTTTCCTTGCTGATCGGAGCATCAAGGTCGTAGTAGACGGTGAATGCTCTGATTTCAAGCCTATCAACGCTGGTGTTCCACAACGCTGCGTGCTATCACCAACGCTGTTTCTCCTGCATATTAATGATATGTTGCTAACTGGCAGCATTCATTGCTATGCGGACGACAGCACTGGTGATGCCTTATATACCGGCCGTGCCAATATTTCTCGGGAAAACGTCGCCGAGTACCGGGACAAACTTGTGTCTGAAGTCGAGTCTTTGCTTAACAAAGTCTCGGATTGGGGGCGACTAAATCTAGTCCAGTTCAATCCCCAGAAGACACAAGTTTGCGCGTTTACCGCTAAAAAGAACCCCTTTGTCGTATCTCCTCAGTTTCAAGGCACTCCCCTTACTGCTTCAGCCAGTATCGGAATCCTTGGCGTCGACATATCGAATAGTGTGCAGTTTCGTGGTCACTTGGAAGGGAAGGCCAAATTGGCCTCTAAAAAGCTTGGCGTGCTCAGCAGAGCGAGACAGTATTTCATGCCGGCACATCGCTTGCAACTTTACAAAGCGCAAGTTCGGCCCCACATGGAATACTGTTCTCATCTCTGGGCCGGGGCACCCCAGTGCCAGCTCCTTCCACTTGACCGCATCCAGCGCAGAGTGGTTCGAATCGTCGACGACCGAGTTATTTCTGATCGGCTCGATACACTGGCACTGCGTAGAGATGTTGCATCTCTTTGCGTATTTTATCGCATTTATCACGGGGAGTGCTCTGAGGAATTGTTCGGAATAATTCCAGCCGCTCAATTTCACCATCGCACATCGCGACAAAACTCGCGTTACCATCCATACCATCTGGATGATTGGCGGTCCACGACTGTGCGATTTAGAAGAAGTTTTCTCCCTCGCACGACTTCCTTGTGGAATCAATTACCACCAGCGAATTTTCCGGACCGATACGACTTAGGAACCTTCAAGAAAAGAGCTTACACCTTTCTAAAAGGTCGGCAACGCATCTGCAATTCCCCTGGTGTTGCGGTTGTTCATGGGCGGCGGTAGTCACTTACCATCAGGTGAGCCGCATGCTCGTTTGCCCCCTATTCTATAAAAAAAAAAAAACCATACACATACGTCTATACAAAGAGAAATTCAGTTCCCGCCGTACCAATCGTTATAAAGCGATAATTTATAGCTGCTGATAATAATCTCAAATAAATAAATATAAAAACCACTCAAGAGTACGTCAGACACCCATTAAAAGACAATTAGAGCGATTTTGAATAGAGAACGTAATAACTTTTGTTCGATTATAAATACTTGATTAAAAATAAAATCTGACATGTTAAAAACATTAGTGTGAGAAACGAGCCAACAATCCACCTAATGGTAAAATGAAAGCCACAGATGTGCTCTCTCTTGGGAGCTTGAGACCCTGAAGATTAAAGTGAAATCCTTTAAAGTATGTAATGATACTGGTACTTCAAGCCGAAGTACCTAATGGTTGTACGAATACTTTGCGGTTAGATATTACCCTAAATTCTTCTATACAATGGGTATAGTACCCCAGCTAGTGATCTCGGGTTTCCCGGTCATATAGTTGTGTACATCCTGTATTACGATGCAGCAAGTGCATCTCGCGTTCGCCGCGTTGAAAGTTGCGGGGAGCTCGGGCCGGATGCCGCAATGAGAGACGACGCGCAGTCTGCGGTGTCGCGGTCATTGCGCTGGGATTCACGCATTCACTGCGCGTGCGCATTCTACATTGCAGTCAACGAAAGTAAGCACACGGATTATCTGTTTGGTATATTCTTGATTGATTATACATATTATATAACTGGTTCATGGTAACCGTTAGTGTGACACATTTCATTTTATAATACTTGCAATACTTTTTGATTGATGGTTTGAAGCACATGTAGATATCATTTGAGAAAATTTCCTTTTTTCAGTCCACAGTTCAGCTGATGGTAAGGTGGATACTTCGGCCCATAGACTCTTATATCTATTCTCAATTAAGCATTAAAATAAGAAATAAGGCGAAATGCCTCGAAAATGAATACTATTAAAATAGGGTTCTACTAACTAAGCTAACGAAACAGTAAATTAACGCTGTTTTATGCTGGTATTCTGTGAGTGTGGTTCTTTCTGCGTCACATCGAACCAATAGTGCTGCATCAAATACAGGTGCAGCGCGAATGTATTATAATTTGCCCTGTAAAAATAGCCAAACCTATACAAAAGTTAAAATATTGTTGCATGGATCTCATGCACTGCACCAGAAATTTAGCAATGCGCAGACCGGTAACATGACGTCGTAATGCGTCTTTGTTTACATTCATCACAAGGGCCATTGTACCGAGTTGCATTAAGGGTGGCCAACTTTGTTTTAAAATATATAGGACAGAAAACAGTCTGCTAAAAGTTTGCAAAACATTCTGACATTAATACGGCGTACAATATACAGGGAGCTGCATTTCCATTAAGACTTACTGCGGTAATGTGACCCCGTTAGTGCTGAAACAAGCCTCACGTCCTTTTGCGCTTTGTTTGCGCGAAATGCACTGCCGCAAAGGGCATTGTACTGAGTAGCATGAGGGTCGCCATTTTTGTTTGGTAAAATCTAGGACATTTTAGTTACTAAGTGCAAGCAAAACTTGAACAATCAGATCTTTTATAAGTCAAGTTAACTTAATTAACACACACCGTCATTAGGAACCATGTTTGCTTTATAAATATCATAACTGAAATCTTCTAGATCTTTTTTGAAAGTCAACGGTACCTATTGGTATCGGATTACAAATAGATAAGGAAAAGTCCTACACTTAAAAAAATAATGATATTATAGTATGAAATATTAAACGTCAACTTTGTAAAAGAAATAATGATCAATATTACAAACATATTAAATAGGTACTAGGATAGGAATATCCCGCGAGTACTCTTTGATTGGCGACTCCTTACAAAACAATGGGGTACGCTACGCTAGCCAGCTCGCCTCGCCCGGCACGCGATGTCCACATCGCCTGATTTGCAATCACTTTTAAGACTTAAAACTGGAATACAAAAAAGTTACTTTTTATTCCTGGAAATCGCGATATTGTACGCTTCGCAAAGTCTTTCATTAAAGATGATATAAATACGTATCTAAAAGCGAACTTTAATGTTGATCATGTTTTTCTGGCTAATTTCGACTACAGCGACAACATCCGAATAAACCGATTTATCATACAGGCTTTGATGCAATCCGTTTTAGCCTTCAGACGTGAAAATACACTTTAATGGTACAAGCTTCGTTGCTCTAAAGTAGATGGTCTGCCATAGCCACTTTTTTACCATCAAGTAGACTGTTTCACTGCACGTCACTTCCATATTATTAAAAAATTAAAATCTGCAAAAAGAAACTAATAACTAGAGTAGAAGACGAGAGTTAGCAAATTGTCCGTAAGAAAGCGATCTGACAAATAGCTCTAGATTCCGCGAGACGTTTAGTACTTATAACGATCGGTCTATCCACCTTCCAAAAGTGACACACATGTCCTCTTAACATGAGAATTATCTATTTATGGCCATGTTTAGTTACTGTTAACGATAATGAATATAAATAATATAATAACAGTGTGCTCGTAAGTTTTTTTTTTATAGGAGAAGGGTGACAAACGAGCACACAGTCCACCTGATGGTAAGTGGTTGCTGTGGCCCATAGACATCTACATCTATCCTCGCTTGCGAATCAAAATGCAGATGCGTTGGCACCCGTGAGGACTAAGATGGAATGCCTCTTTTCCAGTAAAAGGGTCTCCGGTTCTCTACACTCACCATACGAAACACAGCAGTTTTAAGCTGCTATTTTACGCTGGTATTCTGTGAGATCGTGGTCCTTCCCCGGTCGAGCCGACCCATTCGTGCTACAACTATACTACTAATATAGCTGCAGCATGGCTCTACCACGTATGATGTCTTTGGAAATAGACACCGGTTTGACTTCACGATTTAATCAGGCAGCATAAAGTCCGTCCAGAAAAATAAAAAAGCATCGCCATATTATAGATAATACAAACAATAACGCATAGTGCTATATTTTTATAGAATAAGAATGACAAACGAAAGTAACACTGACGGTAAGTGGATGCCATAGACATCTATATCTATACTCGAATAAGAATCAAAACGGAGATGCGTTGTCACTACTGACGACTAAGATGGAATGCCTCGTTTCTAGTAGGCTGGCTGTTAAAATGTAAACTAGAGTACATCAATTTCGCTGTAAATGCAACTGAATTTTCTGTTTACAAGATAAAAATACCAGTTTAAAATGAAGCAATAACTTAACTTGTTATTGAGCGTACTCTTTTTTAAAACGCCGGTAAAGCATATTCAAATCCCCCGGTGTTGCAGTTGTTTATGGGCGGCAGTAGTCACTTACCATCAGGTGAGCCGTATGTTCGTTTGCCCCCTCTCATATAAAAAAAAATACCAATTCGATGTTGAAAATATCTGATAGATTGAAATCCATAGGAATTTGATAATCTAGTGAACTTGATGACATGGTCGATACCACAAAGGCCAGGACCTCGTTTGGCGCCCTGCCGGATGAGCAGCGTTGCTCGAACCGTGCAGTGTCGTATGCAGAACTAGGTGATACATTCATCTACTCGTAGTTTTAAAGGTGGCTACGTTTTTGTTCAAGCAATGCAATAAAAATAATCGCACTCTTCGAAGTGTATTGACATTAATTTATTTACCTGTATCACATACTTTTGGAGAAGTTAAACGTGTACCTATAACATATACCACACAATACAATGCGTCTTTCCAACATCTTGTTGACATGGAGATGTGCCCGTAATACACTTGTGGCTAATGGTCACAGTCATGCAAGTCATCTCCCCGCTTTCTACTTTAGTTCTTTTCGCTAGCATTACCGTTACATCCTATTAAAGTCCACTGCGTAACATAGCCCCCCTTTGATTGCCTATAGGGGGGATATTTGCCGTAGTTGCCACACTTGGCAAGCTGGTTGGAAACCACAGTTTTTTTTTATATTTAGTCGTAATTAGGAAGACGCTGCTGCCCATCTCCTGATTTGTTTCCCTCTGTCGCCTCATACGACACCCACGGGATGATATGGAGGTGATGGATATTCCTACACCGCCACTACACGGTATGGACTATTGAGGGGAACATTTTCGTTCGACGGCCTGATTCATTATATTACATACGCTTGGCAGGCGGAGTGACGATCGCTTCAATACGGAAATTGACGTACGTCTTGTCTTTAATATCGAATTAATTGGGGTTGTTATAAGCTAATTTGCTTAATTCCGCGTAAAGAAAGAAAAAAATGTGTCCTGGCCAGTTTTAAGGGGACCTCCCACCCTCCCTCAATCGCGCGCACTAAACCCGTCGCCGTCAATCCCAGCACTACCATCCCCAGCACCACCACACTAGGCACGATACATCACTCTCGAAAAAACGACACGTGTTTCGCCTCTACACGAGGCATCCTCAGGTGAAGTAGACTCTGCGGAGGCTGGCCGCTAAGTGAGTGACTCACACAAATTAGGCAAATTAGTTTATAACAACCCCATTATAATGGATCTCCAAAGTAACGCTTGATTCTATTAATTATCGAATTAATTGCCTTTTATCGAGCTCGGGGGGTTATTTCCATGTCGTTAAGACATGAATAATAATATAAATAAAAACCTCTGTCTGTCTGTACGGGCCAATCTTCGACTGAACGTAGTGATGAAACTTCACAAACAGAAGGCAAAACTAGGATTTATCTTAGTTATATATTTTGTCTGAAAAACTTGGAAGGATTTTTTTAATTATATGAAAAAATAGAAAAAATAAATGGCCATTGGTGATAAATTAAAAAAAAAAAACAAATGACGCCGCATCAATAGAACTCACCAATGCCGGGTCGGGTCGCTTATTCATAATTTCATAAAAAATAAGATTTGGTTCTTTTCTAGCCCAAAGGTTAAGTATAGCCTCTCAGCAAAGAGTCAAGCAGCGTTCTTGCCACTACACTGCAGGGAATAGAACTATTTTAGATTTAGTTTTATTATAATTATTTAAACATTATAAGTTATTAATTATTATGTTATTTACACATAAGAGTTAAAATTTTCCTTTTTCTTTATTATTCCCTACTACATTATTTAATCCGTATTGGGCTTGATAATACTAATACTTAAATAAGTCAGAAAAATATTGGTAATACTACATTCTGATAAAGAAAATGACAAAATGCAACCAATTTTTAAAATTATTGGAACAAAGTTTTGGAACGAAGTTCTTAATCGGACGGTACAGATTTAGCGCAGTGGCAAGGCTACAAAAAGTGTAAGATTTTTCCGTCACGACCCCTTCTGACGTAGTGTAGACGGTCTTGGCGGCTATAAAGGGAAGGGAGATGGAACAATATCCATCTCCCTCGCACTTTTTTTCCTTCTATGAAAGAAATATTATTTTATTTTAAATGACGCTTCATTTTAATAGTTGCTAGTAATTCATTTATTTGTATTTGTTAATCAATAATTTAACACGTTAATCAATTATAATATACTACGAAAGGAACTTCGTTCCAACTGAGTGTTCCACGACACTCACGCATATTTTTTTTACTTGTGGTAAATTTATAGTCTGCATCTGAAAATCAAAGAAAGGACTTGCTGTTTATACCAACTACAGTGCTATGCGAGTTAGGAGAATAGCTACATCCATACAAGTGTATATAATATGTAGATATATAGCAAACTACAAAACAATTCTAACACAAAGACGTTCACAGTCATATTTCACGCTAATGAGTGTTTCTCCGCTAACTTCAGCCACAGTGAACCTACTCGGCTCTTAAGTGATACTTAGTAAAGTACGTACAAGATGTAAAGTTTTATATAATACTAGCTGGCCAGACAGACGTTGTTCTGCCATTTCCGACGACCATTTGTCATATAAAAATCCCTAAATTCGTAATAAAAAATATTGAGGGTCACTTATCGGGATAAAAACTATCCTATCTCTCAAGTTGGACCAAATTGCACACAGTGTGCAAAATTGAAATCAGTTTAGTAGTTTAAGAGTTCATCACGGACAAAGAATGTGACACGTAATTTTTATATATAAAGAACATTATATTATGAATTTTATTATAGGATTTTTTAGATAATATAGAATAAGGGTGAGAAACGAGCACACAATCAGGTGGATTTAATTGATTGTAAGGGGATGCTGTGGCTCACACATAACAACAGAATAACCGAATACAAGACAAGACTCACATAAACAACGACTAAATTTGATAATGATAAAAAATAATTAAATTTGATGTTAGGAGTTATTCGTCACAAGCCAATTGCAGTAAATGGTCTGCGTTTTAATGAAACTTAATATCTATTTGAAGAGCGGGCACTGTTCTCCAGTGGCTAGACTATTGTTCAAATGTGCTTTGTATGAAAGAGATATGAGGTGAAGCAGCAGTGCAATGAGTTTATTATTATGCAAACAATTCAGAAGCTAACCATTGTTTAACATCTACATCATGGCACAAAGCCATGTTTATGTTTATAAATATTATTTATGTATTTAAAAACAATATATTTTTAAACTTCTATAACAAACTTCTTAAATCAACATATGTATATAGATGTTTATAATCAATATTAATAGAAATAAATGTATTTAAAAATACTTAAACATAATGCAAGGTAATAGTTTTAGCTAAACATTCGATCAATTAGGTTCCCAAATAGGAAAATTTATGGTCTAAGTGTTAAGTAATCGACGAAAATAAATAACATACGAGTAGATTAGCCATGAAACCTCTAACAGTGAGTAATGCTAGAGTTATGCTTTTTAACAGTTTGAAAACGAGAAGGTTACATATTCGGCGCGTATTTTTTATGTGTATGTTCACCGATTTCACTGAACCTGATTTAGATGTTTTTTAGGGTTCCGTACGTCAAAAGTAAAAAACGGAACCCTTATAGGATCACTTTGTTGTCCGTCTGTCTGTCTGTCTGTCTGTCTGTCAAGACCCTTTTTCTCAGGAACGCATGGAAGAATCAAGCTGAAATTGATGAAAAAATCAAACTTCTAAGCCAACGCAATCAAAAGATACAGCCGTTTATGCCGCATATTTTCGACATTCGCAAGGGAATGAAAACCTACAGGGTACTTCCCGTGAACTCAGAATCTTACAATTTGGTACGAAGCAACGTTTCATTACACAGATAAAGAAAAAATTGCAAAAAGCATAAATTTTCAGTTACATCATATAATAACAATATTTTTAATAATTTTAAACTTATATACCTACGGGGGTATATAAGTTTAAAACTCTCTACTCGCGCACCGAGTAGAGAGAGAGAGAGAGCACTCGGTGCGCGAGTCCGACTCGCACTTGACCGGTTTTTTTTAAATAGGTTCAGCACTCACAGGCTTCAGGGGTTTTTCAAAAAAGAAAACCACCCCTAAGGGTGGAAAAACACGGAATGAAGATTTTAGTGTAACTATTTAGACGACATTCTAGTTGTTTACTCTAAGTTGGTTTGTAGTTTCTATTAAAAGTTAAATCGAATAGAACTACTTTTACGGATATTTTTGAACAATGGGTGCTGGATAACACCGGAAGCTGAGTAAATTAAACGCTATAAAATTCGTAAAAGTAGTTTTATTCCGTGTATTTTTTGTACACTGTATTACGAGAACACTACGTTCTCGTAAATATAAGAAATCAAAAGTGAAATTATTACATAATATATTCTACTCTAAACATTTTGTCGTTTTGTAATACCCAAGTATTCTAGAAGTAACAAGAACAGATTTTGGGTCCGTTGTTTTTTTTCTATAGGATAAGGGTGACAAACGAGCACAAAGTCCACCTGATGGTAAGTGGTTGCGGCCCATAGACATTCACATCTATTCTTGATTACAAATCAAAATGCAGATGCGTTATCACCCATAAGGACTAAGATGGAATACCGCATTTCCAGTAAAAAGGGTCTCCAGTTCTCTACAGTCACCATACTAAACACAGCAGTGTTAAGCTGCTATTTTACGCTGGTATTCTGTGAGATCGTGGTCCTTTCCCGGTCGAGCCGACCCATTCGTGCTAGAACTATACTACTAATATAGGTGCAGCATGGCTCTACCACGTAATAGTAAGTTCCGTTGTATTGAGTAAATGTATCAGTATCGTTTATAAGCCGATGTCTTTTATCTAATAATATCTTATTGTATATTATAATATTATCATAAAAAAACGTAGTTACGGAGTGATACCCATTATCAAAAGATTTTTCAACAGATTTACATGATTACGCTGCTGGAATAACTTTATTGAAGGTCTGAGAAATTTTATAGCAGCGTGTTATAAATGTAATACTAATTACCCAAATATGTTAAGTCTTTAATATGTAATGTAACAAGGAAGATTAATGCTTGGGATCTCCAAATTGAACACAGGCCTGACATTCAATGGCAGACTGTTAAAGAATTTTACATACATATTAACAGGCGATATAAAGTTTAAAGTTGCAGCCTATATATTCGTCCCACTGCTGGGCAGAGGCCTCCTCTCATTTCTGAGTGGGTTTAAGGGCAAGGAAAAATTCGCCGGGCTGCCCCAATGCGTGTTGGCGAACTTCACATGCCCTCGAAATTTTTTCTTATTTCTCAGACATGCAGGTTTCCTCACCATGTTTTCCTTCACCGCCGAGCGCGTGGTAAATCGGAACTTAAAATTGTAACTAACAACACGCCGTATATTAATTATAATCAGATCGAGGGAGACCACTGCTGAACATAGGTCTCTCTCATAAATCGAAAAATTTGCCCATACCATTGATCCTAGGAAATGTAATACCGCCACATATCGATTTTTTTTGGCTTAACACGCTTGATGATATTGACAATACCATACGTCTTCTGCAGCGTCAAAGCCACCCCATTATCCTTTAGGGTATTTTACGTCTGGCGTAAAATTAATGCTGTCGGCACTCCCTGTGTTTTTGGCACTTCACCTCTTACGACAACTATGGGACTAAATGGTGTGATGGATTCTCTTACGCCGTCATTCCATGGATTTTTTGTGACAACCGAAAATTATTTATTATTATAATAGACCTTTCACTTTAACTATATTTTGCTGTGGATCTAAGTGTAAATTATAAGGCGCTATAAGTAACGCTGTTTGAAACAGAAACAGAAACTTTTTTATTCAATATAGATTATAAATAATACTTATTGAAAGTCACTCTTTTGTATAATTACCACTGGTTCGAAAAAAAACCTCCGTCCTGGGAAGAACCAGCAAGAAACCCAGCGGGACTTTTTTTTTAAATAACAGCTTACAATCATGTATGTTATTACACAAATTAACAATACAACAAATTAGAAATAGCATGGTAGCGATTACCTCATTTCCAGGGGTTATTATCATCTATAAATTCTTTAATACTATAATAACCCTTTTTATACAAACTTAGTTTAATAAAGTTTTTGAACTTTGAGCAGGTCAAATTTTGTTTATTTTCTGGAATTTTATTGTAAAAGCGTATACATCGCCCCAAGAATGAATTACTGACTCGATGGAGTCGAGCAACCGGTACTACTAGCTTGTGTCTGTTCCTATTATTTACAGAATGAATATCACTTATTTTTGTTAAACTACTTTTATTTTTGTGTACGTACATTACATTTTCATAAATGTAATGTACGTACCAAATGAAGTGAAATGAAAAAAATGTAAGGCCAAAGTTAATATATTAATTTCCTTAAATTTTTGTCGCAGCGACTCTTTAGGCTTTAAATCATAAATTGCTCTAATGGCCCTCTTCTGTAAAACAAATATAATTTCAGTGTCAGCTGCGTGTCCCCATAGCAAAATACCATACGACATTATGCTATGGAAATAGCTAAAGTAAACTAGTCTAGCTGTTACTACTAGTTAGACTTCTAATCTTTTTTACGGCATGCTGCAGAACTAAGTCTGCTTGCTAGTTTTGATATATGGGGGCTCCATTGAAGCTTCGCGTCTAGTGTGATTCCAAGAAAAATGGTGGTATCTACTGGACTCAGTTTCTCCCCATTTAAAATTACATTAGTATTTAATTGTTTGACATTTGGAGTCATAAATTTCATACATTTCGTTTTAGCGCCTTAGCGTTTTAGCGTTTGTTTGTTACATCTACATATGATCTAATTAAAAGTACTACTAGGTGGTAGGTCTCCTTTTCTGTCTAGTACTCCTGCTGGTTAGTTACCACACTTACTTATTTCTGCCACCAAATAGTAGTGCTTACACTGCTTTGTTTTAATCTGAAGATTATAGAGAGTCAGTATAATTATAAGTGTGGCAGCGCTGTCGTCGCGCCACAACTAAAAATACACCGAAGCTTAAATCACGCTATCAAAGTTCCGAAGTAATGCGTTATATAAAAATGTATATGTAATATAACTGTACTAACATACGGAGCGTTGGCCGTTCTCCGGGCTGAATACATTGCCCGGTGGGAGATCTTTCCTTTTCTTTCCACGGCCAATCAGGCAATTAACGCACCTGCAATTCCTATGGTGTTGCAATTGTTCGTGGGCGGCGATCGACATATCCCATCAAGTGTGCCTCATGCTCGTTTGCGCACACTTCTTTTAAAAAAGGCTGTGAGGCATTTTATCTTGATCCTCAGAGGTGATAGAGCACCAGTTCTTTGTTCAAAGCTGGCTGTGTTCATGGACTGCGGTAACCACTTAACAGCGGGTGGAATGTAAGTTTATATTATTATACTTCAGTTTTATATTTAAAAAAAATAATTTAGGCGCGATTTTATCAGTGCTGTGAACTAAAATAATAATCGTTGTGAAAAAATAGTACGGTACAACGGGCTGTTTCGCAACGTGACGTCTATTGCAAGTTACTATAGGAATCCATGTGAAACATATTGAAATGGAATAGAAAGTATTATAAAATTTTGTTCACAAAATTTGAAATATGTACTCTTCTTAACCATAAAGTAACAGATAAAGATGTTTTAAAACACATGAATAACAAAATATTTTTTTTATTGGAGAATGGTGACAAACGAGCACACAGTCCACCTGATGTTAAGGGGATGCTGTGGCCCACAGATATCTATATCTACCCTTGACGACGAATCAAAATGCAGATACGTTGTCATCCTGAGAACTAAGATGGAATGCCTCGTTTCCACTAAAAGGGGTCTCCGGTTCTCTACACTCACCATACGAAACACAGCAGCGTTAAGTTACAATATTACGCTGGTATTCTGTGCGTGCGTGCGGAGCGTGGTCCTTCTCCGGTCGAGGAGACCCATTCGTTGTACAACTCTACTGCTAATATAGCTGCAGCTTGGCTCTATCACGTATAAAATTACAGGTTAAGTATTACTAAATATGTAGTATAACTACTTTAATGGATTAAAGTAGTTACTGCATATTTAGTAATGTTTAAGTGACACATTAATACAATCAGAATAAATATTCAGATTGTATTGATAGTCAGCGAAATCAGAGTTTAGATATATGAAAACAGTCAGCAAACGTAACATTATCATATTCTAGTAATTTCATTAATGCACGAAGGGCGAATTGAGCAACAAGTTGAAAGTGAAAGCAACAGTGGTTACGATATGTTATACAGCTTACTTAGGCAGCATTTGTTTTGTATTTGAACTACCTACCTAGATAATTAGTACACATATAATAAATAGCTCCTGAAGAGGGTGCTTAAGTACTGAAGAATTCAACCCCCGATTTCAGTCCCTAAAGAAATGCCTTACATTAAAGACCTGACTATGAAGAAATTATTTTTTCCTGTTTAGTGTTCCAAATTCGTTAGAATACGTACTGTTTTTTTTACTTTTTTCCTATATGTTTGGTCTAAGCTAAGGGATATCAAACGTTTATAGATAGGTAACAACTAGAATTTGGTATGTACATAAGAAAAGCATTAAAATTTTCCTCCCCTATTTTCCCTACGGTTTGATAATTTTACCCCTGATGTATAGCATATTTAATAAAAAGATCATCGAAATCGGAACGTCCTCGTTTTTTTGAACTCTTAAGAAATCGCCAACAACCGTGAAGTCGTGAAGCGTGATATCGCAGTGGCATTAATGAAATAAGTAGGAATACTACGCGCTCTGATCTAAAGGAATTCAAGTGTGGTAAGAACATCCGCATGACTAAAAAAGTAAAGTTAAAGGTACGTGAAGCCTTTTAACTGAGAACTTATACGTGGTAGAGCCACGCCGCAGCAGCTATATTAGTTGTAGCACGAATAAGTCGGCTCGACCGGGGTAGGAACACACTCTCATAGCCAGCGTAAAATAGCAGCTCAAGAAAGATCTCTACCATCTAATAAATTGACTGACTAGAATATTTCTTTATACATAGAACTAGGGTGCGATACGAACGAGCACACAGTCCACCTGATGGTAAATGGATGCTGTGGCCCGTAGACATCGACATCTGTCCTCCATTGAGCATCAAAATTGTCACCCCTAAGATGGAATACCTCTATTCCAGTAAAAAGGGTCTCCGGTTCTCTACACTCTCCATAAGAAAACACGAAATACTACAAAATACCAGAGTGAAATAGTAGTTTCATGCTGCTATTCTGGTATTCTATAAGAGCGTAGTCCTTATTCGGTCGAGTCGACCCATTCGCGCTACAACCATAATATAGCTGAAGCGTGACTACCACGTTCACCAAAATAACTCCTAATAACAATTCATCCTAAGTTTTTAGGATCCAAAAAGAAAAACACAAAATTTAGATAGGTGGCGCTGTAGTCGATATACTATTTTTTTCCATGTATAATGTAAAATGTCAGGAATGAATTGGAAGTAAAACTCATCGTGCCACCTACCACTTACCGCAAAGGGCACAAGAACGTGTGCCAGGCCAGCTAGGAGATTTATAAGGAAAAAATGAAGACAAAGCGAATATTTAAAAGATTAACTATGTAAAATGGAAATACCATCGAGTCCTTAAGCATCCTACGACAAATAAAAATATTAGCTATTGATTTATCGGAACATATCTCACAGCTTAGGTTATATAGAACGTACGTGGGTGATATAGTTTTGTCGGAATCGCCCACAGCCTTTGACGCTAAATCAGCGTGGGTTTAGTGTTTTAAATAATCGTTTGTCGTAATGTCAACTGTAGACTGGTTATGAATGAAATAACAAGCTAAAAGAATACTCTGCGGCGCTACAAGCCTAAAATAATATCACAAAGAATAGAGGAAGAAATATAAAGCAAAGAGCCTTTCACAGACAATTACTGTGACGAAGAACTTTCGATTGGTTAGTGAAGTTATCGCTAAATTAATCTTTAAGTTTAATAAAACTTTTTACATTTTTAAAAAAGATAAATAAAATGCGTAAGATTTTTTTTTATTCAATGTCGTGTAGCACTCGCGAAAATACGAGAAATCCTTAAGTATAACTTAAATTTATTCACAATATTTTTTATTGACTAAATTAACCAAGTGATTTATAACGAAAGTTGAATAACCGGGCTTGTTTTTACAGCCATACAATAAGATGCACTTATAGTAGGTAATGCCTAAAGCAAATAAGTCTAGAGCCACTATATAGCTGGATTGATAACTGGCAATAATGTGACGTACGCCTTTATTATTCGATCGATAGATATGCTCCCACGTGGGAGCATCAAATATTTAGATGTTCTTTATCCAATGGAATATTTACTTTATGCATTAAGAAATAATGTCCAATGTACAATGCTGCATATTTGCATTAAATCGGTACTACGTTATTTGCTTTTTTTGACATTATGTTGTATAACAAGACAATGTTGTGACCAGGATTAAGAAAAGAATGCTTCGGTAGTTTGGATACGTAGAAATAATGTATGCAGAAAGAGTGACAAAGCAAATTTATGCTGCAAAATTAGGTGCAGAGTCGGCAGGGGATGCCCTAGCTCTAGACGTAAGTTTATCGATCCGTTGAAGATTGGCGATATATTTAAGATGGGCCAAATGAAGAGTAATTTAGACTGACGAGCGTATATTATGCGTATATATATTAAATGTGAAAAAAGCGAGAGGTGTGTCAGGGTCGTGTCAAATAAAAGTTCGTAGTTTCTGTCTACGCCAGGATGATAAGCGTGAAATTTTATATAAATTAATGCATAGGAAATGCTGTCAAAAAAACAATAATCTACAAAGACAATGTTTGCTGCGAAAACATACTGAATTTACTATTTTTTGTTTATTGTGGTATTGCCCTATTCTAACGACCGCAAAGTGAGTTCAAATCTCGGTCGCAACTATACCAAATTACCTACTTAGCTTTTAGCTTTTGGATGCGGATGTATTGTTGTGTTGCCTTGTCTTTATAAATACAGTCTATTTGTCAAAAAAATTATATCAAATATAGCATTTTCGAAGCTATTATACATGATAAAATACGTATGTTTCAAATTTATATTTTACTTTTAAAAGGATTTTCTGTGCTTTGAGTTTTTATTGAAATCCTCACCACACACCATAGTCAGCTTTTATTAAAGTATAGTAGTTTCGCCTACTATAGTATATTTTTTAAAATTGCTTTTAATATTCGGAAAGTTCGTATGGTTAGTAACCCTAACTTATTTAACTTAATCATTACTTCGGTTGCGGGAAGATGAAACCGGTACTTTCTTATGTACATTAATATCAACCGCACGGTAGTACGTGGTAATAATATATATTCTTTGATGGTAGTATCATAATTATATCTTAAGGATAACAACTTCTGCTTAATATAGTATTTATAATTGAATATTAATTTACACATTTGTTTAATCATGCAATAAGCGCATAGCCTCGTACGCAATGACCATGGTAATTTGTCTAACGTTTTGAATGAAATGTAATATGTACATTTGAAAAAATCTTTTCTTTTTTACGTTTGTTTAATTTTTTGTAACGTAGTCTTCGTTTTGTTTTTATTTATTGATGTCAATTTGTCCATCCTCAATCTTAAGTGATTACTTAAATAAAAAGTATTTCAACTTCACGTGAATTGCGCAAACGCTTTCTACATATTTACATACGTATACTCTAAGCGCACACGTAATTGCTACAGCATAGCGTGTCTCGAATCACATCCTCGTGACTTGAGAAGATGAAGTAGTAAGCTCGCCTATTTTCAGGCCCTATACGTAAGTAGCGGCAGGTGTAAATTCTTTAGAACTACAGAGCGGATTCATGAAATGAAACTCACGTACGTCACAAGAAAAAGCAACACTTGGTGGTGGTATACCTTTAAAAATAACTTTTAATAAAAAGTAAAAGCAGACTTCAAAGAATTAAAAAGAATAAAATAATTTCGCATTCTGAAGTCGGTGCTGAGACTACTTTATTGTTTATAGTTCATCTTACTAATAGACTTTTACTTTTTATTATAAATTATTTTTTACTCTTTAGAGTGGTCTTAGGTACCTACATATCATATTCTCTATGTTTTTATTTAATAGGAGAAGGGGCAAACGAGCATGCGGCTCACCTGATGGTAAGTGACTACCGCCGCCCATGAACAACTGCAACACCAGGGAGGGAATTGCAGATGCATTGCCGGCCTTTTAAAAAGGTGTACGTAAAAAAGGAGTATGCGAAAGAAAATGCAAAGGGATGCAACATCTCTTCGCAGTGCCAATAAATCGAGCCGATCGGAGAGGACTCGGTCGTCGACGATTCGAGCCGCTCTGCGCTGGATGCGGTCAAGTGGAAGGAGCCCCTGCCCAGAGATGGGAACAGTATGTGAGGCCGAACCTGCGCCTTGTAAAGTTGCAGGCGGTGTGCCGGCATGAAATACTGTCCCGCTCTGCTGAGCACGCCAAGCTTTTTAGAGGCCAATTTGGCCTTCCCTTCCAAGTGACCACGAAACTGCACGTCACTCGATATGTCGACGCCGAGGATTTCGATACTGGCTGAGGCAACTAGGGGCGTGCCTTGAAACTGAGGAGATACGACAAAGGGGTTCTTTTTAGCGGTAAACGCGCAAACTTGTGTCTTCTGAGGATTAAACTGGACTAGATTTAGTCGCACCCAATCTGAGACTTTGTTCAGCAAAAACTCGACTTCAGACACAAGTTTGTTCCGGTACTCGGCGACGTTTTCCTGAGAAATATTGGCACGGCCGGTGTATAGAGCATCACCAGTGCTGTCATTCGCATAGCAATGAATGTTACCAGTTAGCAACATATCATTGATATGCAGAAGAATCAGCGTTGGTACACACAGCAGTTGGTACAGCAGGTTGGGTTGGCACACAGCCTTGTGGAACACCAGCGTTAATAGGGTTGTAGTCGGAGCATGCACCGTCTACAATGATGCTCCGATCTGCAAGGACGCTGGTGATCCCATTGCACAATTTCTCGGGAAGCCCATAGGAAGGGAGCTTCGAAAGAAGCGCTTTGTGCCAAACCCGATCGAAGGCCTTCGCAATGTCCAAACTAACGGCCAAAGCCTCCCCCTTGGACTCTACTGCCTCCGCCCATCCGGAGGTTAGCATCCATTCAGGTAAACCAGAAGACCACCAGCTGATCGACCCCGACGAAAACCGTATTGGCGGTCACTAATCAGCTGGTGATCCTCAAGGTACCGCATGAGCTGGCAGTTAATAATGGATTCCATTATTTTGGAGAACAAGGACGTGATCGCGATAAGCCTATAGTTGGACGGGTCTGAGCGGTCGCCTTTTTTAGGGTTCGGGTGGACAAAAGCTGCCTTCCATGATTTCGGGACTACGCCTAGGGAGTATGAGTACCTGAAAAGACGCGTTAGAACCGGTGCCAACTCCGGAGCACACGTCCTCAGCACAATTGAGGGGATTCCGTCAGGCCCACTTGTCTTCTGATGTCCAGAGAGAGGAGTGCTTTGCGAATCGAGCGCTGTGAGAACAGCACATCCGGCATGGAGCACTTACACCGCGGGATGGTCGGCGGTGTTTTCCCCCCGTCATCAAGAGTCGAGTTGGACGCAAAAAGGTCGGCTTTATCTCTTTTACAGCTTGGGCCAGTGAGTCGTCTTCCCTGTGCAGAGATGGTAGTGATGGCTTACAGAAATTCCCTTGGACAGCCTTGGCGAGAGACCAGAATGCACGGGTGCCCGAAGGAAGGCGAACTAGTTTCTCGCCAATTCTGCCTATGTGCTCTGACTTTGCCTTGGCAATAGCTCTTTTGAAGGACCTGGAGGCGAAGTTATACTTTTTTTAGGTGTGCTGGTGTTTACATCCCGAGTCGCCGAAGCTGCAGCCCAGGCTTGATAACACTCCTGCTTACTGCGGAATGCAGTCTTACAGGAGCGACCAAACCAAGACTGAGATATACCTCCGATGGGTACCACAGATGATGGAATAAATAGTTCCATCCCCTGTAGCACCACATCAGTGACAGAGTCAGCAACAGCGCTGGGATCATCCGGCGAGAAGCAAACCCGCCCCCATGGGTAGGATGCAAAGAAAGACCGCATTCCGTCCCAATCCGCCGACCTGTAATGCCAAACACGGCGGCAACCTGCAGAACGCAACCGCGAGGGGAGCGTGAGTGGCACCACACTCCGGATCAGACAATGGTCCGAAGAGCCGAGAGGGGCATCGACGGAAACCTGATATCCGTCCGGATAAGAGATCAGCAGAAGGTCCAACAGGGAAGGTGTATGATCCTCCACATCTGAAATCCGCGTAGGCGAAGTAACCAGTTGTGTCAGACCATATGCCAAGGCAAAGTCATAAATGTCGTCAATTAGTTACATTAAATACTTCATTCCATACTAGGGGTGGAATTTTTACTCTAAATTTATATGGGACCACCTCCGAAGTATACATGTTTTAATTAAAAAAAAGGATCATCAAAATCGGTTCAAAATTGACGAAGATATCGCGTAAACATATGTATATACAAAAAACATACAGTCAATTCCTTTCATTAAAGTCGGTTAAAGTAGCTAGTCACGATGCAGCTATACCTGGCTCTCACAGAATACCAGCGTAAAATAGCAGCTTAATGCTACTGTGTTTCGTATGGTGAGTGTAGAGAACCGGATACCTTTTTACTGGATACGAGTCATTCCATCTTAGCCCTCACGGGTGACAACACATCTGCATTTTGATTCGCGTTCGGGGATAAATGTAGATGTCTATGGGCAACAGCATCCACTTATCATCAGGTGGACTGTGTGCTCGTTTGTCATCCTTATTCTATAACAAAAATGTGTCCGGCTTTGGGGCTTTTATGGGTCGATAGCTTGTAATTGTACTTTGGATTAAACGGCCTCTTTTTTCGAAGATTATAAACAACAGCGAATCATACACCAGAGTTCACGGTAATCAGCTGTGAGCCGGTTCGATGAAGGGTCGCTATCATACCTTTTCCGCATAATATCGATTACCGTGCGACAGGAAGGTACGCTTATGAGAATAAGTGAAATCTTTACATTATCTTTTTTTTAGTTATAAATGGCTTGGATATTGATTGCCATGACCATTTCCGTTCACAAGGTCGGACAATGACTTCAACAACGTGCTCTTGCTAAAGTTAAATTAATGTAAGTGTAAAGAGCAATTTTATTCTTTAATTATACTTGTGTAGTGAAAAATGACATCATGTCCCATACATTTTCTGTATTGAATCGTATTATAGATTTTAGTTAAATGTACAAAATTCTATCTATAGACAACACGAAAACTCCTGTGATAGAGACACATCCTAATCTCGTTTTTTCGATTTGGAAGAACATCTCTAGACACGAAGTAAGCTTGACAGGTGGAGAACCTTGGCCAAGCCTACGCGAATAATTGCTAACAGTGGAGAACACCTTGGCCAAGCCTACGCGAATTATTGCTAACGGTGGAGAACACCTTGGACAAGTCTAGACGAATTTGTGTTACCGGTGGAAAACACCTTGGCCAAGCCTACGCGAATTATTGCTAACGGTAGAGAACACCTTGGCAAAGTCTAGACGAATTTGTGTGACCGGTGGAGAACACCTTGGCCAGGTCTACGTGAATAATCGCTAACGGTGGAGAACACCTTGGCCAAGTCAACACCAAACATTGCTAACGGTTGAAACATCTTGGACTGCCTTGGTCTTTGCAAATTATTGCGGACTTAGAAGATCGCATCTATTGTTTATGATAAATGTAACTATGAATAAAATATGGATGTAGAGTAACGAGAGAGGAGTAACGACATCGGATACTGGCCTATTTTGTAATAGTAAGAGCTTTAATAAGCCACTTTTAGAAATATTACTATTACTTTACTACCGACTTCAAAAAGAAGACGGTACTCAATTCGACTGTATGTTTATTTTATTTTATGTGTGTTCCCTCATAATTTTTACTGGGTGAACCGATTTCGATGATTCTTTTTTTATTTGAAAGCTGGTACTTCACATGTGGTTCCATATAATATTTGAGTCAGACCAATAGTTTTTGAGTTATTCTTAACAATTTATATTGAAGTCGGTTGTACAAAATTATTCCCCATTAAAACTATATTATATCCAACCATCCACTTACTTCAGAACATAGGCCTCCCCCGTAAATTATCTCATATTTGCCATAGTTGCTACGTTTGGCAGGCAGGTTGCCAACAGTAGCTTTAATTTTTTAATTGTTATTAGAAAGACGATGTTGCCATACGCTGGTTTGTTTGTTTGATACACACGGGACGACATAGGGTAGTGGATATTATGACACCGCCACGGTCAGTCGGTCGGTAAAATTAGGGAAATGTAAAGCAGGATTTATAATTCTATATATCTATTAATTTTTCATGTGAAATAAAATCTAATACTATTGTCATATCAATAAAAATACATATAGTCCATAACTTATCATCAAGACTTTGAAATATTTTATAAGCACATATTTAATCATCATCATCATGTAATGGTGCTACGAACAATCGATTCCACAGTTGAACATAGACCTCTCCCCCTCCCTCTCCAACTCCTGTGCCACCCGCACCCATTGACATCCTGCATCTTTTACCAGGTCGTCACTCCATCTAGCGTAAGGGCCGCCCTACATTTTGTTTACCGGTGCCAGGCTGCCACTCGAGAGCCTTTTTTCCAAATCGGTTATCGGTTCTTTGATGGCATATTGGCCGTGATCGTCTAGTCTTAGGGCCCCTACGTTGTGATATAAATTAATACAATAATTTTAATATTATTAATAGAATCAATAAGGTGTTACTTTGATATTAAAAATGTGAACAGAGAAATAACCTAATATTGTGGGAGTTGGTAATACACTTAATTTTATTTTTACGTGAGTCATAGCTAACCATCAATTATAACACCTTCAAAATCTTCTATGTATAAATGAAAAGATAGACGTTTACAGTTGTGCGCGCATCACGGAAAAACTACTGGATAGATTTTAATTAGGTTTTCTAAGTTTTATTTCTTAGAAACTTGGCACTTATCTAAAAAAATAATGCGATATCTTCATTTAATATAAAGTTATTAAAGTTTTAAGAAACAACGGTTTTTATAAGCTCTACGTGTTCAGTGATGTGTTTCTTGATATATCAAGCAACGCGGACGAAGTCGCGGGTATCAGCTAGCTTTTAAATATAGTTAAACTAGCCAGCGTACTAGCCTTTTTACATTGAAGCCAGTATTGATCTTCTTTTACTGGTTTTATTTTGAGGCGAACTTTCTCAAATACCTTTGACACAGGTTATAGCATTTGTGGTCAGTATTTATTCCATTCGACTTTTTTCTTTTTTATAAAACGGTTTTACTATTGCTACTGTTCTCGAGGAACTGACATAACGCGGTTATTAAACATGTAATTTTTTTTTGAATTTCGAATTATATAACTGCTTTTTTATTCTACTCAAGCGACCGCTCTATTATTTTGAGTATAGATTAGATATTAGTTTAAGATCAAAAATTTATCTTTGATTAAACTGACTAATATTTCCTGTATTATCTCCTGTATATTCTCTAAAATAATGTTACGTGTATCTTGAATAGTAATCTAACAAAATTTTCAACTCACAAAAAGAAAACGTACGAAAAGTAGCACGTTGGTAACTAAAGCCTTTTTAATTAGCTGACGAAGTATATTTAGACAGTTAAGATAAAGATACGAGTTGCTAATGACGGACAAACGTTATCTTGTGTACAAGTGTAACGTAAACAGCACAAGTAATATGTCACTAGTTTGTATAATCTACATTTGTTAATCATCAAGCAAAACAAAGTATTTTTAAGAAAACATTTTTTAAACGCTGCAGTACTTAATATTATGACATTGTCAAGTTAGTTGTCATACTAAGACTCATTGAAGTCAGAAATAGTTGGTGGTGATGAAAATAGTCACCTCATTTTAGCCCATAAGTGTTGCAAAGCTACTGCTGGGCAGATCACCTCCGGGATACGGATCATGAAACAGTGCCCCGAAAGAACACTGTCTTCGAAGGGGAGGAAAAAAAAAGAAAGAGAGGTCAGAAATTTAATATAGCACCACCGTGAAAATATAATCAATACAATAAAAACCGACCGTGTAATGGCGGTATAAGAGTTTTCAGTACCCATATCGTCCCGTGAACGATACCCACGGGGGCTACAGACGGAAATTGAAACGTGATAGGTAGCAGCATCTTCCTGATAACAAATCAAAATAATTAAAAAGTGCGACTAACAACCCGCTCGTCAAGCGTGTTAACTGTGGCAAAATCCCCCCTATGCATCATAAGGCGATCTGTGGGGGAGGCCTATGTTTAGTAGAGGACATTATAGGTTGGAATGAATCAGCCGTAGGTATAAAGTACATAATTATGTACATTCAAAGTCACTATTTTTATAACGGACTGGTAAAACTTGTGGTATAACACTGACTGTAAACTGATCTAAAGAAAACACAATGTGCACAGCAAATAAAAGAGAAAACGCTCAGTGCACATCATAAAGCAGGCATTTTACTTATGTCTAGGCGTGTTTTACAACTTGCCTTAATACGCTGGTGCAGACAAGTAGTCCACATCTAGTAAACAATGTCCTTTTGTAGCTTGAAGTTGAAAAAATGTTTTATATATAAATGAAATAGGTTTCCCTTATTCGAAAATATTTCTCAGTAAAAATTCTATAAATTCATGAGCTTCATTAATTTCGAGAATTGTTCTTTCTATTAATTGATTAGTAGTTCCAAAATTTCCTGTTGAACTTTTTTTATAAAATTTAATAACAAAAATGTCTTCAACCCTGCAATCGATAGGAGCTTATTATTAATAATCATACTTCTTCTGACATTACGTTTAATTTGACTTTTGTGAGTGTATTGATTGGTTTGAACTAAACTTGGATATTTTGCCCTGCACCGAGGCTCTTAATCTTATGTCACAACAGATATTTAAGTAAACCACGATAAAGTCTCGACTTAATTAATAATAATAATAATAAGTCGTTTCTGCGAACGGGTTAATCCCAGTCAGCCTCTCGGGTCATCTGAGGCGACTGAGACTCCGTGACGGACCGCTTCAAGCTCATATGCAGAAGGCGGTGCTCCTCGATACCGCCCGCATCGTCCGCCGGTTTCTTTCCCTTTCCCCCTAACCCTCGGCCGTTTGGTCTCACCTGCCGAGGGCTTCCATCTGGTTGGATTTTTCTATATTTATGTATTTTTTTATGTATTTCATCATCATCATCATTACAGCCCTTCACAAGTCCACTGCTGAACATAGGCCTCCCCCAAGGAATGCCACAAAGCACGGTCCTGAGCCACCTGCATCCATCGACTTCCTGCATGTCTTACCAGGTCGTCACTCCATCTTGTGGGGGGACGCCCTACACTTCGCCTACCGGTACGAGGCTGCCACTCGAGAACCTTTCTTCCCCATCGGTTGTCGGTTCTTCGAGCTATATGGCCGGCCCACTGCCACTTCAGCTTACTAATCCGTTGGGCTATGTCGGTTACTCTGGTTCTACTGCGGATATCCTTATTCCTAAGTTTATCACGCAGAGAAACTCCGAGCATAGCCCTCTCCATAGCTCGCTGAGCGACCTTGAGCTTCCTCATACGGCCAGCAGTGAAGGACCACGTCTCAGTTCCGTAAGTCATCACTGGCAACACGCACTGGTTGTACAATTTTGTTTTAAGGTTTTGAGGTATTTCTGACGAGAAGATGTGTCGTAGCTTCCCGAACGCTGCCCAGCCGAGTTGAATCCGTCGATTGACCTCTCGGTCGAAGTTGGACTTACCTAGTCGGACTATTTGTCCCAGGTAAACATACTCGTCAACAACTTCGAGCTTAGTGCTCCCAACAACTACCGGCATAGGTGTAACATGGACATTAAACATAATCTTTGTTTTGTCCATGTTCATCTTAAGACCTATCCGTTGGGAGACACTTTTGAGGTCATTGAGCATAGTGCTTAGCTCCTCCAGCGATTCTGCCATGAGGACTATATCGTCGGCAAATCGAAGGTGAGTGATGTACTCGCCATTGATGTTAATTCCGTATCCTTTCCAGTCCAGAAGCTTGAAAACGTCTTCCAATGCAGCGGTGAAGAGTTTCGGGGATATAACGTCACCCTGTCTTACACCTCTCTGCAATTGGATAGGTTTCGTACTCTGGTTCTGTACTCGGATAGCCATCGTAGCTCTACTGTACAAACACTTCAGCATTTATGTATTTATTCTATTTTATTGATATTTATGTATGTTTATATCTTTCGTTTACAATTATATATGAATAGAATAGAATAGAATATTTTTTTATTCAATATAGATCACATGTGTAATTCTTATTGAAAGTCATTTTTTACTTTACCACTGGTTCGAAAAAAAAAACCTCCGTCCTGGGAAGAACCAGCAAGAAACCCAGCGGGACTTATGTATTTAAAGAGCCCAACCAGATGAGAAAACTTTATAGATAACCCAAATAATAATAATAAAAATAATACTTTATAATATTATAGTAGTAAATCAATCTATTTACTTTTCTAATACGAAGTTCGATACTTACGATAAACATCTCTAGTACATTTCCATCGCCATTGACACTTGATAATAGGAGGTTTAGGTACGTATATGTTTTTAGTGTCACCTGTAATATGTTAAGAACTGTTGTTGAAGTAATATTCAAAGTGCAATTTTTTGTAAGTTTTTCCTTATTTTTTTTTACTAATTGGCTATTGCTGAGCCTAGGTACTTACCTAGCTAGGCATTTTTTAAAAATTTTGAGTAATAGTGTGAAATGAGTGGTAATTCAGCATAACTGATTGCTTTTTTTGTAGTACATTCTGAGAATTTTGGACTAAAATTAAGTAAGTAGTAAACAAAAAATAATTGATTTAAGCTATCTCTTTAAGATCTTTAAATGGTGTCTGCCATTATAACGATCAAATTTGTCACAACACTGCAAATGCACAATCAAAACATACATCGCACGTGAACACTAAACAATAAACATCACCTGAATAATGCAACGCGGTGCGGACTGACGTAAATAGCAGCGTATCAAATAGATCTTATGGAATCCAAATAAGACGGGTCGAACATTTTTAAATCTGTAATCGCGATCATGACTTACAAGGAATATAAATAACACTATGTAGATTTAAATGAGATTAGACAAATTAATATAGACGAACATACAATCCACCCGCTGGTAATAGGATACTGTGGTCCATAGACGTCTACATCTATCCTCTTATTAATTAGGATGCCTTGTCATCCCAAAATACAGAGGTGGAACAATTTGCTACCTTGTCGCCAGTAATAATGGTTTCCGGTTCTCTACACTTACGATACTGCTGCTGCTATTATAGGCTGGTATTCTGTGAGAACGTGAAGGCTGAACACTTACTAACTATTGAATGAATATGAAACCAACCGGGTGCCTCAGTTCGCACGCCTTACACCACTCCACAAAAATACCTAATAATAATCTATTGCGCAATTGAAGGCTTAAGATACAACCGGTTGGGCCACGTCATTTCTTTTAAAGCCAGAATTCAGCTATAGCGTGGCTCTACGACATTTATTCTTTTTTTTATAGGATAAGGGTGACAATCGAGCACATAGTCCACCTGATGGTAAGTGGTTGCTGCGGCCCATAGACATCCACATCTATCCTCTATTACAAATCAAAATGCAGATGCGTTGTCACCCGTGAGGACTAAGATGGAATGTCTCATTTCCAGTAAAAAGGGCCTCCGGCCACCTGCACTCACCAAGCGAAACGCAGAGGTAAACCTCTACTTCACGCTGGTTTCCTGTGAGGTCGTGGTACCGCCCCGGTTCGAGCTGGCCCATCCGTGCGACAGCAAAAGCCACTGTTAAATATTCCCATTGCAAGCTTCAGTTCTCAGATTCGTTCGCATGGAAATAGCATCATTCCATGTTTGTTTTCCGGCGGTGTCTTTTATTTTTCTCGTGGCATAAGTATTCTAATGTGTTATTAAGATTATGTCTAACTGTGTGCCAAATTTATGCCAAACATGTTAGCCCGTTTTTGCGTGATTGAGTAACAAACGCACAAAGATCTTTATAAACACTCAAATGAAAATATGCGTGGGATGCTTTAGTTTACTTTTATCCAACTATAACAAAATAAGTCAAGGTATAAGATAATAATGATTAAACGGTGCAACTGTGACACGTTACCGCAATATATGTCACATTTGCATATGTTCAGAATGCCCGGCTACTTGCTGTATTGAAGCTTTTTGTGAGACAAACAAACATGATATTAAAACCAGCTTTTGGTCAGTGATAGTGTAATACTATGTTTTTGTGGAAACCGCTTGTAGGTCATAAACCACTTGACGAATTTAAATATTTATAATGCATACTGTAAACACGTCATATTATTTACCTTTTCCTTTGACGTGAGATATGTAATATTTTTAGTAAGAGTAACAACATACAATCTCCCTTATATCAATCTCCCTTATAGTAAAAGAGTGCTGTAGCTATCCTTGAGGGCTACAATTTTCGTTATTAATCACGTATGAAACAGAGGAGTATTAAGTTGGTATTGTAAGCTGATATTTTGGGAGAACGTGGTCCTTTCCCGGTCGAGCCTTCGTGCCGCAGCAATAATACGCATCATAAACAAATAATTACGGCCTTACTGATAAAAATCGAAGTCAATTTAAGTAATGCTTAAAGTCGGTCTTTCTTTCCACTAAATGACTATAGAAAAAGACAGGTGTAGAGATAATTATTAGTTAAGTTGAACAAGCGATAGTAAACGATTATAAGGTCGTTAGTGTTTTCGCTTTTACTAAAACGTCTTTGTTGGCATTTTGTTTTTACCACTTTTTTATTAACTAGCTTTCGTATATATGTCTCTTCGGGTCGAATTTACTAATTGATTTTAAAATAAGGAAATAGAGTGAATGGGACTCTACACTTTATTGTGGGAAGTCAGAATGTGTCCAAAAAGGCATGTATGGCAATTCACAATGCCGTGTTAGTCCCTACTTTAATGTATAGTAGTGAAAGTTGGGTATGGCAGAAGAA
This sequence comes from Parnassius glacialis, assembly GCA_033319125.1. Classification (NCBI taxonomy): domain Eukaryota; kingdom Metazoa; phylum Arthropoda; class Insecta; order Lepidoptera; family Papilionidae; genus Parnassius; species Parnassius glacialis. Next base: position 11,278,484 of record JAVANC010000013.1, read on the forward strand.
GCACGAGAGTAGAATAAATGCTGTAGAAATGCGGTCATTAAGGAAAATGTTAGGGATGTATCTGAAAGACAGAGTGAGAAATTGTTTGATAAGAGAAGAGTGTGGTTTGCAAGATGATGTTATGACCAGGATTAAGAAAGGAATGCTTCGGTGGCTTGGTCATGTAGAAAGAATGAATGAGGAAAGAGTGACAAAGCAAATTTATGTTGCAGAGGTGAACGGCAGAGTCGAGAAGGGACGCCCTAGGCGAAAGTTTATCGACCAAATTGGCGATATATTGAAAATGGGCCAAATCAAGAGTACCTTTAACCGATGAGCGTGTATGTATAGGTATATGGATATGGAGGAAGCGAGAGAGGTGTGTCAGGATCGTGCAAAATGGAAGTCCATAGTCTCTGCCTACCCCTATGGGTGACAGGCGTAACTGTTTATATGTTTTAATATAACTTCCCGATGAGCTAGAAACTGATATGATGACAATGTAATAATATGAATATATCGGCGCGTCTATAATACGGATAGATCTAGAGTGAGCGAGCGGTTGCATCACTAGCGGAGTATCATATCGATTGTGATGTGTTAGAATTGAGGGTATATCGAGAAATCCCCACTCAATTGTTCAGTATAAAGTTTACCGTAGGCGCCATGCGCGAGAGATTCCACCTAAATCATTCTACGAGTGCTAACGACAGTATCGTGGGTATACTGTTGTAGTAATTCTCCTAGTGCAGGCAAAGGAGACCGTGTTGCTGAGAAGCTGCTCTGTGTTACAATAATTGCTGTTGGTTTGCATATTTTGGTGTTATCATGTAATTATGTCCCTCATGTTACACAACAGTGATATTGTGAGGGCGACATATTACGGTGTGGTCGAACTGTAATTGCTCTATACTGAATGTATAGTGCAGTACGCTGTTTTATTGCTCATAATGATTAATTGCGTAAGCAGGAGAGCAAGTTGAACATCCGCTCTCACACTATCATAATAATTAACAATTAAACTTCTGATTTATTCTCGCTATTTCCGACAAATATAAAAAAAAAACGTGTTATATTACTTTTTAATACAAGAACATTTGTTTACAATAACCATTTTAATATCAGCTTTGAATGTATCTTTCAACTACTCAATCTCCATAATAGGAGACAGTCCGCTACATGTCCGCAACGTAGTAACATGTCGTTTGAACGAAACCAAACACCGTTAACACCGCATGTGTTTTTGTATATTTGTCGCACGCTTCTGTCGTAGAATAAACACAAATATGGGTGACTTACGTAATAAAATACATTGAATACTTTAACTTATACGGTACTTTAAACCAGTTTAACTATGTTCCTGCACAGCTGAACTTCTAATACGCTATAAGGTAATGGCGACAACTGCCTTAAACGAAATAAACATAAAGTAAAACGTCCTTTGTTACCTCGTTACTTACACATAATACTGTTTTACATTTCCTACAAACTTAACTATAGCTATGTTACAACTATTACAGATTCTGTGATGTAGCATAGAAGCACATAGGTAGCTAAGGCTGTGTTTGGTTGCGAACTGCGGGCTCGAATCCCGTAAGGAAAGAGTGTTTGTGTGGCTTAGAAATAATTTTTCCTGGTCTAGATGTGTGTCCTTGTGCAATTTATGTATATAAACCGCCTCCACGATACAGGAGTAATTTCTAGTGAGGGGGAAACATTTTTTTAAAGATAAAATCAAAAAATATAAACTTATTTTTACTTAAAAATGATATAGTAATTGCACATATTAGGAAAAGCAACAATGCCACAGTTCATCTAGTAGGTAATTAATAAAAAAAATCTGTTTAGAATTCTGCCTAAGTGACACCAGTCTTCTTACCTTTATAGGACGATGATTTTTTAAAAAGAACTAACAATTTTTTTTTGGACGGAGTCTCACAGTCGCGTTGCTGCTGAAAGCGATGTTTAGGCATGTCTTGAATAAGAAAGGCGAGACCCTCTTATTTACTTGCTTTTATAAGAACTGTCATGCTGATACTTTTCATCAGCTCCCTGAGCACGAGAGCAAATTTTTGCTGCTACTTCACGCTGGTGTATGAGCGACTCGATCCACTTGTGCTACAAGCTTTACCACGTAAAAAAATTATCGCTCATTCTAAGGTGATTTATGTTATTATTTAACAAACATCAAAATTGTAAACAAATATTATATTATATATCTTTAATCTTTATATATAAAAATTACGTGTCACGTTGTTTGTCCGCGATGAACTCCAAACTACTGAACTGATTTCAATGAAATTTTGCACACTGTCCAACTTGAGAGATAGGATAGTTTTTATCCTGATAAGTGACGCTCAATATTTTTATTGCGAATTTAAGAATTTTTTTATAGGAAGGGTTATCGGAAAGGGCTGAACAACGTCTGCCTGGCCAGGTAGTATATATATATATATATATATATATATATATATATATATATATATATATATATATATATATATATATATATATATATATATATATATATATATATATATATATCATCATCATTCTCTAAACCATTTCCCATTATCTGGGGTCGGCGCAGTAAATCTTTTTGTTCCATTCCTCTCTATCAGCCGTCATTTCCATACTTACTCCTTTCATTCTCATATCACTCTTCACACAATCGATCCATCTTTTATTCGGCCTTCCTCTGCCCGTGTGTCCCTCCACATTCATATTCAACACTCGTTTTGTGACATGACTTTCATTCCTCCGCATCACATGCCCAAACCATGCCAATCTGCTTCCTCTCACCTTTTCTACCACTGGCGCTACTTTCAGGCTTCCTCTTATATACTCATTCCTTATCTTATCCATCCTTGTCACACCACACATCCATCGTAACATTCTCATTTCATTCGCATGCAGTCTATTTTCATCCTTCTTCTTGACGGCCCAGCATTCACTTCCATACATGACGACAGGTCGGATGATCGATTTGTAAATTTTCCCCTTCAGCCTTATTGGCATTCGGGGATCGCACGTTGTGGCTGTGACCTGTCGCCATTTCATCCACCCTGCGTTAATCTTATGCTGCACAGCTCTATCTATTCCGCCGTCGCCTTGAATGAGGGAACCGAGGTACTTGACATCTGAGCAGATAGGCAGTATAGCGCCATCCAACGACATGGGTACAGGACTGGAAAGACCGCCGAAATCACAGCACAGATATTCGGTTTTGGATCTGCTGATCTTCAAGCCAACACTTTCCAGCCTCCGTTGCCACCCCGTCAGTCTGCTCTGTACCTCGATGCCTTCTTCCCCGACAAGCACGATGTCATCGGCAAAGAGCATGCACCAGGGTGCCTCATCCTGCAGGTCCGACGTCAAAGCGTCCATAATCAGTAGGAAGAGGTAAGGGCTCAATGCCGACCCTTGGTGCAGCCCTACCGCCACATCGATACTGCCCGTAGTTCCCGCGGCAGATCGTACACATGTACGGGATGCTCTGTACATAGCACGGACTAACCTCACATACTTCCCAGGCATACCTTTCATCTTTAACGCCCACCACAAAACCTCACGGGGAACCCGATCATACGCCTTTTCAAGGTCGACAAAAACCATGTGCAGATCTTTATGCACGCGCTTGTACTTTTCGCACAATTGGCGTAATGCGAAAATGGCATCTGTCGTACCTCGACCGGGCATGAATCCGAACTGGTTTTGTGTTATCTCACACTCTTCTCTCATTCTTCTCTCTATTATTCTTTCCCAGACTTTCATCGTATGTGACATGAGTTTTATTCCCCGGTAACTGCTGCAGTTTTGGACGTCTCCTTTGTTTTTAAAAATGGGGACCAGTATACTACTGCACCATTCCTCAGGTATTTGTTCTTCCTGCAACAATTTACCGAAAAATAAACTCAACCACTTCCATCCATCCGCCCTCAGCAACTTCCACACTTCTACTGGTATTCCATCTGGGCCGACCGCCTTCCCATTCTTCATATTCCTAACAGCCATTTTTACTTCTTCCACACTAATTTCTCTCACTAAGCCCATATTCACTGGTGGGTTTTCAAGCATACCATTCCATTCATTCTCCTCATTCATCAATTTCTCAAAATACTCCTTCCATCGCTTCTTTATACTTTCATCGTCAGTCAAAATCCTTCCAGAATCATCTTTTATACATTTTACATGTGAAACATCTCTTCCATTCCTTTCTCTCGCTCTTGCAATTTGAAAAAGTCGTTTTTGACCTTCGGGGCTTTCAAGGGACCGATATAATTTATATTGCGCCTCTGCCCTACAAATAGCAACTTCCTTCTTCGCTCTCTTCTTACATTCTTTATACGCCGCTCTCTTACTTTCTTTTATGGATTCATTCTGGTCTTCTACGCTCTGCCATTCTTTAAAGGCATTTTTCTTTTCTCTCAAAACTTCTCTAATACTTTCACTCCACCACCACCCATCCTTATCTATCATACGCTTCCCTTTTGTTTCTCCTAACACCTTCCTTGCCACACTTCGGATACAATCAGCCATTTCCTTCCAGCACTCATTCACACTCATTCCTTCCATATCACCCATCTCTATCATCTTGTTTACAACTAGCTCTCTAAATTCACTTGCATACCCCTCCTTATGCAACAAATGCCACTTTAATTAAATATTATATATATATATATATATATATATATATATATATATATATATATATATATATATATATAATATTTAATTATAGAATCATGTGACTTTTAGTCGCTTCACGGTACTGGAGAAAATCCTAGTCTGTGGGTAACGGTTTTAAAAGATAAAATCAAAACTTTAATAGACTGAAAGAATTCTGATGTTTGTTAAATAATAAAATAAATCACCTTAGAATGAGTCACTTTTTTAAATATATTTATTATTTTTTATCTATCTATCTATCTATATATATATATATATATATATATATATATATATATATATATATAATATCGTCTCTAATAGATATCCACAGCTGAACACAGGCCTCTCCCAAAGACCACCCTTGCACGCACCGCCTTGAGCCACATGCATCCATCGACTTGGCGCACGTTTTTCTAATCAGCCATCGGTTGGCAGTTCCTCGTGCTATATGACCAGGCCCATTGCTACATCAACTAAGCGATCCGTTGTCAGTTACTTTTTTTTATAAAACATTACCCCCACATTAGGACAGGTACTACTGTGGATATTTTCCTTTCGGATTCTTTTAGGCTGAGAAACTCCGAGCATACTCATAGCTCGCCTGGCAACTACAAAAAAGTGAGACACAAATTTACAGTCCTGATGGTATGTGGCTATTGCAGTCCAGTGGAAACCTGCAACTTTCAAACAAAAAAGCAAAAGATGCGTTGTCACCTCTGAGCACTAAGATGTAAGCCTCACAGCCTGTAAATAATGACTGTGTATACCCTTCAGTCCGGAACACGGCAGTATAAGTACTAATCTTTGGCGGCAGAAATAGGTAAGACGGTATTTTTTTTAGGATAAGGGTGACAAACGGGCACACAGTCCACTTGATGGAAAGTGGTTGCTGTGACCTATAGACATCTACATCTATCCTCGATGACGAATCAAAATGCAGATGCGTTGTCACCCGTGAGGAATAAGATGGAATGCCTCGTTTCCAGTAAAAAGTGTCTCCGGTTCTCTACACTCACCATACGAAATACAGCAGCGTTAAGCTTCTATTTTACGCTGGTATTCTGTGAGAGCGTGGTTTTCCCCGGTCGAGCCGACCCTTTCGTCAACTATACCAGTAATATAGCTGCAGCATGTCTCTACAACGTACAAAAATAACTTAAAATTACTTATAGTCGACAACTTCAAGCGTAATACCCCCAATAACTAGGTTCAAATAAACATATTTGCACGACAATTCCTGAAATCAGTGATTTTCACTACCTGATTACAGGGATTGTCCGAATAAGGTTAGGAAATTTCATTATATTCATACACATATATGTATTATGTTATTATATGAGCCAAAGAGTGCCTAGTTATTTAACTCCAAGGTTGAACAGACATCTAATTTCCTAAACGAGTCTACAACAAGGGTCATTTGCCTCGACTTTAATTTTAGACAAAATAAAATTCAACAGAACGAGCACAAAAATGAAAGAAAAACTAGCCTCAAAGTAATATCTGAACCGGAAACAAAGCATAAATTTAACCACAGAGACGAACGAATCTATACAACACAGGCTTTTTCCTGCAGCTTTGCTCGCGTGGACTTCGCTTTACTGTTCGATGTTCCATGGCAAAATTCGGGATCAACTCTGTATCTGTTTGTCTGTTACAAATTAACGTTCTTCTCAGAGGCATGATACGTTTACTACGTAACTTTTTTAACAGTGTAAATATAACATTTTTTTATAGTATACGGGTGACAAGCGCGCGCACAGTCCACCTGATGGTAAGTGGTTCCTGTGGCCCATAGACATCTACATTTATCCTCGTTTGCGAATCAAGATTCGACTAAGATGGAATGCCTCGTTTCCAATAACATTCCTTAATAGCTCGACCATCGTCACCCACCGGGTCCAGATTTTGAAATTTTCTTCCACATAATTGCAAAAATGAATCGCTTCGGTTCATAAATATATAATTTGTTAGTAACTTGACTTCAGCGCCACCTATCGGATCTTCGCAGAGTTATGAACCATCATCTCTACAAAAAAAAAATTGTGAGAAATGACTTCAACCAGCGAAGTCTAAAGTTACACGATCACTAACAGACACTAGGTATTATCAATATAAAAATATAATGGATATATGATTCCTCAATAGATTATTGAAATCCATCTATCAAAATAAAACCTAAGGCCTTATCGTCTAGTTTCTGTGATGTTAGTGTCTGTAAAGCCTTTTAGATTTTACAGAAGCTATAACGCCTAAGGGTTTAGTAGTAGTAGCATTTGGAGTAGATAATTTTGAGTGTCCACCACTTAGGACACTGTAAGATCGTGTATTTGTCCTCGAAGAACCTGCTCCACCCAATATTCTCCAGTAAGGTTTTTTCTCATAGTCCGTAAGTCACTGAAGACGATGATTAGCCTGAGGTTTCAGAAAAGAGCGTTCGGAAGGAAGTGCAGTGTAGCGGCGTCTTCAGGACACATTGTGAGCAGCCGTCATTCAGGAAACAGTAATACAAGAGCGCATATTTGTCAAAAATCAAAGACATTTAAGTAGTAGTAGTATATTTAAATCTCTTTGTCAAAAAAAAATTCTACATTTTATGTATTATATATTCTACAGTGGTAGAGCCACGCGGCTTTTGCTGTCGCATGGATGGGCCGGCTCGAACCGGGGTGGTACCACGACCTCACAGAATACCAGCGTGAAGTAGAGGTTTACCTCTGCGTTTCGCTAAAATAAAAATACTCGCATAAAATGCACGCTCGTGAAAGAACTGGCTTTAAGACCAAAATATTGATTCCAAAACTTGACCAAGACGACGGCTTGTTATGTAAATGTTTATATATCCTGAACGATTATGTAGTTGTCTGTAATTGTGACGGTTAGCGCGCATTTTGTTGATAATAATATGGATCGTAGGGCAAGACGAAATGTTACTTAAATATAGTAATCGGACATTTATTTGTTTAAGCGACAACAGGCTTCGTGTTGAGTTTATTGCTGTAATTAGAATTTTTAAAATCCCATGTCTCGACATCTAGAAACTTAAGACGTTTATTGGCGAAAGTGATTACACAGTGTTAATATATACATATACCTTCAAATATATAGAAGCTTTCATAACGTTGACAGTGTAAATTGAACAATGGGTATTGGGATGTATATATCACGCAATATTGCCATTTGCCAAGCGTAGAGTAAGGAGTTGCGTGTAAACACGTGGGGGAACTTGCTCGATTATGAAAGGGAAATACGCGTGCATATGTCCACATATATGCACGCGTATATAACCACAGGCATTTTTTATACAAAAAAATTATTTATATGCAGGACGGATACTATATAAAAAGAAAGGATCTATAAAATTCTTAAATCGATATTTAATAAGCCACTCGTACACGCCTTGATTCTTTCCCTCCCAGAATGCCTCTTCTCTCATTCCTGTTTACCGTTCATTCCTGCGTTTTATTACTCACTCATTCTTCTTCTATGCTTAAAGCCAATAATTCCTACATAAAAATGATAAAATCAAAAATTTGCCACAATTTGAACGTGGTAGAGCCATGCTGCAGCTATGTAGCTGTGGTTGTAGCATGAATGGGTCGGCTCGTCCGGGGTAGGACCACGTTCTCACAGAATACCACCGTAAAATAGCAGCTTAACGCTGCTGTGTTTCGTATGGTGAGTGTAGAGAACCGGAGATCCTTTTTACTGGAAACGAGGCATTCCATCTCGGTGCTCAGGAGTGACAACGCATCTGAATTTTGATAATTAATTGAGGATAGATGTAGATGTCTATGGGCTACATCATCCACTTACCATCAGGTGGACTGTGTGATCGTTTGTCACCCTTATTCTATGAAGAAAAATTGCCACGATAAGCAGGCGGGTGTGTAACCGCAGTTTTGTACTGTTTTGAGTTGTTATAAGGAAGCTGTTGAAGCCCAGCTTCTGTTTCATTTCCCTGTCGCCTTACGATACTTACAGGATGTTTTTGGATGGAGAAATTATTAGTGGCCACTACACGGCGAATTCGAGTCTTACATGTCATAAGTTAGAGATCTACAACCATTACGCAATATTAGCACTTACGCAAATATTACAAAAGAACAAATTAACACTCGAAAAGCTCTTGAATTGACACCGATTTTGAAATCCTGTCAGGATAGTCTCCAAAAAGTGAAGAACAACTTGGCGTAAAGCGATATTTTTAACATTTAAATTTAACCAATGCACACTTATTTAAACGTCTCACAAAACTAATTTATAAAGCGACTATATAATAAATTAATACTGCATACAATCTTAACTGGATCTATAAAATATGCATCGGAATAACAAATGCTATAGGACAGTCCCACCTACACGGTAGAGTAAACAATACAAGTGCATACATATCTACGTATATTGGTCACACGTCGCTTCAACATTAAAACATGTAACATAATATATTTTATTAGAACCGGCGAAGAAGACCACGAATAGGTATTTTGTAGAGTCGAGATATTTATATTATGTAAACAATAGTTATAACATCATCATCAAAACCATCATAACAGTCACCACTAGTCTACTACTGAACATAGGTCTCCCCCAAGGAATGCCGTAAAGCACGGTCCTGAGCCACCTTCCACCATCGACTTCTTACACCTTTTACTTGATCGTTACTGCATCCAGAGAGGAGCTGCCGTACGCTTTGTTTGCATTATTTGCAATTTTATATTATATATACAATTATATTTTAAATAATATATTTATTATTAATATATAATATATTTTATATACAAAATTAATTATAACGAATATTTATTATGTAGTTTCCAAAGTTACTTTAAAATAAATAAGGATATGATTGTTGATTTGATAGTCACGTTGCAGCTGTATCATGGCTGCGGCACGAATGGGTCGGCTCGGTCGAGAAAGACCCACGCTCCTACAGAACACCACCATAAAATAATAGCATGCTAGCATAAATGCTGCTCTGTTTCGATAACCGGATATCCTTTTCTACCGACTACAAGAAGGAGACGGTACTCAATTCGACTGTATGTTTTTTTTATGTGAAACTTTTAACTGGGTGAACCGATTTCGATGACTCTTTTTTATTTGAAAGCTGGTGCTTCACATGTGGTCCCATATAATTTTGGTTAAGGTCTGACCAATAGTTTTTTTTATAGAATAAGGGTGAAAGCGAGCACACAGTCCACCTGATGGTAAGTGGTTGCTGTGGCCCATAGACATCTACATCTATCCTCTGTTACAGATCAAAATGCAGATGCGTTTTCACCCGTGAGGACTAAGATGAATGCCTCATTTCCAGTAAAAAGGGCCTCCGGCCACCTGCACTCACCAAGCGAAACGCAGAGGTAAACCTCTACTTCACGCTGGTACTCTGTGAGGTCGTGGTACCACCCCGGTTCGAGCCGGCCCATCCGTGCGACAGCAAAAGCTGCCGCCTGGCTCTACCACTGTTATTTTTGAGTTATTCTTAATAATTTATATTGAAGTCGGTTGTACAACATTTTTAATTTTTAATTATTACTGGCGAGCGTCTTACATTCTCAGAATGCATCTGTATTTTGATTTTTATTCGAGGATATAATATGTCAATGGATATCCGTATGCACGTACCATAAGTATGTATTGTTCGGTTGTCACCATTACTTTATTTCAAAATATTCGATAGTCTTCGAAGACCAGAGCTTGAATTGTTACCAACTGAGTGGGAGTGCATACAAATTATTGTGTTGTAGTAGTTGTAGATTATTTTAAAAATATAAATTGGTTCTACGGAGACAAGACATTATTTTTAAATGATGCTATATATTGTATTCAGAGGTCAAAATATAATATCAAAAATATATAATATAATAATAATCAGAGTATTCTAATGGCTTTCTCATAGTTCAAAAATTACTTTTTCAAAGTTTCCAAAAAGTATTGGAAAAGAAACAAATGGCTTGGAAATATTGACGATAATATTTACCACGCGAATGTACACATATTCCTCGTATCATTGTCACGTCTTATAAATTGTTATAATCTACGCAGATATACTTTTAACATTAACACTTTTGACGCGAAAGGACAAAATTTTACAAAGTTAGATGCTTGACAAATGCGGTTCATTTTAATGCAATGCGAGTATGTCATAATATGCGCACAGGTATTGAGTAAGGCAAACACAGTAATTGTACAATAGTATATACATAAATGTTCTTAGCGAAGTGGCTTTGGTGATAAATACACTGGGCATGGAAAGAATTATTGAGCGTTCGCTGAGGCGTGCTGCGTGGAGTCATGCAAAAAAACGATGTTGCATTAGTGTCCCAAGTGGCGTCCGTTCGATTTACAAAGAAAACTCGTCACTACACGCTTTTTTATAGAATAAAGGTTACAAATGAGCTCACACAGTGAATACTTTAGCCCATTGCCATCTAAATTCATCATCGATTAAGAATTAAAATGCAGATGCGTTATCATCCCTGAGGGCAAAGATGGAATGCCTCCTATCCAGTAAATAGGGTCTCTAGACTCACCATAGGAAACACTGCAGCATTGAGTATCCTGTGAGAGCGTGGTTCTACCCCGGTCGAGCCGACCCATTTCGTGCTACAATAGCTGCAGCATGGCTTTACCACGTATAAAATATAGCTGCAGCATGGCTCTACTAGGTATCTTCGTAAACGCTCGCCATTGTGACTTTAGTCTAGGGTCTAAGGGTTGGTGAACTAATTCAGAACTTATATTAGAATTCCAATGAGCAATTTAAAAACTCTCACCGTCTTATTTACAAAACATGTTTAATGATAATCTGGGATTTAAGCTATGGTTTAAAAGAAGTTTTCGCGAAAAGAATCCATAAGCCGCTACACCACAGTCTTCGCGAATTTGATAGCTGTTGTCAAAATCCATACTTTACAATTTAGTTCGCATATTATCCAAGGTAACTTCTTTATTGAATCTAATTTTTATTTTATTTATTTATTTAAGCTTTCATGCACAAAGTTGTACATATGGCGGATTAATGCCTTAGGGCATTCTCATTCAGTCAACCATTAGGCTAAACGGAGATAGACAAGAGGCGGTGCAGCAATAATCAAAATAGAAAGGGCTAAAAAAATAAAAAATAAAAATTGTTTATACATATAAACATACATATACACACACATATACATGGATACAGTACATATATACACAATACATATAAATATTATCTATGTCAGAACAAATATGAAATATACATATGTATACGAACATAAGAGCTGTGTTAGTTTAAAATTGCAACGACTTTTAGGGTTCCGTACCTCAATAGGAAAAAACGGAACCCTTATAGGATCACTTTGTTGTCCGTCTGTCTGTCTGTCAAGACCCTTTTTCTCAGGAACGCGTGGAGATATCAAGCTGAAATTCATATCAAATACTCAAGTCTACGGTCCCTTAGAGCTGTGAAAAAATCAAACTTCTAAGCCAAAGCAATCAAAAGATACAGCCGTTTATGCCGTAAATTTTCGACATTCGCAAGGGAATCAAAACCTACAGGGTACTTCCCGTGAACTTAGAATCTTGAAATTTGGTACGAAGCAACGTTTTATAGCACAGATAAAGGAAAAATTACGAAAAGCATAAATTTTTAGTTACATCATATAATAAAAATATTTTTAATAATTTTAAACTTATATACCTACAGATTTGTTCGGAACCCTCAGTGCGCGAGTCCGACTCGCACTTTGCCGGTTTTTTTTTTCACATTATCATTTTGTTTGTTGTAGCTCTCTTCTACGGTAAAAATTTTTTCATCCGAAAAAATAATTTCCCGATATTTTTTCCCGCGTACCGCTTCAACAAAGCGCGGCATCTCTTCAGTCTCAGGTCCATTAAACGAGCATTCAAACGATGTCCTGTTTTTCTTCGCTATGCCCGAAGCCCTAAGTCTTCATTTAACACCCTTTTCACCGTGGTTCTGCTTAACCCCATCTGAAGGGCCAACAGTTTCTGCTTACGTTTGGGATTTCTTTGAACTCGCGCCTTCACAGTTTTTATCACTGCTGGAGTCCTAACAGACCGAGGGCGACCACTTATTGACCTGTCATCTACACTAGTCTTCATTGTATCGTTTGATGGTACGATAAACGAATCTTTTGGTTATATTAAAATTTTTCAGTATGTCAAAAATTTGAATTGGCGCGTAACCGCAACGATGCAACGCAATAACTGCAACACGGTCTTCTTTAAGCGTCCACTCCATATTTAAAAATGAGTAAAATTCTAAAAAGTATACAGTTTTATTTTCATGAACAATTCGAAATTCGAATTCAATAAACTTTTTTGTGGCCATCATTCTAAAAGAAAAGTTTTTACTGTGTGGCAATACTTATAACCTGACTGTGTATAATTTATATTATATCTCATCATCGACAGAATCACTATGGATACTGAATTCAGTGTTTCCTCTGCGACTACAACTGAGAATTTTTCGACTTTACACATAAGTATAGTATTAAAGCATTTGCGGATCGGCTCGGTAGCTGGTACGCTTTACCAGTGCGGTGTTATCATTTTATGACTTGATCGCAAAATATTTTCCCTCTAGCCTTACCTCAAATATGCATGTACTGTACACGAATATCTTCCTGAAATTCTTTAAGAGATCGATAAACGCATTTAAATCTACCGAATACATTTAAAACTTTATTCGAATATAACACATAGACATGGATAAGCAACTTTGTTTTGTACAGGATAATACTTTATCCATTATAATATGGCAGTCACGAAGTTGTATGGTCGTTCACTTTCACTCAATCGTCCTAATAACTAAAAATTACGGTGACGCAACAATATTTCAACTCTACCTAGATACAGCACGTCACCTACTTCGCAAATAGCACAATTTAGCTAACAGTTTCGTTATGCCTCCACAAACATATTCCTAAATCAATATTCGCAAGTTGCCACTTGAGAACCAACAATGCAAATAGACGAGACACCAGCGGTTATTTAATAAAACGAAACGAAGGCAGGTCTTCGGGTCAAGAATGAATTGCATGTACGAGTATGTATGTATTTTAGACACGGTATCGAGCAGTTGGTATAATATCTTCAGCTTCACAAACCACATACTTAATAATCTTTTTATATAATTTTTTTTAAACCGAAGATTACTTTATCTATATCTATATAATATAGATAAAAAATAGATAATTATAATAATATATAAAAAATAGATAGAAATATAATTACATACAGACGTATGTAATATTAAAATAATTGGCGTCTATTAAGCTCAGGGGTTTATTAATTTATTTGCATGATATTAAGACATAAATATTCATTATAAAAATTTGTCTGTCTGCCTGCCCGGGCTAAACTTCAGAATGGTTGAACCGATTGTAATGAAAATTTACAAACAAATAGACAGCAATGCAAGGAATCCTGGTCTAGGAGTGTTCTAGGTTATAACGAAAAACTTAAAAAAAATTGAAAAAAGAACCCCAGTAAATCGATAAAATAAATGGTCTTATCTTGAATTTAAATAACGTCACATTAGTAGCCGTGTAGTGGCGGTCAAGAATATCCACTACCCCATATCATCCCGTGGGTGTCGTAAAAGGCGACAAAGGGAAACAGGTGGGAGATGGGCAGCAGCATCTTCTTGATAATAGCCAATATTATAATAAAAAAAAAAACTGCGGTTGCCAACCCGCTCGCCAAGCGTGGCAACTATGGCAAATACCCCCCTTATGAATGGATGTAATAAAGATACGGCCCCCAGTCCCCGGCGGCCCCGCTATTCCTGGCTACGGTGGCGACCATGGTAACGGCGGGGCAGGGGGTGCTAAGAATCTCCGGTGGAGGTTTGGTTGCCACCTACGACGACTCGACCTGGCAACATACAACGCACGCACCCTGAGGACTGACGAGAAGATCGTGGAGTTGGAAGAAGAGATAGACAAGTTGCGCTGGCATATTATAGGATTATCCGAAGTCCGAAGAGAGGGGGAGGACACGGTAATCCTCGAATCCGGCAACTTGCTCTATCACCGGGAGGGCGAACATCTGTCCCAAGGAGGTGTCGGATTTATCGTCCACAAGTCTCTCGTTAACAACGTTGTAAAGATCGGGAGTGTGTCGACGAGGGTTGCGTACCTTATACTCAGAATCACCAAACGGTATTCGCTGAAGGTCATACAGGTTTACGCACCAACCTCGGCACACCCCGATGAGGAGGTGGAAGAAATGTATGAGGATATCTCTAGAGCCATGCATTCCTCCAAAACCCAATATACGGTGTTAATGGGAGACTTCAATGCAAAACTAGGCACAAGAGAGAACGGTGAGCTGAAAGTAGGGAAATTTGGAATAGGGCAACGGAACCCAAGGGGCCAGCAGCTGGCCGACTTCATGGAGAAAGAGGGACTCTTTATGATGAACTCTTTCTTCAAGAAGCGGCCCCACAGGAAGTGGACCTGGTTGAGCCCCGACGGTTCGACAAAAAATGAGATTGACTTCATTATGACGACCAGACGACAACTGTTTAGTGATGTCTCAGTGATCGCGAGGGTGAAAACCGGCAGCGATCACCGAATGGTTAGAGGCACACTGAACCTAAATGTTAAGTTGGAGAGGTCTCGTCTGATGAAGTCAACGCTCCGTCCCCCTCGTGCTCTAATCCAAAGTCCCGAAACCTTTCAGCTCGAGTTACGAAACCGTTTTCAGTGCCTAGAAGACTGCAATGAAGTGGACGATATGAATGACAAGCTCGTGGAAACTGTCCATGCGGTCGGAGCTAAGTTCTGCAAGACCCGCCGCAGAAGAACACAAAAACTCTCCGATCACACTCTTAATCTCATGGCTGTTAGACGGGAGATGAGGCTACATTCTTCAACAGATTTGACAGTATACAGGCAACTGAACAGACAGATCTCCAGATGCATGCGGCGGGACTTACGCAACTTCAATACAGCTCGTATTGAAGAAGCGATCGAGCGGAACCAAGGCTCCAAAGTCTTTGCCAGAGATCTGTCTGCCAGAAAGAGCCAACTGTCAAAGCTGAAGACCGAATGTGGCAGCATCGTTTCCGGGGCACCTGAGATTTTGAGTGAGATTGAGAGGTTCTATGGGCAGCTGTACACGTCATCGTTGGAGCCACACGCAAGTGTGAGTAACGATCCAAGAGCGAGTCTTATCCGGCACTATTCCGAAGATATCCCGGACGTCAGTCTGAGCGAGATTAGAATGGCTCTCCAGCACCTTAAAAACGGCAAGGCCCCAGGCGAGGATGGAATTACAGCGGAGCTTCTGAAAGCGGGTGGAAGACCGGTACTTGAAGTCCTTCAGAAGCTCTTTAATTCCGTCCTCCATGGTGGCATAACACCGGAGGCGTGGAGCAGAAGTGCGGTGGTCTTGTTCTTCAAGAAAGGTGACAACGCTCTCTTGAAGAACTACAGACCGATTTCCCTTCTGAGCCGCGTCTACATGCTGTTTTCGAGAGTCATTACGAATCGTCTTGCGCGCAGACTTGACGACTTCCAGCCTCCCGAACAAGCCGGTTTCCGAAAGGGCTTTAGCACCATAGACCACATACATACCTTACGGCAAATTGTACAGAAGTCCGAAGAGTACAATTTGCCACTATGTCTGGCGTATGTGGACTATGAGAAAGCCTTTGATTCCGTCGAAATTTGGGCGGTGCTGCAGTCCCTTCAGCGGTGCCAAGTTGACTGTCGGTATATCGAAGTGCTGAAGTGTTTGTACAGTAGGGCTACGATGGCTATCCGAGTACAGAACCAGAGTACGAAACCCATCCAATTGCAGAGAGGTGTAAGACAGGGTGATGTTATATCCCCGAAACTCTTCACCGCTGCATTGGAAGACGTTTTCAAGCTTCTGGACTGGAAAGGATGCGGTATTAACATCAATGGCGAATACATCACTCACCTTCGATTTGCCGACGATATAGTCCTTATGGCAGAATCGCTGGAGGACCTAAGCACTATGCTCAATGACCTCAATAGTGTCTCCCAACGGATAGGTCTTAAGATGAACATGGACAAAACAAAGATCATGTTTAATGTCCATGTCACACCTATGCCGGTAGTTGTTGGGAGCACTAAGCTCGAAGTTGTTGACGAGTATGTTTACCTGGGACAAATAGTCCGACTAGGTAAGTCCAACTTCGACCGAGAGGTCAATCGACGGATTCAACTCGGCTGGGCAGCGTTCGGGAAGCTACGACACATCTTCTCGTCAGACATACCTCAAAACCTTAAAACGAAATTGTACAACCAGTGCGTGTTGCCAGTGATGACTTACGGAACTGAGACGTGGTCCTTCACTGCTGGCCGTATGAGGAAGCTCAAGGTCGCTCAGCGAGCTATGGAGAGGGCTATGCTCGGAGTTTCTCTGCGTGATAAACTTAGGAATAAGGATATCCGCAGTAGAACCAGAGTAACCGACATAGCCCAACGGATTAGTAAGCTGAAGTGGCAGTGGGCCGGCCATATAGCTCGAAGAACCGACAACCGATGGGGAAGAAAGGTTCTCGAGTGGCAGCCTCGTACCGGTAGGCGAAGTGTAGGGCGTCCCCCCACGAGATGGAGTGACGACCTGGTAAGACATGCAGGAAGTCGATGGATGCAGGTGGCTCAGGACCGTGCTTTGTGGCATTCTTTGGGGGAGGCCTATGTTCAGCAGTGGACTTGTGAAGGGCTGTAATGATGATGATGATGATGACATTAGTAGATACTATCCATGCGAAGCCGGGGAAAGTCGCTAGTTGAATATTTTTGAGGTTTTCGTATTATTATTTTTACTACATAATACTACACAGTTTTGTTCGGGCCTTTGTTTGAGCTTTTTGTAGAATAATCTTGGCTTATGTTTTAATACCCTACGTAAGAAAACACGCACTTATTGCTTTCGAAAAATTGAAATAAATTTCATAATTTTGATCTTGAAAAACACAAGTGAACTTAAGGAATCTCTTTGAGAAAGGCGCACTCTGACTGAAATCATCAAGGTTCAGTTTTATAACGTGATAGTTGTCAATTACCATAACAATTCGGGATACATAACAAAGAATGTTAGGCAACTTGCTATCATCTATGTATTTTAACTAACCAAGCAACGTAAGCTAAATCGTTATGGAGAATCACACTTGTCAGGTTTCTAAAACATTACCAGTTTCAAAGTGGCGTTTCCTTAAATCACGACGCCAATATATTTTTACCATCAACACGCTTTATAGAATAAGGGTGACAAACGACCACAGTCCACCTGATGGTAAGTTGATGCTGTTGCTCATAGACATCTACACATATATATCTTCTATTAAGAATCAAACAGCGATGCGTTGTCACCCTTGAGGACTAAGATGTACTGACACACGATTAAGCTGCTACTTTACGCTGGTATACTGTGAGAGCTTGATCAGTGCTGCAACCATAATATAGCTGCAACATGACTCTATCCCTTAAAAAATAAGAGGCAGATAACGAGTCACGTTATCTGCCTCTTAACTATTAACCCATTAGTGGCCAAAATCAAATAAAAAACGTTTTTAACAAAAAATGTTTACTTTGTTACTCTAGGCAGGACTAGCAAACATAAAATTAAACAAAATAAGTTTTTTTTATTATTTTTTTATACTTTTTCAAGGGTGTACTTGTTTGAGTACAGCGGCCACTTATGTGTAAAATTTTTCGAAGCATGACTTTTCAACGCAGAGTGTTTTCAAACACTTCTTGCATTCTCATCGTACCCTTGCATGGCAAATGACGTACCGTAATTGCTTTTCAAGCTTCCTTGGGTAGTGGCCTGAACCATCTTGAGGCAATCCTTCGATCAAAGAAGAAGATGGTCTGGCTCTTTTTAGAGTTTCTTGTCGCAAATAGTATCTGGCAAGACTACATCGAAACAAGAGTTGATCCATAGGGTCATCCTTGCTCATAAAATGTAATACTTCATCCAGTATTTTTTTCAAAAATCTCTACAGGATTTTGGTCTTTCAGCTGTTCCTTTATAGCATTCTGTTTATCTTGCACCACAGACGTATGCTGATAGCCAAAAGTATAGGATGGTAAACATTTTCTCCAGGCTGGAGTTTGCAGCCGCTGCTGAATGTTAGGTTGATGACGAACTCGTTTTGAGGCCAATGGTTCTTCGTCACTGGAATCATAGTCGCTCGACAAAGTACCTTCATCACGCACCATAATCTCAATATTTCCGGGCACATCTCGTGGCAACGTATATGTCACCATATCTTCATCAGACCCTTCCTCTTCGTCAGTCATGAGTCATGACACTGGGATCAGGTGATATTATCGCCAAATCATATGCACGGTCATCATCACTATCTGCTGTGACTGCTTCAATTGCTTCCTCAAGTCCTATAAAGCTATTTGAACCGGAAAACATCTTGCGACTCATTGTTGGTAAACTGAAACAAAGTTGTAATTTTTATCTATTGAAGTGACCAGTGTACTCAACTGAGTACATCAGTAAAAATCTTCATCTAAAGTTAATAATAAATAATAATTGTTTCAAATTTTGTAACTCACATTATAGATTACACTATATCTTATCACAATTATTACAAAAAACAACATTTACACAAATAATAATAATAAAATATAATAAAAATACTACTCACTTACACGCTAGTCCAATAACATGAAATTCGGTTGCTCCAAATGACACATATTTTAGAAATACCCTCAATTTGCAAGACTCAAAAAGAATATGAGTTTACCCTCTATTTAATTTATTAATTTAAAAAATAACATACCCTCATATATTTAGTCAATTAATTTTTAAACAACTGTACTCGTTTGAGTACAGCGACAGAGAATGGGTTAAGGTAAGAGGGTGATAACGATTCGAACTGACTCGTAGACAGATATAAACTCTACCTTCTTCTCCTTCTTCATGTACTCGGTATCCCGGCTACAGCCAGGGTCCGCTTTCTTGCTCATTTTCTACTGTCTATTATTGTGGAAAATCATAAAACTTAGATAACTCTTTTTTGAACACTAAAACAATACATGAACGAAAGATGACGGAAAACAAAAAAGATTGTTAAGTGTCAAAAGTTTTTTTTTGGTGCCGAGGCCTTATAGCTTAGTCCTTAGGAGTGATAACGCATTTAAATGAAACTACGTCAACGATCGACGTCGAACACGTATATCCCCTCGTGATCGGGTGTTATGTCGGTAAAATGCGTTATAAGTAAGTTTCATTTAAAATGTATAGTGTTCGCGTAAACATTAGAAATCATTATGATAATGTATTTGCTTACATACAATACTAAATAACGTCGATAATTATGGACCTGCTATACCGACCGTCTCTTCAATCGTAGATTCTCTAGCAGGAATAAATGTAAGAAAACCATTGACTCATGGGATCGTAGCCCCGTGTCAACAAGAGCTGAATCTCCTCCGATTACCTACATTTTATTAGCATCATGTTTTTAGATATGTAAAGTTGATTCTAATGTGGCAAAAAGTTCTATTTATTTATTTATATCGTGGCTCAGGTAAAGTCATATCTTCAGATAAAATTAAGAAAATACTTCATTGGTGGGTAAAAAATACAAGCACATAATAAAATGTGTGTACAAATGTAAAACGATATGTTGATGTAAATTAGGCTTAGGTGAACTCTAAAACCTATTCTCAAAACTAAATTATTGGTACTACTCACGCCTCCGTGGCGCAGTGGCTTAGCAATGAGTTGCAGCGCTAAGGGCCGCAGGTTCGAAGCTCGCACAGAACAACTATTTGTATGGCCTACAAATAATTGTTCTCGGTCTGGATGTTTGTCCTTCTGCAATTTATGTTTGTTAACTGCCCCCACGATACAGAATAAAATCCTAGTGTGGGGGTAATGTTTTTTAAAAGAAGAAAACAAACAATGAAAATACTTACTTAACTTAAATTTTCACTGTCTGTTTTCTTCTTAGTATCCACTAAAGTTAAGTAATGCCAAATGTGTTGAAATTCTCTATTCGAAAATCTGATATTGAATTTCAACACATTTGGCATTTGATGAGCAGAAATCTGCAAATGCCACTGCCCACGTAACTAAAATTACGACAGACGGGAATAACCGACACAAAATTTACAGTGTTTATTTTATTTTGGTTGCTTACGGCTGACCAAACTAAAAATTACTTAAAAGTTTTTTTTTTATAGAATAAGGGTGACAAACGAGCACACAGTCCACCTGATGGTGAGTGGTTGCTGTGGCCCATCGACATCTACATTTAAAATGCAGATGCGTTGTCAGCCGTGAGGACTAAGATGGAATGCCTCTTTTCCAGTAAAACGGGTCTCCGGTTCTCTACACTCACCATACGAAACACAACAGCATTAAGCTGCTATTTTACGCTGGTATTCTGTGAGAGCGTGGTCCTTCCCCGGTCGAGCCGATCCATTCGTGCCACAACTATAATATTAATATAGCTGCAGTATGGCTCTACCACGTGTAAATTGCTTTTAATGCCATAAATAATATTGCCATTTGTTTCAGATTTTTATTTTCAAAAATTTTACCTCATCATGCGACCGTATGAAATATGTATTATAGGAAATAACTTGCAGATATATATTATTTATTATTTGTGTTTCATATATTTAACAGCGTATAAATATAGGCCAAAAATCCGACGAGTGTAGAGATTCTAGCATAACTTTGAAGTTCGCAAAATGTGGAAGACTGCTTACGAGTTTGCGAATGTGATAAGACAGTGATGAGACAGCGTGAGTAATGATGAGACAGTGTGGTAGTAACATAAAATAATCCATCATCACATTTCGCTCCCGTGAGTGTTGTTAGCGGCAACAATTGGAAATACTAGAGAGATCTTATCACTTCCGATAGATAGCAGTTTAAACATCTCGTTTATGTTAGGCGTATAATATCTAGAACGAAGAAGTGAAGCAGCGTCAAAAATATCTCACACCTTTGGTATTGTTATAACATCTAGTATTACAAGTGGTAAAATTCAAAATTTTCTACAACCGATTTCAATATCTTTATATATAAAAATTAGGTGTCACCTGGTTTGTCCGCAATAAACTCCTAAACTACTGAACCGATTTCAATGAAATTTTGCACACTGTGCAGTTTGATCCAACTTGATAGGATAGTTTTATCCCGATAGGTGACCCTCAATTTTTTTATTGCTAATTCCAGAAGTTTTATTTGGGAAAGCAAATGAACGTTCGGAAAGGGCATCTGTGGTAAAGGTCATCACATTTTTAGGGACCTCGCGAGGCCCCTTTATGTGCGAGGCGGTGGGCGAGGGCCCAGTTCGCCCACGCCTGGCTACGTCACTGTTTACAATCATGTATGTAACACAATTAACAACACAAAACAAATTAGAAATAGCTTGGTAGTGATCTCCTCATTCCCAGTGGTTATTATCATCCATACATTACTTAATATTATAATAGCCCTTTTTATACAAACTTAGTTTATTAAAATTTTTGAACTTTGATCAGCTTTCGTATATTTTCTGGGATTTTGTTAAAATGTGTATATATTGTGTGTAAGTGTGAGTGTGATATATTAAGTTAATGCTCTCATTAAATAATATTAACAATATTGTGTACACAATAAAATGTTTTCAATTAGCGAGTAACTTTTTATGGGTATAAGTGTTGATATTTTTTTTACAAAATTTGACTTAAAAGTATTTATTAATGTTAAATTGTTGATTTTTACTTTAAAATAAATAAATATATTGCTACATGACTATTACAATTACTGTTTTTCATTAAAAAACATTACCTAGCTGTATATGTATAAAAAATATACCAGACTTCAATATACAATAAAAATAATTAACATGTCTCAATAAGTTTCGGTTTCGGCCGAAACTGACACCCAGACCGAAGGTTCGTTTTCGGTTGAAAATCCTGTTTCGGTCGGACACTAGATGAAATATAACTAATGTTAATGGAACCGCTTGGATTCTTTAAAAATCAAACTATTGTCACTTCGTCTGCAAAGCGTAACAATTACAGCAAATCCTCTCTATAACGAAAGAGGAGGAAAAAGATGGTTATTGGGTTAACTATTCAGCCGAACGAAAATTATACGCTGCATTAAACAATATAACGTTGAACATTTTATGTATTTCCACACGATGTAATTCTTTTGTTACTCAATCGAAACTATAGACCCAATTCGAAGAAGTCAAATGAACTATCAGAATACCAAAAGATTTTAGCTAATTAATATTTTTGCAGTGTACGTTATATGTCCAAACTGTCCAATCTGTGTTGAAATTGGAGTACACAACTGTAGAATAGACAAGTTTTCTTTTAGTGCAATAGAGTCGTAAACGTTTACTTTTTTATTTAAATGACGGTGACCTTTTTTACTGGAAACGGGGCATTCCATCTTAATCCTCAGGGGTGACAACGCATCTACATTTTGATTCTTAATCGAGGCTATGTAGATGTTATAGTAAGTATTTAGCATAAAGGTAGATGTCTATGGGCCACAGCATCCACTAACCATCAGGTAGACTGTGCGCTCGTTTGTTACCCTTATTCTATAAAAAAAATGTAATATTATATAAACTTGCTTGTACTTCTAAAGCTGAAGGTAGCCCGGGCTAACTATGACATCGGAACGTCAAACACCTCAGACCACCCGTGACCGACGTTTCGGGTGCTATGCAATACCATGGGTATTGTATAGCACCCGAAACGTTGGGAATTAGAAATAAGTTAAAAAACGTGATAAAATCCGACAAGAAATCATTTAGTGTAATAGTTAAGTTTTTTTTTTTAATTTATTGTCCGTAGACAAACCATAAAATATAGTTTAAAAGGTAGCTTTACTTTTCTGCCAAGAAGTCTGTCTGAGTAGGTATTCCACTCTAACCTATTTCTGGCGCCAAGTAGCATGCGTGCACTGCTGCGTTCCGGTCTAATGGGCATAAATGACCAGTATATTAATATGCTGAGAGTCATTCCATCTTTTTTTTTTTTTTTTTTTTTATTGGATAGGGGTGACAAACGAGCACACAGTCCACCTGATGGTAAGTGGTTGCTGCGGCCCATAGACATCTACATCTATCCTCGATTGCGAATCAAAATGCAGATGCGTTGTCACCCGTGAGGACTAAGATGGAATGCCTCATTTCCAGTAAAAAGGGCCTCCGGCCACCTGCACTCACCAAGCGAAACGCAGAGGTAAACCTCTACTTCACGCTGGTATTCTGTGAGGTCGTGGTACCACCCCGGTTCGAGCCGGCCCATCCGTGCGACAGCAATGCCGCCACTTGGCTCTACCACTGTTAAAATAAAAAAAATCTATAATTTATATATATATATATATATATATATATATATATATATATATATATATATATATATATATATATATATATATAAATAATAGATGAAAATAAATTTTATCTTAATCTTTCAATGTCATGACTCTCCAATTGTGAGTAAGATTTGCTGGTACCGTTACACTTGTCAGGTGG
The DNA here is from genome assembly GCA_033319125.1 of Parnassius glacialis. Classification (NCBI taxonomy): domain Eukaryota; kingdom Metazoa; phylum Arthropoda; class Insecta; order Lepidoptera; family Papilionidae; genus Parnassius; species Parnassius glacialis. The sequence continues at coordinate 11,302,635 of JAVANC010000013.1, forward strand.
TTTGGTGATCGAAGTCGGTAACTCAGGTGTTGCATCTTTCATGCTCTTCCCCGTTTGAATCACATTTATAGTATAAAAGATGGTATATATATATATGGTCTACCTTCGGAGACCATGAATCTTTCTACGTCCTGCCAGTATTTTACCAAAGTTTTTTGCATGGTAGAGCCACGCTGCTGCTGTTATAGTTATAGCACGAATGGGTCGGCACGACCGGGGTAGGACCATGCTCTCATAGAATACCAGCGTAAATTAGCAGCTTAACACTGCTGCATTTCGTATGGTGAGTGTAGAAAACCGGAGACCCTTTTTACTGGAAACGAGGCATTCCATCTTAATCCTCACGGTTGACAACGCATCTGCATTTTGATTCGCAAACGAGGATAGATGTAGATTAGTGTTGCCCAAAATCGGTCTTGGTCTTGCAGTCTTGGTCTTGTTCTTGCATTTTTGCAAGACCAAGACCAAGAACAAGACCGCCTAATTTTAGCAAGACCAAGACCAAGACTGACCGTGCAAGATTTGAGCAAGAACAAGACTAAGCCTGCGAAACTCTTGCGTCTTGCAGTTAGGAATGAGTGTCGTTTAAGGGAGTATAGGAGTTCGGGTATACGCTTAGGGAGTCTATGAGCCGCAAAAAATATATAAAAAAAAATTGGAATATTGGACTTATGCGCATACACCGGAAAAAGTGGACAGGTAAGAAAAAATATACTTATCACACAATTACATAACATATATATTATGTAACTAGCGGCCGCCCGCGACTTCGTCCGCGTACAATATCTGATTTCCAATGAGATTTTGAAATTTTCCCGCTGCAAAACTCTTACCTAAGTATAAAGAGGCTATATAGGTAAAGCTTAACTATGCAAGTATTTATTATTTAAAACTAATAAAGTAAATGTCGATCTTCATATCTATACTTTAAAAATATAGGACTTGCATGTAACTATTTCACCCCAATTTCACCCCCTTAGGGTTAGGATTTCGTAAAACAGCTTATTCAGGATTTTATTATTGAAAACTTATAACTTTAATGCCGAATTTTATTTAAATAAATGGTAAATTGTATAACTCTTTTATTCCATTTCATATAAGGGTATATTAATCTCTTTCTAGAAAGATAATGTTCTTTATAATACAGTCAAGTTAATGTCATTAATTTGTTTTTTATATGTTTTGACTAAGTTTTAGCACATGTAAGCTTATTAAATGTAAATGTTTATTAAGAAACAGACTAACTCCCATGGCCGTGAGACATGGTAGACAGCTCAGTTGGTTAGAGCATCGGCACGGATCGCTTAGGTCGTGGGTTCAAACCTCACCCGATATTAGTTGATTTTTCGAATTTCTCATTAAATGTTTAGACATTTATTAATTTGGTTGGTCTTCCTATGGCTATGTTAATTCAAGCTCAAAATGTGCCTACTGTGTTAAGTTGTTCTAAGATCTAAAGTAACGTTTAATAAATAGCAATAGGCTTGCGAGACTTGCGAGACTCTTGCTGCAAGACCAAGACCAAGAACAAGACTGAGAGCGCAATACCAAGACCAAGAACAAGACCAGGTGTATTGGCGCAAGACCAAGACCAAGACTGGCTAAGTTTCGTCTTGTTCTTGCATTTGGGCAACACTAATGTAGATGTCTATGGGCCACAGCAACCACTCATAATCAGGTGGACTGTGTGCTCGTATGTCACCCTTATCATATAAAAAAAACGCCAATCCCTTTTTTACTGGAAACAAGGCATTCCATCTCAGTGCTCGGGAGTGACAACGCATCTGCATTTTCATTCTTAATTGAGGATAAATGTAGATGTCTATGGGCCACAGTATCCCCTTAACATCAAGTGGACTGTGTGCTAGTTTGTCATCATTATACTATAAAATAAAAGTCGACTTTTAACGAAGACGGAGGACGAAGTAGAATAAACCTAGCAAGTTAACAGCATAGCAAAGTGGCGAAGCAATCAGCTTTGTAACGGTTTCAAACGAAAAAAAAAATCAAAATAGGAGGTTCAGATGCCTGGGTGATCAGTAATCGATTGCTGAAAACAGAATTTGAAAATTCGAAACCGTTCTCGAGATAGTCGTGGGACAGACGGACAGACGGACGGACAGACGGACAGACATCGTGAAATCAATAAGTGACTTCGCAAGCTTCGCCACTTAATAAAAAGGGATGTTTGTAACTTGTATTAAATTAGTTAATTTATTTTTAATAATCGCCATCAACATTAGGCTGCGTCAGTCCACTGCATTATCTAGGTCTCCCCCTAGGCGTACCACAAAGCCTTATTTTCGGCTTCACGGATCGAGATGTAGCCTTGCACAGATTGCCGGTTCCTATCTAGCTATGGGGGCTTCCTACGTACGTTTACCTATGCACGGTCTCCACTATAGAGTGTAGGACAAGCTTGATACGTGTCATGGGACACTTCTACTGCAACTTCTTCCAGTCCACTGCCACTTAAGTTTACAAACAGGGAAGGTCATGTCACCGACATGACTTTCCGTGTGACGTTCGTTCTATTTCTTTATTACGAATCTTGTCCAGCACTTATTTTTTTAAATATTTACTTAGTTTTCTATAAGGTTTTTTTGCGTTTATTTAACATTATATGTCCCCAACATTTCAGATCCTGTACAGTACCGCTGCAATGCTATTCCATAACTCTGGTGTTCTCCTTTAGTGGGAACAACTCCAAAACTGCATTATTTTTTCATTATGATAATATGACGGATATTAACAACAACAGTATTAACACTTATAATATTATCCAGTAATATAAGGTCGGGGAATACAAATTCAAGACATTTTTTTCTTCAATTACATTTAATTATAATATACATATATGCGCCATTTTGTTCGATAATTTGTTGCCATCTTGTAGGCAGTGACGTAATCCTGTTGCTGTAGAAATCTTGGGATTTTTGATCAAAAAAATGCGACAAGTAGTTTTGACAGTACCTGTCTTGATGTTAACCTAACACTACCTAAAGAATTCTGAAGAGACCGAAACAGGTGAAAATATGAGGGTGCAAGCTCAGGACTATATGGTGATTTTTTTTATAGGATAGGGTGACAAGCAATCACACAGTCCACCTGATGGTAAGTGGTTACTGTGACCCATAGACATCTACATCTATCCTCAATAAAGACTCAAAATGCAGATGCGTTGTCACCCGTGAGGACTAAGATGGAATGCCTCTTTTCCAGTAAAAAGGGTCTCCGGTTCTCTACACTCACCATACGAAACACAGCAGTGTTAAGCTGCTATTTTACGCTGGTATTCTGTGAGAGCGTGGTCCTTCCCCGGTCGAGCCGACCCATTCGTGCTACAACTATACTACTAATATAGCTGCAGCATTGCTCTACCACGTAAAACACTTCCCAATCAAGCCTCAATTTTTGCTGAGTGTGGCCAAAAATGTCGACGTTATCATGATGAAAGACCACTCCTTTTACGTGGATCAATTTCAGCCGTTTATTGCCCGACGGTAAAAGCTCATATTAAACGATGCCCTCCCTATTCCACCATACACGCAGCATCACGTTATTACGTGTTAATCCGGGTTTCGCTAGTCTGTGGAGCTTGACTACCCTTTGAACATTATCTTTTTCGCACGTTCTTGTCGTAGGAGATACACTTTACATCACCAGTGATCAATCTTTTCGAAAATAGTTCGGTTCCATTACGTTTCAATAGAGAATCGCAAATGAGTACACACTATTCATTAGGCTTATTTCCGCGAGCTCGTGTGGTACCACATATCGAGCTTTTTGTATAGCCAGACTTTTTCAAAAGGTTCAAAACTGTTTAGTGGTCAATCCTCAATTCCTCGGCTATGTCGTAACTACTAATATCGATCGTCGATCTTGTTCTACTTTTTCAAAAATGGCATTGAGTTTATCCGTATGAGAGCAACCAGAGCGAGCTACATCTTTTTTACATCTAAATTCCCGGACTGAAAACGCTTGAACCAACTTTGTACTACTTTGACACTGCGTTCGGTCCGTAAACGTCAAACATTTTTTTCGATGCTTGAGTCACATTTTACCCTTTTTTGTAATAAAACTTCAGAATATATCGAATTTCTTCGTTAGATTCACTCATTTGGGCGGATAGAAAAACAAAAAAATAGCGACAAGTGTTTTTACTTTTTATTTATATATGCTGCTATATATATTATGTATTGATATAAAAACCAGAGATTTTTCTTCAATTTTATATAAACAAAATACGAAGAAACTTTTCCCCGACCTATTATATAAAAGACTAACATAACAGTAACTTTACCATGAAACAAAAGTCTAAGTTAAGGAACATTTACATTAAAGATCAATACAGAACATAATAGGCCAATTTAGGTATATTATTTTAATTGATGTAATTTGTATATATGCAAATAGAAAAAAGTTAAAGGCATCTAAACTCACATTGATTTTTACAATTAATTTCGAATCGGCCTTCAAAAAACTCTAGTAACTCATTTACTTCTTACAACGCTCAGGATATTTTTAGAAAAATTATTTTGAAATTATAATTAATTAATTAAAGATTTCATTTTACAAACCAATTATTTCAGGCGTGCTTTTCTTATTCTTTAAGATTTAGTTTCCATAATTGATATAGCCTAGCAATTAAAAGAAACTTACGTCAAAATTATTAAGAAACAATTAATTAATAATCTGTAAGTGCATATAACTACTTGTACTAATCTTTTTTCCTTGCAATTAAATGCAAATGAAGAAGACTACAGATGCGTTACTAAAATAAAAATACCTTGCTGTCCGGGACATGCTCTGCTGCTTGGCAGTATTTTTTTTATATACGATAGGGTGACAAACGAGCGCACAGTCCACCTGATGGTAAGTGGTTGTTGCGGCCCATAGACATCTACATTTAAAATGCAGATGCGTCGTCACCCGTGAGGACTAAGATGGGATGCCTCATTTCCAGTAAAATGGGTCTGCGGTTTTCTACACTCATCATACGAAACACAGCAGTGTCAAGCTGCTATTTTACGCTTGTATTCTGTGAGAGCATGGTCCTTCCCCGGTTTAGCCAACCCATTCGTGCTACAACTATACTACTAATATAGCTGCAGCATGGCTCTACCACGTATAAAAGTATAAATAGGTTTCGGATTGGAACGGTGATTTCTACCCAGACAGAAATTCACTGAAGGGCACGGAGTCCTTCCACCTAAGCTACGTCTTTATTTTTCAAGTTTATATAATATACTCTATAAGATTAAATTTATATATAACAGACACTTATAAAACGGGGTAAGAATGACTACTACCCCATATTGCCCCGTGGATATTGTAAGAGGCGACAGAGGGAAACTCATAACAACTCAAAATAATGAACTCTGGTAGCCAACTCGCCTGCCAAGCGTGGCAACTGCAGCAATATCCCCCTATGAGGCAATCTATGGGGGAGGCCTATGTTTAGCAGTGGATTTTTATATTTTAGTGGGCTTTATCCCTTACATAAGGTAGGTATTACCTTCTTATCTATTTCTGCAGACAAATACTCTGTTCCAATTGGAAGGGTGTAAAGAACCAGTATAATTACAGGCATTTTATCTTAGTCCCCAGCTTCTTAGTGGTGACATGTAAATTCTCAAGAGCCTTTTTTGTTTAAAGTCAGTTGCAGGTATCCAAGGACTACAGTAGTCACTTACCATCAGGTGAACTGTAAGTTTATTAATAACTTCAGTTTTATAGTAGTATAAATAAAGATGGTTTATTTAAACACAAGCTTAATGGTCTATAGGTATTACATGCCTAATGGTTTATGTTTTAGGTTAGTACAAAAATCAAAACTTACAGAAACATATAAGCTTTGTTATAATATATTATACTAGAGTGTGTTGTTTAACTGAAATACAACTAATGTTAATGGAATTATGGAATTACTATTAAATATTGTTTTTAAAATCCAACCTGACTGCAACTCGCACACTGGACTCATCTCCAGCCATATCTGCATTTGCATACCTTCAACAAAATAGAATTTTTTTTAAAATATTATTTCTCCTGCTGACAGACAAAAGAACTTAAGTAATAACCATTTGTAATAAATAATTTTTTATAAAAATTGCCAACAACCAAAACCTTTAAATGTACAATGTACATATTGTGTATTATTTATGTCATAAAACTTTTAAGACTTATTAAGCTTATGCTCAAATATTCATTTAGTATTTATGTATAAAAGTCTTCTGTCCTTGTGTATGACTGAACTTGTCCATAACGGCTGAGCCAATTTTGTGTGTGATGAAGTTGATTTGAGAATGGTTTAGTTTAACAATTATACCCAGTAGGTGGCACTGCTCTCGAGATCCCGAAATCACACATGCAAAGCCAAGCCTGATCGCTAGTATTAGGATAAAACATTCAAATTCATTGAAACTAATATAGCTCAGGAAAAACAAATGAATGTGAGAGAAATTTCTAAAAGCAGTTTAAAATTACTATTAACTACTTGAAGAAAATGTACTGTTACACAAGAAATAAAAATTGTTTAGTTCTATGGAAATATATGTCCAAGTTTTAGACTCGGCCTTTAAGTTTTGAATTATATAAGGAAATAAGTTTATTTACTTAATCAACAATCATCATCATCACAACCCGTCAAAAGTACACAGCTGAATATACACCTCCCCCTAATGAATACCACAAAGCACGGTCCTGAGCCACCAGCATCCATGGACTTCCTGCATGTCTTACCAGGTCGTCACTTTGTCTAGTGGGGGGCCGTTCCATATATCGTTTACCGGTTGGAGCCTGCCAATTAATCGGCGATATTTACGTATAATTTATCACTGATTTTACGTAAATATTAATCTACTACTTAAAATCTTATTTAAAGCATTTTTGTCTAAGCCTAAACGTGAGGTAATGTCGCATTGATAAAAAAATGTTTCGACATAATCGATGTATTTGCTCGTCAACATATTAATATCAGATAACGGGAGTATTTCCATTCGGCGTGAGATGATAAACATAGAAACATAATATATAATATATTTATAATAATAACAATACGAACTGCGAGACAAGTTCCTTATTTTTTTATTGTTTAATTCTCGGAAATACTTACAGTGATTGATTGTATCCTTAATAATTGATAACTATGAACATTATTTCTTTTAGATCTGCATTGAAAGGCTTTTTTAACGACCAAGATTTCCGTCCATCTTTCACTGCGTATTGTAACACAATTAAAGAAATAGAATACACAATATTTTATAGTGAGCCTTTAAATATTTCGAGCCATATTTTAAGTATTCTTCGTCATAACGTACACAATTATCAAGCGGCGTTATTTTATACTATCGCGATAATAAACAATCGGATTTTGAATACAAAACGCCGCAACATCGACAGTCGTTCACCTGTACTCGCACGAAACTGACACTGACAGATATTTTGAAGTTTGAACGAACAACGAACACAAAACGAACCTACCACAGAGCATAGAAAATAATTACAAAGAGTTCGATAACGAACCAAAGAACACTGCAGGCAAAGAGTATAAAATCATTTTATAGGTACTATAACTGTGTTCACTCTGGGGTATTATGTTTCGATTGCCAATAATTATGAAATTATTAAAATAGTCAAATAAAACAAGGTAATGAATGCGTAGTATATAATATGTAGCGTTCGCATTTAATAATTTATTGTATTAGTAGTAAGGGTAACATTAACACGCTACATGTGATTATAGCGTATTGCAGCACACTATTCAATAGATGGCACTGCATTCTCTGGTAAAATACAAATAATTTTACAGCTGCCACTTTCGTAATAGTTTCTAGTGATTTCAATAGATGGCGCTTAATTATTCAGAACAGTATGCACAGAGTACATTATAATATATAGGGAAACAGTATGTAATTTAATTAATGATTATTGTTATGTTTCACATTTCACAATAACTCTCTATATAGTTATAATCAATATCAATGATCCCCTATAGCATTCGTAATTTTTTTATGTAGGTAATTTTTAATAATTATTGAAAGAAATAAGCGATATGAAAGGGAATAAGTACTTGCCTTAATATTTCATAGTAGAATTCGAATTACTCATCACCTGTCTATGTATGTTACATGTAATATAAAAAAATGTGCATGTAATTGTGTATGAAGTGAAACTTCTTGACGACAATAATACTTCTTTTATTTTATATTTTATTTATTTATATATCTAACTTATATCTAACATTACAGGTTTCTACCATATCGACGCTGGAAAGGAAAAAATTACCAAGCGACATTTTGGTCGATATTGAGTTATATATATCATTGGAATCAGCTTTTTTTTCCTGCGTCGATTGGTCCTACTTTCGTGCTTCTACGATGAATTTAATGTCGTTTAGTTATTTTAAAATTTGAGGATTTTTTGAAGTTTTCGGCGACCAACCGACGATAATTTTCGTCATTTAAAAAAATATTGCGTTTAGGACAATTTTCAATCTACCGTATTTCTACTTCATATAAATTATTTTGGTTTAAAGTTACTTTTTCCTGAACTTATGAAAAATTAAAAATTTATTTGGCTATCTTTTCCTACGTAAAAATTTTATTTTTTTGCAACCTCTTACCTTTTTACCTGTCCTTAATATTAGCTATTTGTCATTTAGATATTTTTTACCAGGTCTGATTAACAAAAAGATGTCGTTTAGTGATATTTTTCCTTCCTGTAATTTTGTCCCTTAGATGAATGTGACCTGCCGCTTTCTAATATGTTTTGGCGTTTAGATATATCTTCTAGAAATATTTATTTAATAAAACGTCAGTTGAGCCTTCCGCGTTGATCTTGAATTGTCAGGTTGTGATTTAATATTGAAGTGGTTGTTAGGAACAAAAAATTGAATCACCGTGCTACAAGCTGGCGCTTGGTGAATAGGTGTGTGACCGCGCGTCCCAATGACTCGTCGCTTGGTCTAGAAAAGCGGTAATTATTTTCATTTAAGTGTTACATAATATTCTTTAGCCGTGTACTAATGTTTGAGTTCCTCACATTTTACAACTGCGAAAGGACCTGCGTTTTTCGAAATTAATAGACCTAGCTTTAATTAATGCAGGTATTAGTCCCAAGTACCTCGTTAGAAGATAATATACCAAGAATTAGTTAATGTAATTAACTTTTATTTTGATGATAACATAATTTTGTTTTTCTTTGCAAGACTCCTTACCCATACAAAATGTTTCTGTAGATTATAATGTCGTGTCATTCTAAGAAAGATATTTGATTATTTTGAAGTATTTCAAAGTAGCTTCTTGCTGGATGATTCCACCGTTGTTGCTGATATGGAACTTCAGGGAATGGACCTTTTCATTCCATCATCTGTAGCGCCCCTCGGAGGTAGATCCCAGCTATGAATTGATAGCTCATTTAAAATTGCATCTTGCCATAAGCAGGAGTGCTACTGGGCCTGGACTGACGCATCGGTGTAACACCAAATACCAAGAAGAAAAGACATATAATAAAATTAAGAAAGTTCCCCTTCTAGCTCCTACAAAAGAGTCATTGCTAACGCAAAGCAGTGCACTGATTCGTGCGTAAATCTGCAGAACTGGCGAGATATTAGTCTCGTCTCATAGAGAGTTCTAGTCTCTCGCCAAGGCTGTCCAACGGAACTTCTGTCAGCCATCTCTTTCATCTCTGCACTGGGAGAACGACTCACTGGTCTATGCCGCAAAGGAGAAAGCTGATCTGTTAGGCTCTCTTTTTGCATCCAACTCGACTCTCGGTGACGGGAGGAACACACTGCTGACCATTCTGCAGTGAGATCGCTCAGTGCGCAAAACACTCCTCTCCCTGAATGTTAACAAGTCGGATAAACCTGATGAAGTTCTTCATATTGTGCTGAAGACATGTCCTACTAGGCGTAGGAGTAGCCCTGAACTCATGGAGATAGCTTTAGTGCACCCGATACCTAGAAATAGCGACGGTTCAGCTACAGGCCTATTACCTTCTTGTACTTCAAAATCATGAAAACCATTATAAACTGCCAGCTGATTACGTACCTAGAGGTCCACCAGCTGATTAGTTACCACCATTACTGATTTCGCCGCGGTCACTCAGCTGGTGATCTTCTAGTGTACCTGACCCCCAAGATGATAGATGCAGTAGAGACCAAGAAGAAGACCTTGCCCGTTAGTTTTGGCATATCAAATGCCTTCGATCAAGTTTGGTACAAAGTGCTTCTTCCGAAACTTTCTTCCTATTTGGTTCCAAAGAAATTGTGCAATTGGATTACTAGTTTTCTTGCATGCTCCGACTGCAAGCCCATTTATGGTAGGGTTCCACAAGGCTGCGTGCTAACACCTCCACTGTTTATGTTGAATAAAAATTATATTTTGCAAGCCAGTAACATTCATTAGTATATGGATGACAGCGTGGGTGATGTATTTTACATCGGCCGTACCAATGTTTCTCGAGAACACGTTGTCGTGTACCGGTACAAACTTGTGCCTGAAATCAAATCTTTGTTAAATAAAGTCTCGGATTGGTCTCTGAAGACATAGATTTGCGTGTTCACCGCTAAAAAGAACCCCTTTGTTGTATCCCTTCAATTTCAGGACTTTTTCATTCTCGGCGTCCATTTATCGAACGATATACAGTTCCGCGGTCACTTGGAAGGGAAGGCAGAATTGGCTTGTAAAAAGCTTGGCGTGCTCAGCAGAGCGGGACAGTATTTCATGCCGGCACACGGCTTGACAAGACGCAGGTTTGGCCTCACATGGAATACTGTTCTCATCTCCAGGCTGTGACACCTCATTGCCAGCTCATTTCACTTGATCACATCCAGCAAAGAGCGACTCGAATAGTTGATTATCAAGTTCTTTCTGATCAGCTCGATTCACTGGCGCTGCGAAGAAAATTTGAAGAATTATTTGAATTAATTCCAGCCACCAAATTTCACCAACGCACATCGTGACAAAACTCACGATACCATCCACACCATCTGAATGCTTGGGGTACATCACTATGTGATTTACTTGGAGTTTCTTTCCTTGTCACAATTTTTTTGTGCAATTGTTTACAACCAGTGGTTTTCCTGAACCAATTTGTCTTAGGGACTTACAAGAAACGAACTTACTCCTCTTTAAAATGCCGGCCTTCAATTCCCCTGGTGTTATGAATGCTCGTGCGTGGCGGTTGACACTTACCATTAGGCGAACCGCATGCACGTTTGTCCTCTCTTCTATGTAAAAAAAAGTTTATAGTTCGTTAAATAATTCTAAGTAATTAGTGTTACAATGTACTTGTGAATTCTTTTTATTTTTATAAAACCGAAGGTCTCTGACGATATTTGTAACTTGTGGAGGTACTTTTAATTTTAGTTTAAGGATGTTATGTTTCGGGAACGTGATTTGGAATCACGAAATTGAATATTTATTTATTAAAAAAAATTCTTGTTTAATAAACAAACTGGTGCTTTTTACTTTTTAAACCTAAAATTCGCATTGAATTATTAGTGGCCAAACTTTACTTTAATTTGTTCTCTGGTAAAAATATCACAGACAGAAATTGATCAATCATGAAGTAGTAAGTTACTTTTACCAGATCATAGAAATGTTCTTTTTATTATATAGATATTTTTTCCATGCTCAAATTCTTCCAAACTATCTGATTACGATTTTTTTTCGGGTTCTACTTCTAAAATCGGTTGTCGGTAGGTCGATTTTTCCCGTTCGTGATTTTTTTATTTTTTTTACTAAGCGACACTAACTTCGGAAATGGTAAGCAAATCGGAAACTTACTTAAAGTAGGTAATAAAGTGTGCAAACAGCTTTTTAATCATGTAAGAATCATTCCAATAGGGTAAATAGTACAATTAATATGATTTTTTTTCCAAAATTTCAAACTTTAATCAGCTCTCCTGTAAAGTTGCCTATATGTCGCTTGGTAATTTTTTCCTTTCCACCGTCGATATATATATATATATATATATATATATATATATATATATATATATATATTTTAAATCTCTTTGTTTCTACCCAATGCGATAGATAAAGCACTATTTACAATCATATTATATTACCTATATTACTATACTACCTTATAACTAATTATCCCTAAAACAAGTTTTGTGAATTCGTTCAGAGTACAAAAGAATAAATCTGATTCTCTGTCGATCAGGTTTAATGTTCGAAAAGCTCGCGTCAGGGGTGCCTCTCGCAGTAAGTTAGTGCGACACCTAGGGACGGCCAGTAGGTCTGGCTGACGCCGCCGCCATACATATCTATCCGGAACATAGATATTAAGCTTCTTCAACATATTCTCATTAATAATCCTACTCCTAAGGACCATAAAAATATATGAAGCCAGTCTAAGTTCTCTCCTTACCCTGAGCTGATTGTATCCTACCATACACAAAACAAATAATGTGGGGTATTGCAGTGGGTAAAAAGGATACACCCCATATAACTTGAGATACAAATACCTTACAAATTTGTTTTGTACCTTCTCCAGCATTAGATCGTACTTCTTCTCATGTGGAGCCAAAATTATTGAATTACACTCCAAATGACTCCGAACTAGTGTGTTGTACAAAGCTATAATAGCTTGCCCATTTGTGAAACCGTTAACCGTTCGTAACGTAAAACCTAGAGTTCTAAAAGCCTTTTTACATGTATCAACAATATGATCCTTAAACGTTAAATCAGCAGAAAATTTTACTCCTAAATCTTTGACTTGCATTACTCTAGACATAGGTGTTTTGTCAATGTAATATGTATACTCTATGGGCATATGTGTGCGCGTGAAAGATATTGTTAAGCATGTAGCGGTATTAAATGGTAATTTGTTATCTTTGCTCCATTCAACAACTTTATTTATATCGTCTTGGAGACGATCACAGTCCTCCAAACTACCTATATCCATCGATAACTTAAGATCGTCCGCAAATAATAAACATTTTGATTTCTTCACAACATTGGGTAAGTTATTTATCATGATCAAAACTCCAAAGGTCCTAGATTCGACCCTTGACTGAAACCAGACCAGGTAAAATATGGTTTTGTCTTATGACCCTCATATGCTACATACTATTGCCTATCTATCATGTAGCTAGCGAAAAATCTCAATAAGTGTGGGGTGAAACCAAATAAGCAGTATCAGCTTGTCCCCCCCTATCTACTACTGGTATAATATCGGTCATAAGCTCTAGAAGGTTACTCGAAGTGCTCCGAGCAGGTCTGAACCCGCGCTGCGCTTCCGACTCTTTCTATTTGAAAGCTGATGCTTCTCGTGATCCTATATAAATTTAATCAAGATCTGACTAGTAGTTTTTGAGTTATTTTTACTAACTTATATTGAAGTCGGTCGTACAATTTTTTTTAATTTTACCACTTGTTTAAATATAATATGGGAGGTAAACGAGCACACAGTCCACCTGATGATAAGAGGATGCTGTGGTCTGTAGACATCAACATTTTCTTCGATTAAGAATCAAAATGCAGATGCTCAAATGCCTCTTTGCAAGTAAAAAGGGTCTGCAGTTCACTACACACAAATGGGAAACACAGATCTTACGATGGTATTCTGTGAGAGAGTGGTCCTTTCCCGGTCGACCTATAGCCGACCCATTCGTGCTACAACTATAATTTAGCTGCAGCATGTCTATACCACGTTAAATGATTACGAAGAAGAAGAATTATAAAGATATTTGGATATTTGTAAAGCGTACTAGCATTATACTGACATCATTTACGAACATATGTACATTTAAATTGGGTAGCTGTGCCTCATTTTACCACGTTTTTATTAAGGAACTTTTTTATTTGTTGTAATTTATCTTAAAGGATCCGCCGCAATTGGACATACGCGCGGCGGCGGCAGTAGCTGATACCACCTCAGGGACTTTCCACATAGATACTCTGAGTCTTCAAGAAGTAAGAGAGGCGCTCGTTCATCTCAAGCCAAAACGCTCGTCGGGTCCGGATGGTATACCAGCTTTTCTTTTTAGGGATTGCAGCAGAATACTGGCAGAAACGCTACATCATATTTTTAATATGTGCTTAAAACATGCAATATTCCCGGCGAGATGGAAGATCACGAGAGTCATTCCGGTTCCGGAAGGTAAGTCAGGTACTGATGTGAGCAGTTATAGACCTGTGGCTGTACCGTCGACGGCAGCGAAAGTGTTCGAGTCAGCTATCCACCGACGGATGCAGTTACAAATAAGCGCTCATCTCTCCGATGTGCAGCACGGGTTTAGGCCGGACCGCAGTACAGCCACCAATTTGCAGAACTTTATGGCGCAGGTAGTACCGGCAGTTGATGCTGGAGTACAAGTAGACATAGCCTACTTTGATTTTAAAAAGGCGTTTGATACGGTGGATCATGATATTTTATTAAAAAAGTTGGCACAAGTCGGACGTACTTCGTATATGCTCCAGTTCTTCGTCAGCTACATGAAAGATCGGCAACAGTACGTGGATTACAGTGGGTATGAATCAGGACTGTACTACACACGATCCGGTGTGAGCCAGGGCAGCAATTTGGGGCCCCTTGAATTTTTAATAATGATAAATGACTTACCAGAAGTAGTCAGAGATAGTACTTGTTTATTATTTGCAGATGACCTTAAATTGATGCTTCCAGCTAGGGTTACATCTGATTGTGAATATCTACAGGAGGATATAAACAGAGTGGTGAAGTGGAGCCACGAAAATAAATTGTAATTTAATGTATCCAAATGTTCGGTGTTGTCTTTCACCCGTGCGCGTAAGCCGATGCACTTCGAATACAAGATGGAAGCGACACCGATGACCCGGGTGTCTCAGGTACGAGATCTCGGAATCCATCTCACCACCGATGTAACGTTTCGGAAACATATTGTTAAAATTTGTCAAAAGGCGTATAGAAACCTGGGTTTTGTCCTGAGACAGTTACGAGATATTAAAAATATTACCACCCTGAAAGTACTATACGACGCTCTAGTCAGGAGTCACTTTGAATACGGTGCTGTTATATGGGCTCCGCATGAAGAAAAGTACAGCCTAATGCTAGAACGTATACTTAACAACATATACTTCAAACTGTATGGCGTATATCCGTTTTACCCTTTGAGGTACCCCACATTGTTCGTGCTCGGGATGGTCGGGTACAACCAGCTCAGAGTAAGACGGGAGTTTGCCCTGGCTGCACAAGTAGTGAAGTTGCTTCATGGCGCCACGTGCAACCCGGGGGTGCTGCGCCACCTGCAGCTGTGCGCACCGGACCGGTACGTGTGGAAGCGACGCCGCCCGCCGCTGCTCGCGGTGCCCTTGGCCAGAACCAATTTGCTTAGTAACCCACCTATAGTCCTAGCAATCCTCATAGTGAACAAGGTTCACGAGAGGATTGACATATTTTCGAGTAATCTGAGTGAACTCGCTTAGGTACTTTTATACATAGTTAGTTATGTAAGTTAGTTGTAATACATAGTATATTTAAGTAAATTAGTGACACTATCGTATTGGGTTTTTTTAGCCTGTAAGGATAGTTGTTAAGTGTGTGTGTGTGTGTAAATAAATAAATAAATAAACTAACTTGGCGATGAGCTGGAAACTTGAAATTTTGAAAATAGCTCAAATTCGGATGACAATGTCAGAATATAAGGGCCATGTAGTAGGTACCATTTTTAAATAATATTGTGAGAAGTACGGTAGGAGCAACCAAGTTATAACCACGGTGACTGGCGTGCGCCGTATCGATTGGGTCTATCTTCAATTCGATTATAATTTAAAATTAAAAATATTGTACAGCCGACTTCAATATAAGTTATTTAAGAATAACTCAAAAACTATTGGTCTTACCTTGATCAAATTCATATGGGACCACACGAGAACTATCAGCTTTCATATAAAAAAAGAATCATCGAAATCGGTTCACCCAGTACAAAGTTATGAGGTAACACACATAAAAAAAACATACACTCGAATTGAGTACCGTCTCCTTTTTGGAAGTCTGCAGAAAATAATGAGGATTTTACCTAACAAAGCGGCATAATTCAAAAATGTATATGCACGTTACAGATAATAAGTTGTATCTAGGGAACAACATTCGTCATGAATCTCTTGGAACTGCGAATGTGATGATTCTAAGGCAACGTTTTTGGAGCACGGATACCGCGTGTACCTCGGTAGAATTGCCCCAGAGTATGATGCCGTATCTTATCCAGCCAGCGGCGTGGCTGTGGTACACAGTAAGCGCGCACTACTCGTTTGTTTCCTTACGTAGCTGTCGCAGGACATAGCAAAAGCGGCTCAACTTACTTACTACGCTCTCTATATGATTTTCCATAAACAGTTGAGTCTATTGTTATCCCGAGGAGCGTAAATGTGCGAACTTCCGCAATATTTATACCTTGGTAAGACATAGCGAGTTGGACTTCTGATCTCTGATATGTACGAAACTGCATTATTTTGGTCTATTCAAAATTTAATAATAAGCCTAATAATACCTTCAATTCATTCACAATTTTTTAAGGCATTAGACTATTGCATACCTTAAGCGAAAGCGCAAGGTGTGTTCTACTATCGCCTAAAAATTAAGATTCCAACATTTTATCGAATAAAATCGTATCTGGCAATCATATTATACATATAAATGATATAAAAGGCACATTGTTAGAATGATAAATGATTGTTGAACTTATTAATAATTTTCTGCCGACTTCCAAAAAGGAGACGGTACTCAATTCGAGTGTATGTTTTCTTTTTTTTTTTTTTTCGTGATTTTTTTTTATGTGTGTTACCTCATAACTTTGTACTGGGCGAACCGATTTCGATGATTCTTTTTTTATATAAAAGCTGATAGTTCTCGTGTGGTCCCATATGAATTTGATCAAGGTCAGACCAATGGTTATTGAGTTATTCTCAAATAACCTATATTGAAGTCGGCTGTACAAAATTTTTAATTTTAAATTATTTAAAATCGATTAATTGCTATTTTTAAATAAAAAAAAGGGTTTTAGTGGCTTATGGTGTGGATTTATCATGTCCCTGTGGCTTGTAAACACAATAACTTTTGAAAATATTAATTGTTTAACTCAATCTATTTTTTAATCTCTTCATCGATCATGTGGGAAGCCACTGAATGTAAATGGCAGTGTAGTTTTGTTTTGTTTAGCTATAATTAATTTTTGTCGGCTCCAAAATGGCGAAATTTTCGTTGATTTGTTAGCCTCGTATACAAATTAATTCTTTAAATGGTAAGCTACAGCCACAGAGTAGTAATGAGTAGTTTAGTTTGGCTCACAGAGTACATTATATATAGGGAATAATGTAAAATAAATAAATTATACTGAAAATTTAATTACAAATTTGTTTTGTAACAAAATAGTAAGTTAGCAAGGTTCGATTGTATTTTAAACTATTCATTAATTTGTTTGATTCTAAATTGGCCTAGCATGGCTAAATTTAAAAAAGCGACATCTACTGCAACATGGACAAACTGTCATGACATAATAATACCTCTAAGAAAAATTATAGTATGGACTGTTATGCCCATAGATAATATACTATATAGGGTATAGATGAGCCATTCTGACAAATTATTAGGTGTCGAAAATAGGGAAGTCTCTTGAGCGCTCTTATAGATGGCGTTGGGATGATAAATTACTGAAAATTACACTAGAGGGCGCTATATCAACTAGGTGCAGTATTATTTCGTACATATTTCAATAAAATTAAGAGGAAATGTATATAATTAGTACCTAATTTGTTTTAAACAACTCTTTACTTACGTAGTTTTAGATGAGCATGGTTTAAATTTATTCGTTATTGTTACAGAATTATTCTATATATATACCGCTGTATTTTAAAACTTCGATAGCATGATTTAGGCTTCGGTATAAATAATGAATACCAGCAGTGGCGCCATCTTGTAATAAAAAGTGTAAAATATTGGGGAAAATAGTACTTTAGCTGACTATGAGATGGCGCTAGTATCAACGTAAAATCAAGCTACTGAGGACTTTCATACCCCTGCTTGCTGCAGTCACCTTCGTGAGTGGACATTGTATCGGTTGTTTGCAGCGGCTCAAAAAGATCGCTGTACAAATACACAATATTCGAATAACCAAATTTCTTAAATGGGTGAATATTTGCAAATGAACATATTAGACAATTTTAAAGAATGAAATAATAGTACTTACAAAACTGTTCTTTAGATATTCAAAGCAAAGCTGATAGCATACACATACAAAAAAAATGCATGAGACCAAAAAATAAGCCTTTATATACGTCACAATTTGGATTTGAAATTATTGTGCAAACGGTAATGAGAAATTAAGCAAATGGTAAAGAGAATTTTAGAATGGTAATTATATTATAGGAATGGTAATTAGTAAAACACAAATTGCAGTGATGTTATTTACTCAATTATTTAAAAAATAAACAATTTCCGACACAGTATCAAATTTAGAAAATATATGCCTGCACGTGTGGTTGAAAACTTTATCACTAGATGATAATTGAGATCTCCTTTGCATTTAAAAGACCAGTCAAATCTATCAAATTAAAGTTAACTGTACATGAAAAATTTCAATAACTGTTTTTTTGCAAAGTTTTATTAAATAAAACATAATTTAAACGAATTCAAATTCGAATAAAATTAACTTCTTAAGAAATTACTTACACTATTAAAGCGTCAGTCTTAGTATAAATGAACTTTGGCAAATAACAGTCTATAAAAATCACATAGGTAGGTAATCTAACACTTTTTGGTTATGATAATATAAACAGTGTAATTTTATTGGTATACTACACACCAAAATAAAAAAGTATTCTACTTACTTTTTTACTTACTTGTGTTTTCCGATAAAACACATAACATAAAAGTAATTGCAATTTCTGTGGATATCAATACCTAAAATTTAATATGAAAACCTTAAATGTAACTATTTTCTTGTACATAGTCAAAACAATTAAAAAATATCATAATCCAAAGTATCTGAATCAATATCATCATTACGACACTGGCACTTTTCAGACTCAGAAACACTCACCTGATGTTTCAGAGTCTGAAAAGTGTCAGTCTCATAACGATCTCTTATTGCTTCCAACTCTGAAGATTCAATAAACTCCTGGTATATACCAGAAAAGTTAGCCTCAACAGCTCAACAGCTTCTTTAGGGTTAGTTGTTATTTTTGTTTTTGATATTATTCTTTTATTTTTCTTAATGTCTTTGGATTCATAACTGGTTATAGAATTTTGCCATTGTTTGAATGTTATTAGGTCCTTATTATCAAATTCTTCGTAGCAAATGGTTTTGTTTTCGCACAAGTTTCAACGCTCGATAAGACATTTATTTTTTCCACAAAAGAGAAAATTGATTACATCATTCATGCTCGCATGTTTTATAATTCTTCTTTTGTACAGAGCCTGAATCAATAGTTCCATATTTGCATGCATTTTACAAACACATGTATCTTTTTGGTTTACACTTGGAATCAATACCCAGTATGGACGTTGTTTGCAAAAGTAAGAATAACTTACTGTTCGAAATTCGGATTCAAATACTTTATGCAGATTCTTCATGTTATCTAACTAATACCTCTTCTGCTTTCTCTCCCTTTGTCGTGTTATAAACTCATTCTTGCCTGCCGTAGCTCTAAAAACGTTGTCCCGTTCAAAAAAAAATTTTTATATCTTGTTTTAACTTTTCGTCTTCTACATTTTTTTGTTGGGGCTGTTTCTTCTCTCTCAGCAAGAAATTCTGTGCTTCTGACAAAACTTTATGCTTCTTTAAAATGTGTTTTTCACGCATAATTGTATTGTGGAATGCTCTTTTCTCAGTATTTGATTTTAAAGCTTTGTAGCTGCCTTCTAATGGTCTTTTTCATAGCCTCCCCAAACAAAATCTGTTTTTTCGCTTCTTCTATTTTCGTTTTATTCTGCAGTAGAGCTTTTGCTTGTGTCTTAGGACTCTGTAAGCGTTTCCTAAGTCTCAGAATTATTTTTTGTATTTGATTGATGTTTTTTATTATGTCCTGTGACAGTGACAGAAAAAGCGCAGAAAGTGCTATTTTGCGCTTTTCTTGAATCTGAAATTTGTAGTGGTTTAGTAATTTACACGGCAGTTTAAATATAGCATGTATTGAAACAATATTACATTTAAATAGAAAAAAAATACCTCCTTACCAGTCCAACTTGCTCCTTACCATTCGGGTAAAATGTGAACGGGAAAAATGGTAAATAGTAAAATGGTAAGTAGATATTTGGAAACATTTGTGTACGTTGCATTATTTATTAGACTTATGAGACTAAATACGTTATCAGACGAGAAATAATCTTATGGCAAATATTTAGATCATTAATTAAATTAATCTGAACAAATAACTTACATTTAGAAGACACAAACGGTAAGGAGATTTTATTTTGACCTGGACGATTTTTTGTAGATTATTAATTTTTCGTTGGCGCCTAATCGCTCTTTAAGACGTTTGATCTACTCAAGTCACTAGCGGGCACTAATATCGTGGTGGGGAGTCTTCGTGAGGATTACATTTACCATTGGGTACAATTCTATTTCACTGTCAATATTCGCGAACGGTAAGTAGTACGAAGGGTGGGACAAATTTTGAATTGGTATAAAAATAACTGAAACTGTTCTTTATATCATATATTTTATTTCAGTTTATACAATAACTATTATACTTACTAAGTAATAAGAAAAAATGTTATTCTTCGAAGGTTTCGTTTAATTTTTCTTATCATAATGGTTGAAAATTGGGAAAAGGGACACGAATGGTAATGAGGTTTTGGGAACTATTTTTTTTTATAAAATGGCTTATAGTTTATAAAACACAATAAATTGACCTGCAATATGTACCCCACTTAATTAACTATGTATATAAAAAAAGTGATCAAAATCGATTTAGGTTTAATGTGTTATTCACAGCGAGACATCAAAAATGTACGTTTTCAAATATTCACCCAAATACTTAATTATAATAATAATAAGACATTTTTTTATTACAATATTTAAAAGCACAGAAGAAATTGTAGTACGTACTAAAAGCAAGTAGTATAATTTTTTTTTGTCATGGGTGACATTTTCTTGGTTTTCGAGGGTGTTGAAACCGATAACCGATAGGGTTGTCGAAATGTAAATCCAAGATGGCGGCCGCAATAGGTATCATTTTTTTCATCATGGGTGTCATTTTTATGGTTTTCGAGGGTGCTGAAGCCGATAGTGCTGTCGAAATGTAAATCCAAGGTGGTGGCTGCAATATGTATAAATTTTTTCATCATGAGTGTCATTTTCATGGTTTCGAGGGTGTTGAAGCTGATAGTGCTGTCGAAATGTAAATACAAGATGGCGGCTGAATTAGGTACCAATTTTTTCATCATGGGTGTCATTTTCATGGTTTTCGAGGGTGTTGAAGCCGATAGTGTTGTCGAAATGTAAATCCAAGATGGCGGCTGCAAAATATATCAATTTTTTCATCTTGGGTGTCATTTTCATGGTTTTCAAGGGTGTTGAAGCCGATAGTGCTGTCGAAATGTAAATCCAAGATGGCGGCGGCAACAGGTATCAATTTTTTCATCATGGGTGTCATTTTGATGGTTTTCGAGGGTGTTGAAGCCGATAGTGGTGTCGAAATGTAAATCCAAGATGGCGGCTGCAATAGATATAAATTTTTTCATCTTGGGTGTCATTTTCATGGTTTTCGATAGAGTTGAAGCCGATAGTGCTGTCTAAATGTAAATCCAAGATGGCGGCTGCAAAAGGTATCAATTTTTTCATCATGGGTGTCATTTTCATGGTTTTCGAGAGAATTGAAGCCGATAGGGTTGTCGAAATGTATATCCAAGGTGGCGGCTGCAATGGGTATTAATTTTTTCATCATGGGTGTCATTTTCATGAGTTTCGAGGGTGTTGAAGCCGATAGTGCTGTCGAAATGTAAATCCAAGATGGCAGCTGAAGTAGGTACCAATTTTTTCATCTTGGGTGTCATTTTCATGGTTTTCGAGAGTGTTGAAGCCGATAGTGCTGTCGAAATGTAAATCCAAGATGGCGGCTGCAGTAGGTATCAATTTTTTCATCATGGGTGTCATTTTCATGGTTTTCGAGAGAGTTGAAGCCGATAGGGTTGTCGAAATGTAAATCCAAGATGGCGGCTGCAATAGGTATCAATTTTTTCATCACGGGTGTCATTTTCATGGTTTTCGAGGACGTTGAAGCCGATAGTGCTGTCGAAATGTATTTAAACTACTTTAAAAATTCCGTATAATCATGTTATACGTAATTTTTTTAATGCGCTTAAGGTATGCCCAATTGGATTTACCAATATATTTTTTCCTGCAAACTAGTGAGATTTTTTTGTTCACAATTAATTATAACTGTCGCGTCATCTGCAAACAAAACGACTATGTGATACTACTGAAGGGAGTTCGTTAATATAAGTAGAATAGGTTAGAATAGAATAGAATGATTTTATTCAATATTGATTATTACATAATACTTATTGAGAGTCATTTTTTATTTACCACTGGTTCGGAAAATACCTCTCTCCTGGGAAGAACCAGCAAGAAACTCAGCGGGACTTATATATTGTACTACAAATCAGACTCTCAAAAATTTTTGAAATTACATGCAATAATGCGATGGGACGATAATTAGACTCATTAATTTTATCGCCTTTTTAAAAACATTTTACAAACGTTTTATCACGGTTAATTTTAGATTTTCCGGAAAAACGTAATCCTCATAATCGTATGATTGATATTGTAATGTGATGTGTGATGATTTTTAAGAAAAGTTATAGATTTTAAAAATTCATCTATGCAATATATCAGTAAGGTAGTTGGGATTTCATCATATCCACAAAAATTGTTTCTTTTAAGTAGCATTATTGTTCTTTTTACATCAGCCTCAATAATGAATTTGGCAAGGATACTCGAGATGGCTGTTTATTTAGAGAGCATCAATTTTTTCAACTTTTAGTTATATAATAATTATTAAATAAGTTTGCAACTTTACAGGGAGATGTTGTACTTAATCTGTCATTACGTAAACAAAAGTTTTACACTTTTAGATTTTTTAGTTCTTCATTAATCATAGCTCACACAGTTTTATATTTATTACGTGACGTTTGCAGTCTTTTTATATAAGATTTTCTTTTTTCTGCGGCTATTATTCTTTTTAGTATTTTACTGTATATTTTTGAGTAAGATTTTAATGCTTCTTTATTGTAGTAGTTCGTAAGATAACGTAAAAAATGTTTATTATGACAACATTTTTAATGTCTTTTGTGGCCCATTTTGTCTTTACTTTATTTTGTAATTTACAAAATTTTCGAGGAATACGCTCATCTAAAATAGACATGATTTGGTTCTGAAATTTATTACAGTTTGTATTTATATCACTTGTTGGGGTCATTATGTTATAATCCGAATGATTTTAAAGTATTGATAAGTCTACGAGATATTTTTGTGTCTTTTGTAATGTCAATATTTATATCACCCGGGGCATCACCCGCTATGATATTTTTTTAATGAGAATGTTAGGATAAGTGGTGTAGTAAAGCTATTCCTTTCTATTTCCCTCTCATAGCGATAAATGCCCACAATCAATAAGTTGGATTCAGTAATCTCCAACGCACACAATTCTACGATAATGTATATATTTTTGTCGTAAATACTTCGCACGTAGTTCGTAGCCCTCTAATGTGTAAAAATTAAATTATATTTTAGTTCTTCATTAATCATAGCCCACATAGTTTTATATCTATTACGTAACCTTTGGCAATATACAACGCACGCACCCTGAGGACTGATGAGAAGAGCGTGGAGCTGGAAGAAGAGATGGACAAGTTACGCTGGCATATTATAGGATTATCCGAGGTCCAAAGAGAGGGGGAGGACACGGTAATCCTCGAATCCGGCAACTTGTTCTATCACCGGGAGAGCGACCATCTGTCCCAAGGAGGTGTCGGATTTATCGTCCACAAGTCTCTCGTTAACAACGTTGTAAAGATTGAGGGAGTGTCGACGAGGGTTGCGTACCTTATACTCAGAATCAGCAAACGGTATTCGCTGAAGGTCATACAGGTTTACGCACCAACTTCGGCACACCCCGATCAGGAGGTGGAGGAAATGTATGAGGATATCTCTAGAGCCATGCATTCCTCCAAAACCCACTATACGGTGTTAATGGGAGACTTCAATGCAAAACTATTTTTGTCGTAAATACTTCGCACGTAGTTCGTAGTCCTCTAATGTGTAAAAATTCTAGTTAATAGGTATAACCAATGTTCACTCACGATTAATAGGTCCTATTAATAAAAGTTAATAAAAGTTATTACCTCTATTAATAAAAGTTAAGTCGTCAAATTTGTTGGAAATAATTCAACTATACATTTTTTACTTCTTGGAGTCTTTCTTATATATATATATATATATATATATATATATATATATATATATATATATATATATATATATGTATGTACATACTTAACAAGATCACGTGATAATAGTTTATTGAAGTTTTATATTTTGTTGGTTATAATTTTTTTAAGTTAACAAAAGTTTAACAGTGGTAGAGCCACGCTGCAGCTTTTGCTGTCGCACGGATGGGCCGGCTCGAACCGGGGTGGTACCACGACCTCACAGAATACCAGCGTGAAGTAGAGGTTTACGTCTGCGTTTCGCTTGGTGAGTGCAGGTGGCCGGAGGCCCTTTTTACTGGAAATGAGGCATTCCATCTTAGTCCTCACGGGTGACAACGCATCTGCATTTTGATTTGTAATAGAGGATAGATGTAGATGTCTATGGGCCGCAGCAACCACTTACCATCAGGTGGACTGTGTGCTCGTTTGTCACCCTTATCCTATAAAAAAAAAGTGAAATATTTAAAACAGATTGTTAAAATTTTATTGAAAATGTAATTATATTGCTATATATATATATATATATATATATATATATATATATATATATATATATATATATATATATTAATAAAAAGAGAAAAAAAATTACTTAATTTTTTAAGAAATTGTTTATAAACAAATAGTTTAATATTTGAAAAAATTACCATTTTACTGTCATGGCAAAATGATGATTTAAAAAAATTCCTGAAATATATTTTTTTATTGTTTCTAATTGTCTTTTTTAATATTTCCGTTGTTTAAATAAATGAGTACGATTTTTTTTCTTTAAAACTTATAATTGGCAATAAAAAAAATTATAAATAATTACATTGTTTATGAAGTTAATTTGTTACAAATAACTTTTAACACCAGGTTTATTTTTTTCTGAGATCAAAAAATTACAAATACAGCCATACATAATAATGTACTGAATTTTATTTTATAAAAAATTAGTTATAAAAATGAAAGAAGTTTAATATATTATTTTTAGTATTTTTGTTAATACTATAACTATTATACTATAACTATAAGTATTTTGTAAACATACTTAATACATAAACATCCGGACGATAGCAAAACCAAACTAAAACTGGAGGTCACTTTTACACAATTAGCCAAGTGCGGAATTTTAGGGTAGAATAAAAATCAGTAAACGAAACAGTACACAAAATATAGTCTCAGTAAAAAAAGTAAAATATACTCACTGTCTCAATCATAGAGGTAATTATTGATTTATTTTTTATTTATTTAATCTTTCATGCACAAAGTTGTACATATGGCGGACTTAATGCCATAGGGCATTCTCTCCCAGTCAACCATTAGGCTAAACAGAGATATACAAACAAGAGGCGGTGCAGCAGCAATCAAAACAGAAAGGGCTAAAAAATATTGTATATATATATATATATATATATATATATATATATATATACATATAAATATACACACACAATATATACATACATACACATATACATGCATACAATACATATATCACAATACATATAAATATTATCTATGTCAGAACAAATATGAAATATACATATGTGTATGAAAATAAGAGCTGTGTTAGTTCAAACTTGCAAAGATTTTTTCACATGCTTACGGACTTGATTTTTAAAAACAAACTTGTTCGAAGCTTTTTTAATGTCAAGAGGGATGTTGTTCCAGAGTCTGATAGCTGTGAGGGCGAAAGAGAGATAAATAACCAGTATGGTGTAAAGGAGTGAACAACTTAAGATTAGCCGAAGAACGGACAGAACGATTATGAGAATCTCCCAGGTATTGAAATTTGGATTTCAAATACTCGGGAGCACATGGATCGTTCAGAATTGTGAAAAGAGTGCAGAGTATTCTAATAATATTCTAACATATCTTCGCTGACGGACAGGCAGCCAATTTAGCTGAACACGAAAAGAACATACATGGTCGTATTTACAGAGACCATAAATACATCTGATACAGTTGTTAAGTAGACGATCCAATGTATTAAGATGATGTTTTAACAGTGGTAGAGCCAGGCGGCAGCTTTTGCTGTCGCACGGATGGGCCGGCTCGAACCGGGGTGGTACCACGACCTCACAGAATACCAGCGTGAAGTAGAGGTTTACTTCTGCGTTTCGCTTGGTGAGTGCAGGTGGCCGGAGGCCCTTTTTACTGGAAATGAGGCATTCCATCTTAGTCCTCACGGGTGAAAACGCATCTGCATTTTGATCTGTAACAGAGGATAGATGTAGATGTCTATGGGCCGCAGCAACCACTTACCATCAGGTGGACTGTGTGCTCGTTTTTCACCCTTATCCTATAAAAAAAAAATGTTGAGACAGGTCTGAGCAAAACACATCGACATAATCAATAATCGGTAGGATGAGTGACTGGACAAGTAAAATCTTAGTAATGATGGGAAAAAGTATTCTAATCGATATAGAGATCGAAAAGTTCCAGTAGTTTTGCGACTCACCTCCTGTATATGTTTGTTCCATATTAAGCAACCATCAACGTACAGACCAAGGTTCTTTACATGGGGAGAGAATGGTATGACATTATTTTTAAACATAATTGATGGTAGGATGGGAATAACTAGTTTCGATAATAATCGTGGGCTACCTAAGTATGGCACTTAGATGGGTTCACGTTTATGCCATACACAGTGGACCATTCGGAGATGTATTTCAAGTCATCATTTAATAATGAGATAGCATTAGAGATATTTGAGGATTCCACTTGCACATATAACTGCAGATCATCAGCATACAGATGATAAGAGCACTTCAGATTTAATGTGATGAGATTGATAGAAATTGAAAACAGAAGAGGAGAGACTATACCGCCTTGAGGGACGCCAGTAGACACATCACACCAGTCAGATAATATATGTCCAGTGCGCACGGCCTGTTGGCGCCCTTGAAGATGACGAATAAAATCGAAAGAACTAATCTTATACGTGGTAGAGCCATGCTGCAGCTATATTAGTAGTATAGTTGTAGCACGAATGGGTCGGATCGACCGGGGAAGGACCACGCTCTCACAGAATACCAGCGTCAAATAGCAGCTTAACACTGCTGTTTCGTATGGTGAGTGTAGAGAACCGGAGACCCTTTTTACTGGAAAAGAGGCATTCCATCTTAGTCCTCACGGGTGACAACGGATCTGCATTTTGATTCGCAAACGAGGATAAATGTAGATGTCTATGGGCCTCAGCAACCATTTACCATCAGGTGGACTGCGCGTTTGTCACCCTATCCTATAAAAAAATCCCTAAAATATAGTCTCAGTAAAAGAGGTAAAAACGTTTTCTCCGTCCACCTAGCTGCATTATTAAGCTTGCGAAGACACTTATTTATTTCACGATGTCTGTCCGTCTGTCCCACGATTATCTCGAGAACGGTTTCGAATTTTCAAATTCTGTTTTCAGCAATCGATTACTGATCACCCAGGCATCTGAACCTCCTATTTTGAAACTGATTGCTCAACGGCAACCGTTAGAAATAGCTACAAAGCTGATTGCTTCGCCACTTTGCTATGCTGTTAGCTTGCTAGGTTTATTATTATTATTTTGTGATTTTTCTAATATCTGTGATATGGATCTCATTTGTTATCCGAAATAAAGATTTATTATTATTATTATAAAAATACACTCGCTGTCTCAATTATAGAGGTAATTATGACGATAAAATTGATAGAACTAATCCCAGATATAGAGGTTTGTTTTGTCCAACTAACAAAGGTAATTCAGTGCTAAAGTGTCGGGACCTAAGCATGAGTTTCAGCTATGGAGGTTTCTCACTTATCGAGGTCTCACTTAACTAAGTTTTACTGTATATAGATACGGGATAGTATATAGATACCTAGTGTTTTGTTTCATCGTAATTATGGCAAAAATTGTTTAGCAAGAATGAAAACGTGTTCTGAATAATTTGAAATTCGGTACGTATCCATGAATTTTAACGACGTAATAATAGCATTTAAACGTATTTCAATGAAGCTGCGAAGATATTTTTTTTATAACAAAGCTGAAAATATTTTTTTTTAACTGAACATAGAGTTCTTTACTTAAAAAGACACATGTTAAATATGTTTCACACAAATTGTAAACCGATGTTTAGTTTAAGAGTTATTATTTTTTTCTCAGTATTTTGGACAAGGGAAAGGGACGCTTCATTCAGAGTGCGTATATTGCAAATGAAATTTTAGAACACTATCTTTTTTCCCAGTTTGTTGTATTGTATTTTTTTGTTTGTAATGTTATAAAATATTATCTTTCTTAATAGAATTTTACCATTACAAAACGTATAGAGATTGGACTAGTGATCCTTTACTTCTAGCCGTATGAGGAAGCTCAAGGTCGCTAAGCGAGCTATGAAGAGGGTTATGCTATTGCGTGATCGACTTAGAAATGAGCATATCCGCAGCAGAGTAACCGACGAGTAGCCCTACGGATCAGGAAAGTGAAGTGGCAATTGGCCGGCCATATAGTTCGAAGAACCGACAAACGATGGGGAACAAAGGTTCAAACAGTCTCGTACTGATAAACGAAGCGTAGGGCAGCCACCCACTAGATGGAACTACGACCTGGTTAGAGATGAAGGAAGTCGATGGATCCTTAGGGGCGAGCCTTGTGGCATTACTTGGCGGAAGGGGTGTAAGGAAATAAATTATATCATGATCTTTTATCCGAAAATCAATATTAAAGTACACTGCTCGACATGGGCTTCTCCTAAGTAAGGAGGGTTTACTATTACCGCCTTGTTTAGAACATGGATTCCTGAAGCATTGCCAGACGGCGATTATTCCGGACAGAGACTTAGGGACTTTCAAGAAAAGAGCTAACTCCTTTCTAAAAGCCCGGCAACGCACCAGCAATTCCCCTGGTGCTGCAGTTTGCTCATGGGCTTATCATCAGGTAAGCCGTATACTTGTTTGCTCTATGTGTACTCTTATAAAAAAAACCTTTATTTTTATGATACCATCCCTGTGTCTTCATTCGCGAAAAAGAGGTGTTTATTTTGTTTTACAGGGCAGTCCCTACGATACGTCCATGTTATAAAGTTCAATGACACTAGCAAATGTAAAAAATATATCACGTATTGCTAAAAACGATCTCATGTAAGGAGGAAAGTCAAACTTTGCGAGGAAACTACTAAAATCTTTTTCCTTGTAGACGTCTTACACTTCCAAATTATCGACTCAATACGTGACAGCGTGGGCGCCAACCCTCCCTTGTTATACTGTAAACGATATGTTTATACTTTATTTCTTTTCATACGCATTAAGAGGATTGTGTAGTATTAGGTTTCTTTACAAAACTACGTGTCTTTTGATGCTAAAAACATTTTTAGCTTTTTTATCTGCTATCAACCGACTTCAAAAAAGGAGTTGTTTCCAAATTCGACTGTAATTTTTAAGTGTGTTACCTCAGAATTTTTTTCTAGGTTAACCGATTTTGATGATTCCTTTTTTTATTTATAAGCTGGTATTTTCATATATCGTATATAGATAAATCGCGTACGCAAGCTAAATAAAACTTTATCGCTGCGCGCGAGTATCCGTATTACTTTGCATCTTTTCTTTTTCCCACGTCACAACGGACTTTCCGTGGTTACTAAGGGCTGTTAATAAAGAGTAAGAAATACATTGTTAAATTGTAAGTAAGTTACTTAGATAAAGTATCTATTTTGACTATGATGGACCATATTTCCGCTACTATGTGAGTTCTGTGATACCCAATGCATGCAGTTTGAAAAGCCATTCGTCGGTAATTGCGATGCTTGGCTTGTAAGAAATAGGTACATAGTGTAAACTACAAATAAACCCGAAATACGATTCCTAACAGAAATGTGATCGTATTCTACTTAGTTAAAAATCATGTAATCATCATTACAACCTTTCATAAGTCCACTGCTGAACATAGGCCTCCCCCAAGGAATGCTTCAAAGCACAAAGACCTGCACCACCTGCATTCATCGGCTTCCTGCAAGTGTCTTACCAGGTCGTCACTTCATATAGTAGGGGGTCGCCCTACACTTCACCTACCGGTACGAGGCTAACACTCGAGAACCTTTCTTCCCCATCGGTTGTCAGTACTTCGAGCTATATGGCCGGCCCACTGCCAGAATAGAATAGAATAGAATAGAATAATTTTTAATTCAATATTGATTATTACATAATTCTTATTGAAAGTCATTTTTTTATTTACCACTGGTTCGGAAAATACCTCTGTCCTGGGAAGAACCAGCAAGAAACCCAGCGGAATTTTTTTTTTCAAACATCACTTAATAATAATTTCGTTTATACAATTTTAAATGATTTTTCATAGAACCAGCATGGTGGCGATCACCTTATTCCCAGGGGTTATTTTCATTCGTGTATTCCTTGATATTATAATAACCCTTTTTGTACAGTTTCTCTTTAATAAAACTTTTAAACTTGTTTAATGACAAACTTTGAATATGTTCTGGAATTTTGTTGTAAAAGCGTATACAATGCCCCATAAATGAATTACTGATTCTGTGGAGTCTAGTAACTGGTATTACAAGCTTATGTTTGTTCCTAGTGTTTAAAGTATGCACATCCTTATTTTTATTAAAGCTATTTATGTTTTTATGTACATACATTACATTTTCATAAATATATTGCGCTGCCAAAGTTAATATGTTTATTTCTTTAAATTTTTGTCTGAGAGACTCTTTACAATTTAGATTATAAATCGCCCGAACGGCTCTCTTTTGCAAAACAAATATAGCTTCAATATCAGTCACATTACCCCATAGCGAAATTCCATAAGACATTACGCTATGAAAGTAACTAAAATACACTAATCTAGCTGTCTCAACATCTGTGAGACTTCTAATCTTTCTTACAGCATATGCTGCAGAACTAAGTCTGCTTGCTAATTTAGATATATGGGGGCCCCATTGAAGTTTCGCGTCAATAGTAATACCGAGAAAAACAGTGGTATCCACAAGACTCAACTCCTCCCCATTTAACAGCACATTGGTATTCGAATGTTTTACATTAGGTATTGTAAATTTGAAACACTTTGTCTTATTGCCGTTTAAGAGCATATTGTTGGCGTTAAACCAATGTACTAATTTCGATAGAGCATTATTTACATCGTCATAATTAATTAACTGCCGTTTGAGTTTGAAAATCAAAGAGGTATCGTCAGCAAATAATACTATATCGTGATTGTCCCCTACAAGATGAGGTAAGTCATTAATATAGATTAAAAACAGGAATGGGCCAAGAATCGAGCCCTGAGGAACGCCCATTGATACTACCGATCCGGAGGAACCTTTACCATTGATCACGACTTTTTGAGTTCTGTTACTTAAATATGAAGTAATAAGTATAAGTGCCAAATTTTTACACCGTTATGTTGTAGTTTCATGATTAATGTTTCATGATGAACACATTCGAAAGCCTTGGAAAGATCACAGAAAATACCTAAGGCATCTTGTGAATTCTCCCAGGCATTAAAAATATATTTCATAAGCTCAACACCGGCGTCCGACGTCGAGCGACCCCTTGTAAACCAAATTGGTTTTTATGAAGTAATTTATTTGTATTAAAAAAATTTAACAATTGATCCAAAATTATTTTTTCAAAAATTTTACTGAGAGTTGGTAGTACAGAAATAGGTCTAAAATTAGCGGCGTCCAATGTACTACCAGATTTAAATAAAGGTATAACTTTACTATACTTCATTAAACCAGGAAACACCAGAACCGATACAAGTATTAAAAATAATAGCAAAATGAGGTGCAATTAAATCTATTATGGACGCAATAACTGTAACGGAAATCCCCCACAAATCTGCGGTTTTCTTTACATCAATGGTTTTGAAGTATTTTACAGTATCTTGCGGTAATACTTTTTCAAATCTAAATTCTTTTAAGCAGGTCTTAACATTCTGTTTGAGTAATGACTCGGCGACAGTTGGAGAAGTATTCAATGACTCTGTTGTCAAGATAGGAATATCAGTGAAGTATTTCTCAACCACCGCTGCGACTTCTTGATTTGATTTAGTCAATTCATTATTAATTTTTAATTGATAGTTTGAGTTACGAGGTTTCTCTTTACCGGTTTCGCTGTTAATTATACTCCACGTCATTTTAATTTTATTCTTAGCCGTCTTAATTTTGTTGCTAATATGTAACGATTTGGCTATGGAGCAAACTCTTTAAACATTTTAGAATAATTTATGACATATTCTTTAAAAGCATCGGAAGGATTATATGATCTTTCATGGTAAAGGTCATATAACCTTCGTCTGCTTTTATGAATTCACTTCAGCTTACTAATCAGTTGGGCTATGTCGGTTACTCTGGTTTTACTGCGGATTTCCTTATTTCTAAGTTTATCACGCAGAGACACTCCGAGCATAGCCCTCTCCATAGCTCCATAGTGAAGGACCAAGTCTCAGATCCGTAAGTCATCACTGGCAACACGCACTGGTTGTACAATTTCCTTTTCAGGTTTTGAGGTATGTCTAACGAGAAGACGTGTCGAAGTTTCCCGAACGCTGCCCATCCGAGTTGAATCCATCGATTGCCCTCTCGGTCGAAGTTGGACTTACCTAGTCGGACTATTTGTCCCATGTAAACATACTTCGAGCTTAGTACTCCCAACAACTACCGGCATAGGTGTGACATGGAAGTTAAATATGATCATTGTTTTGTTCATGTTCATCTTAAGACCTATCCGCTGGGAGACACTAGAGGACACACACACACACACACACATGAGGTCCTTGAACATAGTGCTTAGGTCCTCCAGCGATTCTGCCCTATGGACTATATCGTCGGCAAATTGAATGTGAGTGATGTACTCGCCATTGATATTAATACCGTATCCTTTCCAGTCCAGTAGCTTTGAAAACGTCTTCCATTGCAGCGATGAAGAGTTTCGGGGATATAAATTCACCCTGTCTTACACCTCTCTGCAGTTGGATAGGTTTCGTACTCTGATTCTGTACTCGGATAACCATCGTAGCTCTACTGTATAAACACTTCAGCACTTCGATATACCGACAGTCACCTTGGCACCGCTGAATGCAGCACCGCCCAAATTTCGACGGAATCAAAGGCTTTCTCACAGTCCACATACTCCACATACATAATACATAATCTTCTGTAAAATTTGCCGAAGAGTGTGTATGTGGTGCATGGTACTAAAGCCTTTTCGGAAACCGGCTTGTTCGGGAGGCTGAAATTCGTAAAGTCTGCGTGCGAGACCATTCGTAATGACTCTCGAAAACAGCACGTAGGCGCGGTTCAGAAGGGAAATCGGTCTGTAGTTCTTCAAGAGAGCGTGTTGCGGCGTTGTCGTCGCGCCACAAGCGAAACACATTGAAGCCTAAATCGCGCTAACAAAGTTCCGAAATTAAAGCAGCATATATAGAATAGCTCCGAACTACCAATCGGAGCGTTAACCGCTCCCCGGGCAGAACACCTTGTCCGGCGGGAGATCTCCCCTTTTCCTTCCACACGCCACAGTGGTGACCCCGACGTGATATGAACACGCAACCAATAACCATCGGAAAATACAACTTCAAAAATATTCGTCATGGTCCTTAAGTACTCCATTCGTTCGCTCCCGAGCAGATATTGTCTGCAGTCTTCACATTCTGCAAGCCATCTAGCTTTACAAAGGTTTATCGCAGCACTGGAATAATAATGCTTCCTATTCCTTCAAGCTACTCTCTGCGCTACAGTGTTCGGTACGGCTCTGAGCCTCACTGTTCGCCTATGCTTCACGGCACTCTCGCAGATTACTTGCCTTCTTCTCGACTCACCGTAGACTTACAAGGCAATTCCCTGGCACTTGCAAATTCGTCGAAATCTACACTGCACTATCGACCTCCGGCCTGAGCAGAGGGGTGAAGTGGCGGCGCTGTCGTCGCGCCACAAGCGTTGTCGCCTTTCTTGAAGAACATAACCACCGCACATCTGCTCCACGCCTCCGGAGTAGTGCCACCATAGAGGACGGAATTAAAGAGCTTCTGAAGGACTTCAAGTACCGGTTTTCCACCCGGTTTTTGAAAGCGGGTGGAAAACCGCTCCCCGCTAATTTTAGATCAGCTCCGCTGTAATTCCATCCTTGCCCGGGGATTTGCCGTTTTTAAGGTGCCATTCTAATCTCGCTCAGACTGACGTCCGGGATATCTTCGGAAAAGTGTCGGATAAGACTCGCTCTTGGATCGTTACTCACACTAGCGTGTGGCTTCAACGATGACGTGTGCAGTTGCCCATAGAACCTCTCAATCTCACTCAAAATCTCAGGTGTCCCAGAAACGATGCTGCCACACTCGTTCTTCAGCTTTTACAGTCGGTTCTTTCTGGCATATAGATCTCTGGCAAAGACTTTGGAGCCTTGGTTCCGCTTGATCACTTCTTCAATACAAGCTGTATTGAAGTTGCGTAGGTCCCGCCGCATGCATTTGGAGATCTTTCTGTTCAGTTGCATGTATGCTGTCAAATCTGTTGAAGAATGTAGCTTCATCTTCCGTCTAACAGCAATGAGATTAAGAGTGATCGGAGAGTTTTTGTGTTCTTCTGCGGCGGGTCTTGCAGAACTAAGCTCCGATCGCATGGATAAGGTCTCCCATTAACACCGAATAGTGAGCTTTGGAGGAATGCATGGCTCTAGAGATATCCTCATACATTTCCTCCACCTCCTTATCGGGATGTGCCGAAATTGGTGCGTAAACCTGTATGACCTTCAGCGAATACCGTTTGGTGATTCTGAGTATAAGGTACGCCTCGTCGGCACACTTTCAATCTTTACACTGTTGTAAACGAGAGACTTGTGGACGATAAATCCGACAGTTCCTTGGGACAGATGGTCGCCATCCCGGCGATAGAACAAGTTGGCGGATTCAACGATTACCGTGTCCTCCCTCTCTCTTCGGACCTCGGATAATCCTATAATATGCAAGCGTAACTTGTCTACCTCTTCTTTCAGCTCCACGATCTTCTCGTCAGTCCTTAGGGTGCGTGAGTTGTATGTTGCTAGGTCGAGTCGTCTTAGGTGGTAAGCGAACCTCCACCGGAGATTCTTAGCAGCCCCTGCCCCGCCGTTACAATGGTCGCCACCGTAGCCAGGAATAGCGGGGCCGCCGGGGACTGGGGGTCGTCTCTTTGTTACTCTCATCATTGGGGGTTATTTGCCATAGTTGCCACGCTTTGGCTTTGGCGAGCGGGTTGGCAACCGCAGTTTTTTTATTGTAATTTTGCTGTTATCAGGAAGATGCTGCTGCCCATCTCCTGCCTGTTTCCTTTTGTCGCCTTTTACGACACCCACGGGAAGATATGGGTAAGTGTATATTCTTAACCGCCACTACACGGCATCAAAAATCTTGTAAACAAAGTTTTAATTTCCGTGTTTTGTGTTATTATAACTTAAAATATTTTAATTACAAAAGACAAGTATAGGTATGTAAGTACGTTTTGTAATAAAGTACTTAGGTATTCAGTACTTACGTAGTTAAATTATTACTTAATTCTTTTTTCACTATAACTACCTATCTAACAAAACGAAATAAATTCACCTTTCATTATCCTTCGGTATCTTAAAAATGGTATATGTGAATTCTTTTGATTGCTCATTAGGCATCCATCCCCATCCCCGCAACAATTATAGTAGGAACGACATTATGCCATTATAATTTATGAAATAGATAGGTAATATACATATAAATTATTCTTAAATCACATTAAAACTTTTTCGACTCTTGCAAGCTTTAAGCGCAAAGCGCGTAGGTATGTTTTAACGGTGGTAGAGCCACGCAGCAGTTTTTGCAATTGCACGTATGGGCTGGGTTGGTACCACGACCTCACCGAAGAATACCGGCGTGAAGTAGAAGCTCTGCTTCTGCGTTTCGTCTGGTAAGTGCAGGTGGCCGGAGGCCCAATTCAATCCCCCCCCCCCCCCCCATCAACATGGTAGCGGAATTACACGAAAGACTACCCCAGAAGGGTACCAGCGCCCCTAGGGAATCCCTCGCTGAGCATCCACGACCATGTTATTCTACTCCTCAGCGTGGGTGCTCAGGCTGCCCCGCGTATTCTGGGGGGAGGCAAAATTCCGCTCAAAAACATAACTGTTCGGGGCAAACTGAGCAACAATACCAAGGTGCCCCTGCCACGCTATCCGTGAATTTCTGCAACATCAGGGGACTTCACTCGAACCTAAACGCCGTCCACTACGAAGGTTCGGACCTGTCCATCCTTTGGCTACGCGTAGACAGCGACGACCATCCGCGCGTGTACGGGTGTCTCTATAGGTCCCGTAACGGTAATGCCGAAACAGACCGACTCATAGACCACGTCCGAATGGCTACAGATTCCTTGTTACAACAGGTCCCATCCGCAGAGATCGTGATCCTTGGCGATTTTAACGCCCACCACGCCGAATGGCT
Source organism: Parnassius glacialis (assembly GCA_033319125.1). NCBI lineage: Eukaryota > Metazoa > Arthropoda > Insecta > Lepidoptera > Papilionidae > Parnassius > Parnassius glacialis. The sequence continues at coordinate 11,339,464 of JAVANC010000013.1, forward strand.
CGGTTCACGTTTAACCGATCATGCGGGGAGATCTGATTATGATTTTGCCTTGGCATATGGTCTGACACAACTGGTTACTTCGCCTACGTGGATTCCAGATGTGGAGGATCATACACCTTCCCTGTTGGACCTTCTGCTGACCTCTCATCCGGACGGATATCAGGTTTCCGTCGAGGCCCCTCTCGGCTCTTTGGACCATTATCTGATCCGGAGTGTGGTGCTACTCACGCTCCCCTCGCGGTTGCGTTCTGCAAGTTGCCGCCGTGTTTGGCATTACAAGTCGGCGGATTGGAACGGAATGCGGTCTTTCTTTGCATCCTACCCATGGCGGCGGGTTTGCTTCTCGCTGGATGATCCCAGCGCTGTTGCTGACTTTGTCACTGATGTGGTGCTACAGGGAATGGAACTATTTATTCCATCATCTGTGGTACCCATCGGAGGCAGATCTCAGCCTTGGTTTGGTCGCTCCTGTAAGACTGCATTACGCAGTAAGCAGGAATGTTATTAAGCCTGGTATGCGGCTTCGGCGACTCGGGATGTAAACACCAGCACACTTAAAAAGAAGTCTAACTTCGCCTCTAGGTCCTTCAAAAGAGTTATTGCCAAGGCAAAGTCAGAGCACATAGGCAGAATTGGCGAGAAATGTCATTTGATGAGTCATTTTCTGATAAATTAAGTAGTTGTAGTGATTCTCTTTGTAATAATCATAGTTTGGATCACTTAGTTATAATAGATAACCTATATTCGAGCATTGTAAAGGTTATGCAAGAGGCAGCCAGGCTTAGCCATGCGGGTGGTAATAGTGACAGGAAAAACGCCCGCCCTCTTGCAGGCTGGAACAAACACGTGCAGGCTGCGCACCAAGATGCCCGCAAGAAATTCCTAAACTGGGTGTGGTATGGAAGGCCACGAGAGGGCTCCTTATACATAGATATGTGAGAGGCGAGAAAAGTTTTTAGAAACAAATTGAAATACTGCCAAAATCATCAAGAGCAAATTAAAATGAATATACTAGCTTGTAAGCATGAAAAGAAAGACTTTCGGGGGTTTTGGCAGCAAACAAATAAAATGGGTCCAAAGTCCCGGTGAGTGTCGATGGCGCTAGTGACCCGAAATATGTTGCGAACTTGTTTCGAGCGCCTATTCAGGTTCAGCCTGTCACCGCCACGGGCAATGCTGGTAAATGTGATAGGGTGGTTGCTAAGCCGGTCGTGACTGGCGTGCCAGAACATTTCACTGCCAAGGAGGTTTTTGAGGCGATAAAAGGAATGAAGCGTGGCAAGTCGTCAGGGCACGACGGCCTCAGCATTGAGCATTTCCTATACGCGGGGCCTCACCTGCCAAGGTTGCTGGGAAAGCTGCTCACAATCTGTAGGAGGCATGCCTACTTACCTGCGGATCTAATGAGAACGGTCATAGTTCCAATAGTTAAAAACAAAACTGGGGATATTCCGGATAAGATCAACTACCGACAGATCTCATTAGCTACTGTAATGGCTAAAGTGCTTGATTGTTTGCTTGAGAGACAACTTGAACAATATCTTAAGTTTCACGACGCCCAGTTCGGTTTTTGGCCAGGGTTATCCAATGAGTGTGCTATTATGTCCCTCAAGCATATTATCAACACACATGTGTATGCTGCTTTTCTGGATCTGTCGAAGGCATTTGACTTGGTTCAGTATGATATACTCTGGGCGAAGCTGTTGGCGAGTGGTGTCCCGAATGACGGTCTTTGTGTCAATAGTATAAGTTATGCCAACGACAAGGTGCTGCTGAGTCCATCAGTCGCTGCTCTCAGAAGACTGATGAGCGTTTGTGAGCGTTTCGTTGAGTCTCATGGTCTTCTTTACAATGTAAAGAAGAGCGAGTTTATGTTATTTAAGGCAGACAGTCGCAGAGCTCTCAATGTTCCGCCAGTGTACCTAAACGGAATAGCTCTACATCGCGTATCATCCTTCAAGTATGTCGGTCACATTGTGAACGAAAGACTGAGGGATGACTGTGATATGGAGAGGGAAAGGAGAGTGTTGGCAGTCCGCTGCAATATGTTAGCGCGCAGATTTTCACGATGTACCACAGAAGTAAAAATAAAATTGTTTAAATCCTTCTGCCAAACAATGTACACGTGTAATCTGTGGATTGATTATACCCGGGGGCCTTTCAGCGCACCTCGAGTACAGTATAATAATACCTTCAGGGTGATGTGGGGTCTGTCGCGGTTTTGCAGCTCATCGGGCATGTATGCGCAAGTGCGCACTGATAGTTTCGATACGGTGTTGCGCAAACGTGTCGCCTCGCTCATGCGCAGAATACGTGGTAGCTCCAACACCATACTTAGGGCTATTAGAGACAAACCAGATTGTCCTATTATGGGACACTGGGTGAATATGCATGTGCATAAACTTAGTGCCTCAGGTAAGCCTGGTTTGTAATTAAACTAATTATTCCTGTCTGCACTTAATTATTACTAACATAGCACTTGCACTTAATTATTACTAACATAGCTATAACTTCCTTGTACCTACTAACAATTATGGATGTTTGTCCGAAATAAAGAGATTTTATTTTCATTTTATTTAACTCAATCTATTTTTTAATCTCTTCATCTATCATGTAGGAAGCCATAGAATGTAAATGGCAGTTTAATTTTGGTTTTGTTTAGTTATAATTATTTTTTTTCGATTCTTAAATGACGAAATTTTCGTTGGACTAACTTAATTTATATTTTACTAAATAGGCCGAAGTCGCACTCCGAGCTACAGTCATAGAGTACTTTACTCCGGCCTCAAATGCCGTCGTGAGTGGTTGTTTGTTACAGCGGCTCGTGCTGAAAAATATCGATCGCGAAATACAAAATATTTCAAAAACCAAAATTTGATAGGTGCATACTTCACCAAGGTAAGATATTATTATTATTTTTATAATCACAGATTTTTATTACAATATTTTGTTTCGCTAAAAGAACGCAGGATTTATATATAAATAAAATTACTTATACGTCTTGGACTTTATATACCTGAAGGTGTGTCGGTATCTGCTACTGGAACTCCTCGACGAGGAAAACTAGATGTGCCGAGCTTGGGCCCGTTTTGTTAGTTATGATGAGACTTTACCTCCGGACTTGATGACTGCTACTGGAACTCCTCGACGAGGAGAACTAGATGTGCCGAGTTTGAGCTCGTTTTGTTAGTCATGATGAGGCCTTACCTCCGGACTGGATAGAGCGATGTGGAAGTGTATTTTGATGACAGCTTCTGTAACTCCTCGACGAGGAGAACTATATGTGCCAAGTTTGGTCTCGTTTTGTTAGTTATGATGAGACCTTACTTCCGGACTTGATAGAGTGACTTGAAAGTGTACTTTGAAGACTGCTACTGGAATTTCTTTATGAGGAGATCTCTCCGGGTCGTCGTCGATGGCTGCTCATCCGGTACTGTGTCGACTAACGCCGGTGTTCTTCAGGCGTCCGTTCTCTCCGCAACTCTCTTCCTGCTGCATATAAATGTTCTGCTCATTTCCGGTATCTATGGGTATGCAGATGACAGCACAGTTGTGGAGAGATACCAACTAAGTGCCCGGGCCAGTCGGGTTAAAATCCAGTCAGAAAGAGAGGCTATGGTTGAGCGTGTGAGTCTCACACTTCAAGCAGTCTCCGAATGTGGCGATGCCAATCTCGTGAGATTTAGCCCATTCACCTTGGCTCCTAATTTCCGGAATGTATTCTTGGAGAACACTGACCGCCTTCAGTTATTAGGGATTGAATTTCCTTCGAACCTTCATTGAGTCCAGAGTCAAAGCAGCCGCAAGGAAACTTGGTGTACTTGCAAGGGTGCGGCGGTACTTCACGCCGGAGCAGTTTCTTACCTTATATAAAGCGCAAGTCCGGTCGTGCATGGAGTACTGCTATCACATATGGGCTGGTGCTGCAAAATGCCAACTGAAAGCATCGGATTCAGTGGAGAGACGTGCTAAGAGGCTCATTGGTGACCTTGATTTGTTTGAAACCAATTTTGTCAGCCTCGAGCACAGGCGCAGAGTAGCCAGTCTCTCGGTATTCTATAGGATACATTTCGGTGAGTGTGCGCAGTAATTACACTCTTTAATTCCTTCCTCTCCTTTCAACCAGGCGGTCGGCGATTTACCATCTAAGGCTGCATCACCACTTACCACCAGGTGGGAGTTTGGTCAAGCACTGGCTTATGATAAGTAAAAAACAAAGATGTGCTGAGTTCGGACTCATTGTTTTAGTTATGATGAGACCTTACCTCCGGACTTGATAGAGTAACTTGAAAGTGTACTTTGATGACTGCTTCTGGAACTCCTAGATGAGGAGAACTAGATGTGCCGAGTTTGGCCTCCTTTTGCTAGTTATGATGAGACCTTACTTCCGGACTTGATAGAGTAACTTAAAAGTGTACTTCGATGACTGCTTCTGGAACTCCTAGACGAGGAGAACTAGATGTGCCGAGTTGGGCCTCGTTTTGCTAGTTATGATGAGACCCTACCTCCAAACTTGATAGAGTGACTTGAAAATGTACTTCAGTGACTGCTACTGGAACTATTTTATGAATAAAACTACAATTTACATTTTTTTATTTCATCACGAGCGTTATGCGTCGTGCATTTTTGGACTTTCCAAGCTTTTTTTTTAAATTGAAATTGATATAAATGATCGGAAAATTTGAAAGTTTTTAGTGAAAACTTGTGTGTAATTAAACTACTTTAAAAATTTACGTATAATCATGTTATACGTAATTTTTTTAATACGCTTAAGACATGCACAATTGGATTTACCATTTTATCCTACAGTTAAATATACTAAGCAAAAAAAACAATTTCAATGAGTATTTCAACATGTATCTACAAAAAAAATATTTACGTTAATAGCGTTAAAAAACTTTAACATTCAATCGCCTAGAACTCTCTAGCCTCGACTGCGTTCTCCCCCGGGGGCGCATCGCGATTATAAGTAAATATTTCACGCAGGTAGCAAGAGTGACAGAGGCCTGCCGCGGGGTGAGAGGATTGTCGGTATTGCGAGGCACCACTCTCGGATCCACCGCTTGGGGTCAGGAAGGTTGGTGCTTACGAGTGCTCAACTTTCTTGGCCCCATGGTCACCACGTACCGGGCTTGGAGGGGAAGCGTAGGAAGGCAAGGAAGGAAGTGTTCTGGTGCGAATTACCTGAGCAGGAGAAGAGGGAGGAGGACATCCCGAGGACAGGCTGCCATGGCGTGGATGGCACCGGTGGGGCCGCGGATGTGTGCAAAAGCGTTCCTGTGGCCCTGCCAATGTGCGGCGAAGCTAGAACACCATGGGGTTTTAGTCGATCCGAGTCTGATATAATCCGCGCTTGCCTCCGTGAGGTAGGTATGCGTAGGCATTTGCTCATCAAAAAAACAAAAAGTGCGCTTTATCACATTCGGTTGCATAATGGGAAGGATTATTATTTTTATTGATATTAGTTTATTATTACGTGCTAGAGCCACGCTGCAGCTATTTTACGATTTTAGCAGGAATCGGTCGGCTTGGGCGAGGAAGGACCACGCTCTCACAGAATACCAGCGTAAAATAGCAGCTTAATATTACTGTGTATCGTTAGCTAAGTGTTGAGAACCGAAAACCCTTTTTACTGGAAACAAGGTATTCCATCTTCGTCCTCATGGGTGACAACAGATCTGCATTTTAATTCTTAATTGCGGATAAATATAGATATCTAACGGCCATCGCATCCACTTACCATCAGGTGGACTGTGTGCTTGTTTATCAACTCTCATTCTCTGTTCTACCCAAAGTTAGCTGGTAGAGACTGTCATATAGCATTAAGCTCGTCTTTTGTACATATATTTGTTGCAATAAAGAATAAATAAATAAATATAAACAAATATATTTTAGCTTCAATGGTGGCCTTCATTGTATTTATTTGGTTACAGACGTCAAAGGAATGCAGTAATTGTTATTTATTATACCTGATAAGACTGTAAATTTTGTTTGTCATTTTTATAATAAAAAAAACATTACTTTCAAGTGTTATCATGAAATTCTTATTAATTTTCCATTTAGTTTCAATAGAGAATTCTTGATCATCAATCATCATTATCTTCACAGCCCGTTACAAATCCACTGCTTAACATGGAGAAGCACGGTCCTGAGCCACCTGCATCTGTAATCAGGTCCCATTTCATTAAGTCGGGGCCGCCCTTAACTTTGCGGCTGCCACTCGATAACCTATCGTTCCCATCGGACTTCGGTTCTTCGATATGCCCGGCTCATTGCCATTCTAGCGATTATCAAAAGAATAAATAATTTAATTTGATTGTAACAAGTAGTACAACAACTACTGATTTAATAAAGAAATACTCCGAAAAATTAGATCTCGACGTGAATTCGACAATACCATCATGTGCTAAACCACCGAGGTTGTATGGGTTACCGAAAATACACAAACCAAACCCTCCACTACGCCCTTTAGTAAGCCAGATCGATTCACCAACATATAAACTGGCTCAACACTTGGCAAAAATACTGTCACCACTAAAAGGACATACCAGAGCACACACAAAGGATTCATACCATTTTGTTAATGAGATAAAAGACCTACATCTCGCTAACAATGAAACTATGGTCAATTTTGATGTTCAGTCACTATTCAAATGCCTACCTATTGAGGACTGCATCTCGATTGTTACTAGAAAGCTCGAAGATTATAACATGCACACATAATATGCAGTATTACACAAACACTGCCTCACATCTGGCAATTTATTGTGGAAAGAAGAGTTCTACATGCAAGTAGACGGAGTGGCAATGGGTTCACCTGCATCTCCCTTAGTCGCCGACATATTCATGGAGGACTTTGAGGAGAAAACCCTTTTTACTGCTCCTGTAAATCCAAGATTCTACAAGCGGTACGTAGACGATACTTTCACAATTTTACCATCTGACAAAGTAATTGCATTTTTAAACCACCTTAATTCCATAAACCCTAAAATACAATTCACAATGGAGTTAGAGGCAAACAATACTTTAGCTTTCCTAGATGTTTTAGTCATCCGAAATCCTGATAACACTATTGGTCATACTGTGTACAGAAAAAATACACATCATCATCATCATCATCATCATTACAGCCCTTCACAAGTCCACTGCTGAACATAGGCCTCCCCCAAGGAATGCCACAAAGCACGGTCCCGAGCCACCTGCATCCATCGACTTCCTGCATGTCTTACCAGGTCGTCACTCCATCTAGTGGGGGGTCGCCCTACACTTCGCCTACCGGTACGAGGCTGCCACTCGAGAACCTTTCTTCCCCATCGGTTGTCGGTTCTTCGAGCTATATGGCCGGCCCACTGCCACTTCAGCTTACTAATCCGTTGGGCTATGTCGGTTACTCTGGTTCTACTGCGGATATCCTCATTCCTAAGTTTATCACGCAGAGAAACTCCGAGCATAGCCCTCTCCATAGCTCGCTGAGCGACCTTGAGCTTCCTCATACTGCCAGCAGTGAAGGACCACGTCTCAGTTCCGTAAGTCATCAGTGGCAACACGCACTGGTTGTACAATTTTGTTTTAAGGTTTTGAGGTATTTCTGACGAGAAGATGTGTCGTAGCTTCCCGAACGCTGCCCAGCCGAGTTGGATCCGTCGATTGACCTCTCGGTCGAAGTTGGACTTACCTAGTCGGACTATTTGTCCTAGGTAAACATACTCATCAACAACTTCGAGCTTAGTGCTCCCAACAACTACCGGCATAGGTGTGACATGCACATTAAACATAATCTTTGTTTTGTCCATGTTCATCTTAAGACCTATCCGTTGGGAGACACTATTGAGGTCATTGAGCATAGTGCTTAGTTCCTCCAGTGATTCTGCCATGAGGACTATATCGTCGGCAAATCGAAGGTGAGTGATGTACTCGCCATTGATGTTAATTCCGTATCCTTTCCAGTCCAGAAGCTTGAAAACGTCTTCCAATGCAACGGTGAAGAGTTTCGGGGATATAACGTCACCCTGTCTTACACCTCTCTGCAATTGGATAGGTTTCGTACTCTGGTTCTGTACTCGGATAGCCATCGTAGCTCTACTGTACAAACACTTCAGCACTTCGATATACTGACAGTCAACTTGGCACCGCTTAAGGGACTGCAGCACCGCCAGAATTTCGACGGAATCAAAGGCTTTCTCATAGTCCACATACGCCAGACATAGTGGCAAATTGTACTCTTCGGACTTCTGTACAATTTGCCGTAGGGTATGTATGTAGTCTATGGTGCTAAAGCCCTTTCGGAAACCGGCTTGTTCGGGAGGCTGAAACTCGTCAAGTCTGCGCGCGAGACGATTCGTAATGACTCTCGAAAACAGCACGTAGACGCGGCTCAGAAGGGAAATCGGTCTGTAGTTCTTCAAGAGAGCGTTGTCACCTTTTTTGAAGAACAAGATCACCGCACTTCTGCTCCACGCCTCCGGTGTAATGCCACCATGGAGGACGGAATTAAAGAGCTTCTGAAGGACTTCAAGTACCGGTCTTCCACCCGCTTTCAGAAACTCCGCTGTAATTCCATCCTCGCCTGGGGCCTTGCCGTTTTTAAGGTGCTGGAGAGCCATTCTAATCTCGCTCAGACTGACGTCCGGGATATCTTCGGAATAGTGTCGAATAAGACTCGCTCTTGGATCGTTACTCACACTTGCGTGTGGCTCCAACGATGATGTGTACAGCTGCCCATAGAACCTCTCAATCTCACTCAAAATCTCAGGTGTCCCGGAAACGATGCTGCCACATTCGGTCTTCAGCTTTGACAGTTGGCTCTTTCTGGCAGACAGATCTCTGGCAAAGACTTTGAAGCCTTCGTTCTGCTCGATCGCTTCTTCAATACGAGCTGTATTGAAGTTGCGTAAGTCTCACCGCATGCATTTGGAGATCTGTCTGTTCAGTTGCCTGTATGCTGTCAAATCTGTTGAAGAATGTAGCCTCATCTCCCGTCTAACAGCCATGAGATCAAGAGTGTGATCGGAGAGTTTTTGTGTTCTTCTGCGGCGGGTCTTGCGGAACTTAGCTCCGACCGCATGGACAGTTTCCACGAGCTTGTCATTCATATCGTCTACTTCATTGCAGTCTTCTAGGCACTGAAAACGGTTTTGTAACTCGAGCTGAAAGGTTTCGGGACTTTGGATTAGAGCACGAGGGGGACGGAGCGTTGACTTTTTTTTTATAGGGTCGGGTGACAAACGAGCACACAGTCCACCTGATGGTAAGTGGTTACTGTGACCCATAGACATTTATATCTATCTCAATAAAGACTCAAGATGCAGATGCGTTGTCACCCGTGAGGACTAAGATGGAATGCCTCTTTGCCAGTAAAAAGGGGTCTCCGGTTCTCTACACTCACCATACGAAACACAGCAGCGTTAAGCTGCTATTTTATGCTGGTTTTCTGTGAGAGCGTGGTCCTTCCCCGGTCGAGCCGACCCATTCGTGCTACAACCATAATATAGCTGCAGCATGGCTCTACCACGTATAAAATGATCTGATGACTTCATCAGACGAGACCTCTCCAACTTAACATTTAGGTTCAGTGTGCCTCTAACCATTCGGTGATCGCTGCCGGTTTTCACCCTCGCGATCACTGAGACATCACTGAACAGTTGTCGTCTGGTCGTCATAATGAAGTCAATCTCATTTTTTGTCGAACCGTCGGGGCTCGACCAGGTCCACTTCCTGTGGGGCCGCTTCTTGAATAAAGAGTTCATAATAAAGAGTCCCTCTTTCTCCATGAAGTCGGCCAGCTGCTGGCCCCTTGGGTTCCGTTGCCCTATTCCAAATTTCCCTACTTTCAGCTCACCGTTCTCTCTTGTGCCTAGTTTTGCATTGAAGTCTCCCATTAACACCGTATATAGGGTTTTGGAGGAATGCATGGCTCTAGAGATATCCTCATACATATCCTCCACCTCCTCATCGGGGTGTGCCGAGGTTGGTGCGTAAACCTGTATGACCTTCAGCGAATACCTTTTGGTGATTCTCAGTATAAGGTACGCAACGCTCGTCGACACACTCCCGATCTTTACAACGTTGTTAACGAGAGACTTGTGGACGATAAATCCGACACCTCATTGGGACAGATGGTCGCCCTCCCGGTGATAGAGCAAGTTGCCAGATTCGAGGATTACCGTGTCCTCCCCCTCTCTTCGGACTTCGGATAATCCTATAATATGCCAGCGCAACTTGTCTATATCTTCTTCCAGCTCCACGATCTTCTCGTCAGTCCTCAGGGTGCGTGCGTTGTACGTTGCCAAGTCGAGTCATCGTAGGTGGCAACCGAACCTCCACCGGAGATTCTTAGCACCCCCTGCCCCGCCGTTACCATGGTCACCACCGTAGCCAGGAATAGCGGGGCCGCCGGGGACTGGGGGCCGTCTGTGTGTTGTTTTGATCATTGGGGGGTATTTGCCATTATTTTAGTGGCGGTCAAGAATATCCACTACCCCAAATCCTCCCGTGGGTGTCGTAAAAGGCGACAAAGGGAAACAGGCGTGAGATGGGCAGCAGCATCTTCCTGATAATAGCTAAAATTACAATAAAAAAACTGCGGTTGCCAACCCGCTCGCCAAGCGTGACAACTATGGCAAAATACACATACCAACTGATATTTAAATGGTGAATCGCACCATCATCCTTCACAGTTAGCTACCGTGGGAAAATCTTTCTTTCAGAGAGCACGAGGGATCTGTGACAGAAAACATCTTGCCACCGAGCTTCAGCACGTCGAGCAAGTACTGCAAGAGAACAAGCTTCGGGTCCCGCGTCTACGTCACAGTGACCGAGTGAAGCCAGCCACAGTCGAGCGTGTGCCTGCTGTACTACCCTATGTCAGGGGAGTCACAGACAAGGTTGGCTACATCTTGAAGCAAGCTTCCATTAAAACATACTTCAAACCGCTGAAGAAGATTGGTCAATTTTTACCATCCGTCAAGTGTCATATCCCTCTACAAGATGCAGGAGTGTACAAGCTGGATTGTGAATGTGGTCTCTCGTACATAGGACAAACAAAAAGATGTATAAAAACCAGCGTTAAAGAACATACAGCTGACGTGAAGCACCGACGTATCGGGAAGTCTGCAGTTTGTGAACATGTTCAAGTTCGTCCCTGCCATTACATTAGATTTGGTAGACCACAAATCCTCGCAAAAGAACACCGATTCCTCCCAAGGATGATTCGCGAGGCTATTGAAATTAAAAAACATCCTAATTTCAATAGAGAAGATGGATGGGTGCTGCCATCTGCTTGGGATCCCATAATTAATAAAATAAAATCCAAACCCAAGTATACCACTGCTAGACTTCAAGATACTGTAAGCTCATTATGCGTAAATCGAACCAAAAATTAATATTAAAAAACTGAAGGTAGCCGGGCTAACTATGACATCAGGACGTCAAACACCTCAGTCCCCCGTGACCACGGGTGCTGGAAAGCACCCGAAACGTCGGGAATATAAAATAAGTTAATATACGCGATAAAATCCGTAAAATTAGTTTAATTTAAATGTGTAGTGTTCGCGTAAATATAAGAAATCATTAAGTAGTAAAATTAAAAATTTTGTAGAGCTATCTTCATTATTAATAAAATGAGAACATCATCAATGTCATCATCATTACAGCCCTTCACAAGTCTACTGCTGAACATAGGCCTCCCCCAAGGAATGCCACAAAGCACGGTCCTGAACCATCTGCATCCATCGACTTCCTGCATGTCTCACCAGGTCGTCACTCCATCTAGTGGCGGGTCGCCCTACATTTCGCCTACCGGTACGAGGCTGCCACTCGAGAACCTTTCTTCTCCATCGGTTGTCAGTTCTTTGAGCTATATGGCCGACCCACTGCTACTTCAGCTTACTATCCGTTGGGCTATGTCGGTTACTCTGGTTCTACTGTGGATATCCTCATTTCTAAGTTTATCACGCAGAGATACGCCGAACATAGCCCTCTCCATAGCTCCCTGAGTGACCTTGAGCTTTCTAATACGGCCAGCAGTGAAAAATCACGTCTCAGATCCGTAAGTCATCACTGGCAACACGCCCTGGTTGTACAATTTCGTTTTCAGGTTTTAAGGTATGTCTAACGAGAAGATGTGTCGTTTCCCGAACGCTGCCCAGACGAGTTGACGCCGTCTAGTGGCGGTTAAGAATATCCACTACCCCATATCTTCCCGTAGTTGTCGTAAAAGGCGACAAAGGGAAACAGGCAGGAGATGGGCAGCAGCATCAGCTTTCTGATAACTGCAAAAGTACATTAAACAAAATGCGGTTGCCCACCCGCTCGCCAAGCATGGTAACTATGGCAAATACTCCCTAATGATTAAGCGAACGACTCGACCTGGCAACATACAACGCACGCACCCTAAGGACTGACGAGAAGATCGTGGAGCTGAAAGAAGAGGTAGACAAGTTACGCTGGCATATTATAGGATTATCCGAGGTCCGAAGAGAGGGGGAGGACACGGTAATCGTTGAATCCGGCAACTTTTTCTATCGCCGGGATGGCGACCATCTGTCCCAAGGAGGTGTCGGATTTATCGCCCACAAGTCTCTCGTTAACAACGTTGTAAAGATTGAGAGTGTGCCGACGAGGCGTACCTTATACTCAGAATCACCAAACGATATTCGCTGAAGGTCATACAGGTTTACGCACCAATCTCGGCACATCCCGATAAGGAGGTGCAGGAAATGTATGAGGATATCTCTAGAGCCATGCATTCCTCTAAAGCCCACTATTCGGTGTTAATGGGAGACCTCAATGCAAAACTAGGCACAAGAGAGAACGGTGAGCTGAAAGTAGGGAAATTTGTAATAAGGCAATGGAACCCAAGGGGCCAGCAGCTGGCCGACTTCATGGAGAAAGAGGGACTCTTTATTATGAACTCTTTCTTCCAGAAGCGGTCTCACAGGAAGTGGACCTGATCAAGACCCGACGGTCCGACAAAAAATGAGACTTGACTTCATTATGACGACCAGACGACAACTGTTCAGTGATGTCTCCGTGATCCCGAGGGTGAAAACTGGTAGGGATCACCGAATGGTTAGAGGCACACTGAACCTAACGTTTAGGTTAAGTTGGAGAGGTCTCGTCTAATGAAGTCAACGCTCCGTCCCCCTCGTGCTCTGTTCCAGAGTCCCGAAACCTTTCAGCTCGTGTTACAAAACCGTTTTGAGTGCCTAGAAGACTGCAATAAAGTGGACGATATGAGCGACAAGCTCGTGGAAACTGTCCATGCGGTCGGAGCTAAGTTTTGCAAGACCCCCCGTAGAAGAATACAACAATTGTCCGATCACACTTTTAATCTCATGGCTGTTAGACGGGAAATGAAGCTACATTCTTCAACAGATTTGACAACATACAGGCAACTGAACAGACAGATCTCCAAATGCATGCGGCGGGACTTACGCAACTTCAATACAGCTTGTATTGAAGAAGCGATCGAGCAGAACGAAGGCTCCAAAGTCTTTGCCAGAGATCTGTCTGCCAGAAAGAGCCAACTGTCAAAACTGAAGACCGAGTGAGGCAGCATCGTTTCCGGGACACCTGAGATTTTGAGTGAGATTGAGAGGTTCTATAGGCAGCTGTACACGTCATCGTTGAAGCAACACGCAAGTGTGAGTAACGATCCAAGAGCGAGTCTTATCCGACACTATTCTAAAGATATCGCGGACGTCAGTCTGAGCGAGATTAGAATGGCTCTACTGCACCTTAAAAAAGGCAAGTCCCCGGGCGAGGATGGAATTACAGCGGAGCTTTTGAAAGCGGGTGGAAAACCGGTACTTGAAGTCCTTCAGAAGCTCTTTAATTCCGTCCTCCATGGTGGCATTACTCCGGAGGCGTGGAGCAGATGTGCGGTGGTCATGTCCTTTAAGAAAGGCGACAACGCTTCTTGAGGAACTACAGACCGATTTCTCTTCTGAGCCGCGTCTACGTGCTGTTTTCGAGAGTCATTACGAATCGTCTCGCACGCAGACTTGACGACTTCCAGCCTCCCGAACAAGCCGGTTTCCGAAAAGGCTTTAGTACCATAGACCACATACACACCCTTCGGCAAATTGTACAGAAGACAGAGGAGTGTATTTATTATATTTGTATTTATTTCTCTTTGTCTTGCGTATGTGGACTACGAGAAAGCCTTTGATTCCGTCGAAATTTGGGCGTTGCTGCAGTCCCTTCAGCGGTGCCAAGTTGACAGTCGGTATACCGAAGTGCTGAAGTGTTTGTACAGTAGAGCTACGATGGCTATCCAAGTACAGAAACAGAGTACGAAACCTATCCAACTGCAGAGAGGTGTAAGACAGGGTGACGTCATATCCCCGAAACTCTTCACCGCTGCACTGGAAGACGTTTTCAAGCTTCTGGACTGGAAAGGATACAGTATCAACATCAATGGCGAGTACATCACTCACCTTCGATTTGCCGACGATATAGTCCTTATGGCAGAATCGCTGGAGGACCTAAGCACTATGCTCAATGACCTCAATAGTGTCTCCCAACGGATAGGTCTTAAGATGAACATGGACAAAACAAAGATCATGTTTAATGACCATGTCACACCTATGCCAGTAGTTGTTGGGAGCACTAAGCTCGAAGTGGTTGACGAGTATGTTTACCTGGGACAAATAGTCCGACTAGGTAAGTCCAACTTCGACCGAGAGGTCAATCGACGGATTCAACTCGGCTGGGCAGCGTTCATCAATGTAGTCGACGAATTACTGAGGATAACTCAAAAACTATTGGCCAGATCGTGATCAAATTTATATGGGACCACATGAGAAGCACAAGTTTTCTAATAAAATAAGAATAATCAAAATCGGCGTTCACCTGTAAAAAGTTCTGAGGTAACACACTTAAAAAAAAACCGACAAATTGAGAGCTTCCTTCTTTGAATTCGGTTAAAAAGAGAGCAGATAAGACGAAAGACAGAAACTTAGCCAATGTATCTGTTATTCTTAATACTTTTCGTTTCCCTCTAAAGAATATTATGTAATAGGAATGCAAATTCGATATAAAACCATATACAAAATAAGTTAGAGTAAAGAATTGTATCAAAACGTCCTGCTAAGCAATTATTTACAGGAAGTAGTGTGAAAGGATATAATTACGAGGCGAGGGTGCCGTGCGGTGCCCGCTCTTGTAATGGAGTTGAAGGAATAAAAATGTTTTCGGTACTGCGCAAACAAACATACTGACGCTTTTTATAAAACGTAGCTAGTGGTTCTTAAGCGGATATAATATTTAGTTTGTAAAGAATAATCCTTTTCGAAATTGTGAATCTAGGTACAGGATTTTTATGTGACTGTCTATAGAAAATATTGAAATTTTTATAGGATAGGGTGACATACGAGCACACAGTCCACGTGATGGTAAATAGACCCATAGGTATCTACATCTATCCTCAATAAATGATCAAAATTCAAATGCATTGTCACCCGTGAGGACTAAGATGGAAGGCCTCTTTTCCAGTAAAAAGTGTTTTTGGTTCTCTACACTCATCATACGAAACACAGCGGTGTAAAAATTTGAATTGTGGTTGAAAATGTGAATTCATTGATTGAAATTTTCAGAGGATATATTTTATATATATTATGTATAAAATATATCCTCTGATATATGTAAAAATAAAAAAATATATCCTCTGTATATTTTATGTGTTGATTTTGTTTATACTCTTATTTTATTTGAAAGCTGGTGCTTCTCATGTGGTCCATGTAGACTCTGACCCGTAGTTTTTGAATTATCCTTAAAAAAGCGTATTTAATTGACTTCGACTACATTGATGATGTTCTCTTTGTTTTTATTGAAGTCGGTTATACAAAATT
The DNA here is from genome assembly GCA_033319125.1 of Parnassius glacialis. Classification (NCBI taxonomy): domain Eukaryota; kingdom Metazoa; phylum Arthropoda; class Insecta; order Lepidoptera; family Papilionidae; genus Parnassius; species Parnassius glacialis. The sequence goes on from JAVANC010000013.1 coordinate 11,355,315, forward strand.
TTTAATTTAACCTATTATAGGTTCGCGTAGTGTATATTTTCTTTGCTATAGGTGTATCTAGTAACTATGAGATCATTTATTTTTGGTTTCTTACCTATCTTAATTACAGTAAATGTGTTTTCGGTTTCTGATTAATCACCATGAGTCTTAGATGTTTATTTACAGAGTCATTGGTTGCAACGTATCCAATGTAATTTTAATACGCTTTTATTACCTTCGCGTGTATCTATCTATCTTTCTAATTATCTATTTAATGGAATCTTTTAATATAATTTTCAGTAACTTGTAGACGGCTGATTGACTTAAAAATTTGCACTCGTATCAAGGACCAATGACAATATAATAACTTAATAAACTTATCCTAGTTTCTTGATCAGAATCATCAGGATAATTGTCTCTAGAATCATCACAGATCATTATCTATGCGTTTTTTTATAGGGTAAGGGTGACAAACGAGCACACAGTCCACCTGATGGTAAGTGGTTGCTGCGGCCCATAGACATCTACATCTATCCTCTTTTGCGAATCAAAATGCAGATGCGTTGTCAATCGTGAGGACTAAGATGGAATGCCTCATTTCCAGTAAAAAGGGCCTTCGGCCACCTGCAATCACCAAGCGAAACACGGAGGTAAACCTTTACTTCACGCTGGTATTTTGTGAGGACGTGGTACCACCCCGGTTCGAGCCGGTCCATCCGTGCGACAGCAAAATCTGCCGCGTGGCTCTAGCACTGTTAAAAACGTGTTTTTAAAGTTTTCTTAAATTTTAATATTATTGATGATCAATTACCATTAGGTGGGATTGTAGTTAGGCTCTGGCTTCGAATAATATAAAAAAAAAATAAGTTCGCTTATTTATAATACATTACTTATAGATATTTTGTATAAATATATTAAACGTTACTTCAATTATGCATTTCTATTTTTACATATATACTTTCTTCCGCACCTTTTAAGAGCATTCAATAAAAAATCTGAACTTTTAAATTTTTACAAATTTAAAAGTTTGGGTAGCTCTACTCTAAGTAAAGACATCACACGTTCAGCATCCGAGATCGCACCGTGTGTATCTTTGAAAGCTACCTTTGTGTAAACCGCTGTTGACAGTTAAAATATTCACGCCCATTGCCATCGGAGGCACTTACATATATATAAGGAATTCCCGGACGGAAGTTTAAAGAGAAAAAAATTAGGTGGCGATAAGCTAAAAGTAGTTTGCGAAAAGTCAGTTAAGTGCACTTGCAGCTTTAATTAAAACAATACTAAAAGTTAGTATTATTTTTAATAAGAAACGAAAGAATATAAAGATCATTTTAATTTCTTAATTTTTCAAGTTATGTTTATGAAACTTGGCATTTTGGCTCTTGATTAAAAATAAAGAAGAATGGTACTTTACATTGTTTGAAAATTCTACCCCGGTAGGGGTAAAATAGGGGTTGATAGTTTATGTGAAAGTTCGTCATTTTTCAAGTTGATTAAAAACAAAGAAGTAAGTATTTTACAGTTTTTGAAAATTCTATCCTCAAAGTGGTTAAATAGGGGTAGAATATTTGTATGAAATTCCGTCATTTTGCAAATTATATTCAGGAAATTTAGTATTTTAGCTATTGATTTAAAATAAAGAAGTATGTGTTTTACAGTTTACGAAAATTCCACTTCTAAAAGGCTTAAATAGGGGTCGGGAATTTGTATGAAATTCAGTCGTTTTTGAAGTTACATACACGAAACTTGGTATTTATTGGCTTTAGATTTAAAAAGAAGTACGTATTTTGTGGGCAAGTGCGAGTCGGACTAGCATACAAAGGGTTCCGTACTATAATACAAGACAAGTCTTTTTATAAGTATAGATGTACGATTATACAGGCTGTTTAACAGTAGCTCGCGCAAAAACAAAAGTTACTCATATGGGTCTCCATATATATTTAATTTTTTTACCTTCTTTATAATTTGTTTGTGGCGGCGGTGTCGTGGTGCCACAAGCAAAAAATATATCGAAGCTTAAATCACGCTAACAAAGTTCCGAAGTAAAATCTGTATATATAGAATAGCTCCAAACTACCACTCGGAGCATTGGCCGTTCCCGGAGCAGAACACCTTGCCCGGCGGGACATGTCCCTTTTTCCTTACACGGCCGCATGTTGTTATTCCGGCAATAGAAATATATATTCTGTAAAAAATTCAAATATCTACTTATTTAACCGTAGTTCATGAGATACAGCCGGTCATAGATGGACGGCCGGATGGACGGACAGGGGGGTCTTAGTAATAGGACCGTTGGCACCCTTTGTATGCGGAACCCTAAAAACATAGGTGTGGGTTTCACAGTTCTCCAAAGTGCGGCATTTTTAAATTATATATCTATGAAAATTGGTAAGCAATTTATTTTTTAAGTAATATATTTAGTTAGGGTATCAAGTGACTCCAAATTAGTTTTGGATACAAATATACATACCTACAACTACTACTACTACTAGTACTACATCATCATCATCATCAACAGATATAGAATAATAGAAGATGGTTATACTTTTAAAGTGCAAGGGCAAGTTTATCATTTGGTTGGTAGCCTATTATATCCATATTACCTTTACCTCAACAGGAGTCAAAATTTCAGCAAATTTATTGCATTGGTGAGGACGAAAGGGAGGCAAGTTTTTAGATGCATCAATTTTCCTTATCTTAAACCAAATCTGGTTAAACAATTGCAAGCAATATTGTATGACAATATTTCCTATATAAGGGACCTAAAACAATTCTTCAAAAGGTACCTGAAGGTTGTGATATGTTTCAAGTGGTTATTCATGCTGATAGAAAACCAGCCCATGCTCACATAGGACGCTTTAATGCACCGAGAACAAGTGAAGTTGCTCAGGTTGTTGCTTTTTATTACACTAACATGTAATCATGCAAAAGAAAGATATTGTAGATGTATTGCTGTTTCGTCAGAAACCACAGGATCGACATGACATTGTAGCACGGGTATTTCATTTAAATTTTAAAGTATTATTGGCACTACTAAAAAATGAAAATTTGTTTGGAAATTTCGTTGCATTCTGTCGAATGATAGAAGCGAGGTCTACCTCATCTTATCCGTATATTACTGTGGCTAGAGCAGCGCATTTCTCCTACCAATATAGAAAATCTCTTTTGGGCCGAAATACCGGATCATGAAGAAAATCGCGACCTTTATGAAATTATCAAAGCCAATATGATCCATGGGCCTTGCGGAAATTTCAACAACAAATCTCCATGTATGAAAGGTGGTACTTGTAGCAAAATGTACCCTCAACCTCTTCTGAAAGAAACTTGCACAGGTGAAGACGGTTACTCTAAATACAGGTGAAGAGGTCCCATAGTAAAGTTGTAATACCACCAAGTCTGGCCATAGTAGTAAAACTCTTTCAAAGGTTACCGCCAAAGTTTAGTTTAGTAGACTGGTCATGCGAGCGTGCTATTTTGACGCCTAAAATGACACAGTAGGTGATATTAACAGTCTTTTGCTATATTCATTTGAAGAGGAAAAAATTTGCTATAAAGCTGTGGATTCAGTGATATAAGTTGATGATGCAGTAAATTATCCCGTCGAGTTTTTAAATACGCTTAACCTAGCAGGCCTTCCGCTCATATTATCACCCTTAAACTGGGCGCACCAGTTATGTTATTGAGGAACTTAAAACCTCCGAAATTATGCAATGGTACCAGACTAAAAATGACAGCTCTCCATAAAAATGTTTTAGAGGCAAAAGTAATCACCGGATGTGCTCAAGGGGAATAGTTTTCACAACACGAATACCTTTAAGACCATCAGATTACCCTTTTGAGTTCTAGAGATTACAATTTCCCCTGAAAGTGTGATTCGCTATGACCGGGAGAGCTGCTTTTCTCACGGACAGTTTTATGTGGCCTGATCGAGAGTAAGTGTAGCAAGTAGTCAGGTAGCAAGGGAAAATAACAGTTGTTCTCACGGGGAAAATGTAAGGGCCTTACAGATTCTAGATGGATGAAGCCGCGGGAAGGAGTTTTGAATTAACCAAATTATATATTATAAAAAGTGAAAAGAAGTAAACCCTGAATGAAGAGAAGTAAAACTGAACAAAATATGGCAAATCCAAGCAGATCACCCTCCTCAAGGAGCACTAAATTTGTTTACAAATATGACCCTTTGGTAGTCATCGCTTTTCTTTGACGAACTGACCTACGACACTGCCGCTTTTACACATGTCTATACAAATATATGTTACCCTTAAATTTTATTTTTACACATGTATAGCGCGGTGTTTTATTGAATACTGGTAGGTACATTTAATTAAATACCTACAATACTATTTTTATAGGATAAGTGTGACAAGCAAGCCTACATTCCATCTGATGGTAAGTGGTTTTTGTGACCCATCCATCCTCGATTACGAATCAAAATGCAGTTATGCTGTCTCTCGTGATTACTAAGCTGGAATGCCCCGTTTCCAGTAAAAAGGGTCTCCGGTTCCCTACAATCACCATACGAAACACAGCAGCGTTAATATGCTATTTTACGCTGGTATTCTGTGAGAGCGTGGTCCTTCCTCGAAGTCCTTCCACTAATTAATATAGCTGCAGCATGGCTCTACCACGTAAAAATATTTTTAACATTTCTACTTATGTAATATATACGTATAAGTGAGTAATGGCCGTTGTCAGTCAGTCGCTCACACGGCGTGCGCCAACGCATGTCGGGGCGAACGGCCGCGCGAGAAACAATACACGTTCTATTATTTGACTCCTCGGCGACCTACGTCTGTTAGGGTGTCTTCACATTTGCGTCACTCAATATTTTGTTATGATAATTTGATCTCTTAATCTTATATCGTACTTTCTTTTACAGTGAGGTTAGGTTTAAGAAAAATGATTGTAAAATTGGTTTAAAGTAAGAAGTCGACGGATGCAGATGGCTCAGAACTGTTGTGCTTTGTGGGATTCTTTGGGGGAGGCCTATGTTCAGCAGTTTATTCAAGGGCTGTAATGATGACGATAATGATAAAAGAATGGGCCTTTACAAAGTTCAGATACTTTATATGTATGAGGATTTATTTATTTATTTAAACTTTTATGCACAAAAAATAAAATCGTACATATGGCGGACTTAATGCCTTAAGGCATTCTCTCCCAGTCAACCATAAGGCTAAGCAGAGATAAAGATATGGGAAGTAGTGCAGCAAAAATAAACAAATAACAAGTGAGATGCGGGGAGTAAAGACTGACTAAGAACCTTCGAAGGAGGCGGAGTCATAGCCGTAATAAGAATTTTTAATTTTTTGTTTTTTGGAGTGTAATGAGAACTTTTTACCCCTATTCAACCATAACCCCCATGACATCCTTTACATCATAGGCTATTCAAACCGACTAGTATGCCTAAAGTTCGAACCACCAGCAATTTTTCGGTTTTTGGCCATTTTGACCCCCTAGGAGTATAAGGAGAACTATTTTTCCCTATTCAACCATGACCCCCATGACATCCTCTATATGATAGGCTATTCAAACTATTCAAACTAGGCCTAAAGTTCGAGTCACCTCCAACTCATTTCTAGTCTTTACTTTCAATAACTTCCAATAAGAAAAAAGGTAACGAATTTCGAATAAACCAGCGGTATATAAAGGTATTCTATACATATATCATACAAATGGACACATAATATAAATACATTAGTCAAAGTCAACATAGACGTAAGTAAACCTTGACAACTACGGCAACAACAATTAAATAGCCTCTCTAGAAGCTTAGCAAAATTAAAACAAAGTAGGCAATCTTTGTTACGTCATGGTGCTGCTAAAGATAAATAAATTGAAATTATTATTTAAACTCTCCAAGAAAATCGTCTTATTTTTTTTGTTTCAAAATGTAAACTTATAATTGGAAGGCAGTTTAAGGCCCGTCTTTCAATTCTGGGACACAAAGTGAAAAGCACAATCACGATATAGTATTGTTTGCTGACGATACCTCTTTAATTTTAAAAATCAGCGGCAGTGAATTAATTATGACTATGTAAATAATGCTCTATCGAAATTAGTACACTGGTTTAACGCCAACAATATGCTCTTAAGCGGCAATAAGACAAAGTGTATTAAATTTACAATACCTAATGTAAAACATTTGAATACCAATGTGCTGTTAAATGGGGAGGAGTTGAGTCTTGTGGATACCACTGTTTTTCTTGGTATTACTATTGACGCGAAACTTCAATGGGGCCCCCATATATCTAAATTAGCAAGCAGACTTAGTTCTGCAGCATATGCTGTATGAAAGATTAGAAGTCTCACAGATGTTGAGACAGCTAGATTAGTATATTTTAGTTACTTTCATAGCGCAATGTCTTATGGAATTTTGCTATGGGGTAAAGCGATAATGTGATATTGAAGCTATATTTGTTTTGCAAAAGAGAGCCGTTCGGGCGATTTATAACCTAAATTATAAAGAGTCCCTCAGGCAAAAATTTAAAGAAATCAACATATTAACTTTGGCATCGCAATATATTTATGAAAATGTAATGCATGTACATAAAACATAAATAGCTTTAATAAGAATAAGGATGTGCATATTTTAAGCACTAGGAACAAACATAAGCTTGTAATGCCAGTTACTAGACTCCACAGAATCAGTAATTCATTTATAGGACAATGTATACGCTTTTACAACAAAATCCCAGAACATATTCAAAGTTTGTCAATAAACAAGTTTAAAAGTTTTATTAAAGAAAAACTGTACAAAAAGGGTTATTATAATATCAAGGAATACATGAATGAAAATAACCTCTGGGAATAAGGTGATCGCTACCATGCTGGTTCAAAAATCATTTAAAAGTTGCATAAACGAAATTATTGTTAAGTGAAATAAGTTTAAAAAAAAAGTTCCGCTGGGTTTCTTGCTGGTTCTTCCCAGGACAGAGGTATTTTCCGAACCAGTCGTAAATAAAAAATGACTTTCTATAAGAATTATGTAATAATCAATATTGAATAAAAAATTATTCTATTCTATTCTTAGAGGAAAAACTGAAAATGTTATATCATTTATCGTAGTGGTAGAGCCACTTTGCTATATATTCTGGCTGCAGCGCGAATGGGTTAGCTAGATTCGAACTGGAAATGGTCGAGTAGATAGAAGAAACACGTTCGTAAAGAATAACATCGTAATACCATACGTAGCACAGCTGAGGCTGCTTTGCTACGTGCGGTGAGTAATGGGAACTGGAGACCCTAACAGATGATAGGACTTCTTTTTTGGCTAGAAGTTTGTGTTGTCTGAGTAGGTACCACTCTCTTTCCTATGTCTCTCTTCAAGCAGCGATGCGTGCACTGCTGTGTAATACATAGAGAGCCAGTATAATAAATTATAGACTGAGAGGCATTCCATTTTAGTCGTCAGTGGTGACAACACATCTTCAGCCTTCATTGTATAAAGTTGCTTGAAGGTTTTAACGTGGAAGAGCCATGCTGCAGTTATATTAGTAGTATAGTTGTAGCGTGAAAGGGGACAGCTCGACCGAGGAAGGACCACACTCTTACAGAATACCTGCGTAAAATAGAAGCTTAACGCTGCTGTGTTTCGTATGGTGAGTGGAGAGAACCGGAGACCCTTTTTACTGGAAAAGAGGCATTCCATCTTAGTCCTCACGGGTGACAATGCATCTGCATTTTGATTCACAAATGACGATAGATGTAGATGTCTATGGGCCACAGTAACCACTTACCATCAGGTGGACTCTGTGTTCGTTTGTCACCCTATCCTATAAAAAAAGGTGTCCATGGACTGCAGTTGTCACTTGCTAACAGATGGACTGTATGCTCATTTGTCTTCTTCTTTAATTAAGTCTGCTGTTTTTAGCTTTTCTTAATTGTAAAATATTATTCAACTTACTACTATTGTTCAATTTACCAGGTAGAGCGTCTCTCTTGCCTCACAGCCAAGGTACAATTCAGATCCAGTTCTAAAGGTTAGAAAGCCAGTACATCTATATTTAATTCTCAGAAGTGACAACAGAGTTGAGCTTTTTATTGGAAACGAGACATTTGATTTTAGCCTTCAGGAATGACAAAGCTTATGAATTTTGATTATTAATTATCACAGAAACTGCGTCCACTTACCATCAGGTGGACTGTGTGCTCCTTTGTCATATGTTATATAAAAAGCCGTAATTTTAAAGTTGCTAAGGGTAAGGGTAGATTGCGAGAAAATTGTCACTATATTGTTATGTTTTTAATGCCGAGTGTCTGAACCATGCCTTAGGGTTAGCAGACTCACGGCTAAGTGAACGGCAAACGACAATATTCCTTTCATGGGAAATTGAAGTTTTACTTACCAGTCGTTAATGTGCACGTAGGGTTCCGACACAGGCTCAATAACAATTCATGCCGATTTGTTTCTGAATGCACGAGCACTGTACTCGTTTTTGTAAAAACTAAGTTCAACTTCAGTGCGTTAAATATTACCCAAGTTTATTAATATGTTATATAAGTTTTTCTTAAGTTCTTAACTGTGGTTATATATAGTAGACAGTTAATTTATCAAGGAAAATTTAATTTAACTGCTATTTTGCGTGGGTGTCCTTTTTTGACGTAGTAGAGTCATGCTGCACCTATGTTATAGTTGTAGCAAGAATGGATCCACTCAATTGGGGTAGGACCACGCTCTCACAAAATAACAGCGTAAAATAATTTAATGTTGCTATGTTTCGTATGGTGAGTGTAACGAAAACGAGGAAACAGAAACGAGGCATTCAATCATAGTAACAAAACATTTGCAGTTTGATTCTTAATATAAGATAAATGTAGAGGTCTGTGGGCCACAGCATTTATTTACCATCAGATGGACTGTGTGCTCGATTGTTACCCTTATTCTATAAAAAAGCCGGTAGTTAGAAGGTGGCTCTTCCATGTGTTAAATATTTTACCATATCATAACATTACAGCCTATAAAAGTCCACTGCTGAACATTGGCCTTCCCCGTACATAATCTCATAGGGGGGTTATTTTCCATAATTGCCACGCTTGGCAAGCGGATTGGCAACCGCAGATAGATATATTATTAAAGGCCACGAAGTATTTTGGCCATGGGTCAAACTGAGGCGGTCGTTTATTCTTAAACCGTTTAGAAAATTTGCTAGGCCATGTCGATGTTGATGTTGGTGAGCGGCGGTCCTCAAATTATCAATGGTTGATTTATATCAAACATGTGAGTGACTGCCTCGTTAGTCTATTAGTCTTCTGATATAAATATATGTAAATACCTTTATATAAATATAGATATTCACATATTTTGTTTTTATAGGATAGGGTGACAAACAAGCACACACTTCACCTGATGGTAAATGGTTGCTGTGTCCCATAGACATTTACATTTATCCTCAAAAACTAATCAAAATACAGATGCATCGTCACCCGTGAGGACTAAGATGGAATGCCTTTTTTGCAGTAAAAAGGGTCTCCGGCTCTCTACACTCACCATACGGAACACAGCAGTGGCAAGCTGCCATTTTACGCTGGTATTCTGTGAGAGCGTGGTCCTTTCCCGGTCGAGCCGACCCATTCGTGCTACAACTATACTACTAATATAGCTGAAGCATGGCTCTACCACGTATAAGCACGGCTCTACCACGTACGTATAATATACGTTACATAATAAATATCTTATGTTAGGAATTTTCATACAACACTACAAACGAACTTATAGTACACATGATAGTAAGTAGCTACTGTAGTGACATCCGCGGCTAATTTTAAATGAAGAAGGCTACAGATGAGTTGTCACCTCAGAGGACTAAGACGGAATGCTGCACAGCCTGGAATCATATCGCCTCTATACATTTCAGGCCGGAACACAATAGTGCAAGCACTGCTATTTGTCGGTAGAAGTACCTCTCCAGACAGACTTGTAGGTCGAAAAGTAGTCCTATCACCTAGTGAACGTATGTGACATAGTTGTTAAGGTACTGTATATCTAATTCTTTAATGTGATTTATAATGATGTCAAATATAGTTTTATTATATACAATATTAAAAACTATAATAATAAAAAACTAAAACTAGAAACTTAATTATCATATAGTCCTACTCCCCGCGGTATCGTGCCAAGAACGCTCGCTGCGTTTCTCCGCTGAATGACTAAACTTAGCCTTACAAGCCGCGGATGGAGTTCCTTCAGGAAATTCACCGCACGTGGACCCCACGGACCGATAGTCTGTCTCTACAGCAAATGGCACAAATATGTAGTCATCTCTCAGAGACTCATATTTGCGCCACTTACTCAGTTCAGCTGCCTCTGATGCCGCCCCGGCTCTAACGAGGTACCACTGAGATGAGAGGCCGCCAAAGTGTCTACGCCAGTAGCATCCCACACTAGGGTTTTACTTCGCTCCCAAGGGCCCAATGTCATACCGTTGGGTCTCCTGCCATCGTCTCTAAATATTCCACAACGCTCTAAAACCGAGGGAAAATTTATAGAGACAAGAGCCCTTCGGATGACATCGTTCAAAGAACTGTGTCCGTGTGTCGTGAAAACCTACCAGCGCTTTTCTTACATGAAAATCCGTGGAGCCCAAACTTGTCGACGCTGCTACCACAGAGGCACTGATGGGGTTGACAAATCGCCGCTCCTAGTCGGATTCCTACGGCAATGCGCAAGTTTTCCCCATCAAGTAATGTGCCGAGATTACTTGATGGTAAAGCGTGTAACCAGTGACAAGATTCCTTAGTTCCTTAGTAACTAAGGAATCTACTCACTAAGGCTTAGTCGAAACAGCTAGAAGGCGGTCTTCGGATCTTGCGGCGGATCTTGGTCACTATGGAAATTATGAAACAAATCTTTCTGCACGCCCCATACCAACGGAATATATCTAATTGTTTTTTTCATGATTTAAAAAACGTTTCTCCACACTCGAGTTTTTCACTCTATCGTAGAAACGCTTTACATACATAAATTACACATAAATAGACATCTAAACCTAGAACAATTATTTGTGCATCATACAAATAATTTTTCTGTGCGAGATTCAAACGGCGCGGTACCAAGATGTAGTAACATATCGATGTTCGATTGCAAGTATATTTTGATATAATCTACAATAATCAATAACGGAGGGTGTAGTTTTTGAAAACTTATAGAATAGAATAGAGCGATAAGATTCTGTCTTAGGTCACATTAGATATAAGATTTAACCATTGGCAGGTCTCTTGCCTAACGTGGACTTGCTGGCAGTTGCGAACATAAGCTGAAAAACATTCCAAGGCCGAAAGAGAAAATTTAATATGAGACAGGATGCGTAGGAGATTATATTGCCTGATTCTGTTCTGTGTGTACTTTTGTCGCACTCTTATAGATGCTGCGTCTAATAATATTTTAAAAATTGCCACTGTTTGTGGTCGAAATCATAAAATGACGTAGAAAATGGCAACCCTGCCGCCATTAATTAAGAAAAACGCAAAAAATAAATAATAGAATAAAACAAAAGAAAAAAAGACTTAAAATATTAATGAAGATAAAACTAAAATATCTGATTAAAACCTATCCAAACGACAACTAAAAGTAACATAATTTACCTTGTAGTAATATCCAACTTCTAGGAACTTAAAAGAATTCAATCATTGATATAAGTTGACGTGGTAAAGAATTATTTGCTCACATGTCGTCAAATTAAAGAGTTACTTGACCAAGCTTACATGGGACCACACCTTTCTAACAAAAAAAAAGTGTAATTAAAATCGGATAATGTGGTAAAGAATTATCGCTGAACTTACATATAGAGAACATTCCGAGAAATTAAGAAACTTCTCCAATATTGAAGTTAAAAAGGTGAAAAATTAGGTGTTGCAGCTTTGCCACGAAATGGTTGTGACACAGCAATGGCCGCAGCTTTGACAAAACAAAACTGGCGCTGATTGTCAGTGCGACCAGACTTTTCAATTTGTTGTCGGTTATTTTTTTTAATTAATCGTAAATATACTATATACTTTAACAGTGGTAGAGCCACGCGGCAGCTTTTGCTGTCGCACGGATGGGCCGGCTCGAACCGGGGTGGTACCACGACCTCACAGAATACCAGCGTGAAGTAGAGGTTTACCTCTGCGTTTCGCTTGGTGAGTGCAGGTGGCCGGAGGCCCTTTTTACTGGAAATCAGGCATTCCATCTTAGTACTCACGGGTGGCAATGCATCTGCATTTTGATTCACAAACGAGGATGCCATCAGGTGGACTGTGTGCTCGTTTGTCACCCTTATCCTATAAAAAAAAATACTAGTTCTAGAAGATTGGAGTTGAAAGTGTAGATTCAGGGACATAATTCATATACAACATATACTTATATTTGCATAAAAATTGGTACCGTATGGCGGTATTTCAATTTCAAATTTCATCATCAGCCCGTATAAGTTTGGTGCTGGGTATGGGTCCCTCTCATTATAGGGACAATTTGTGTTAATCATCATGATTGGAAGGATGGACGATGGCAGAACCTGATGTCTTTTAACTTTGGCGCTTTTCCCTGTCATCGGTATTGGTACTTCACGTCTGGTTTAAACGGGACAGTTATACCGCCATCTATCGAAAGCCATTAGAACTTATGACATTTTATAGGTGTTTATAAAAAAAATCCTTTACAATACCAACGAGATTGACACGATCTTATAAGACAATTAATAGAATCTGGTGTTACTTTGCGGAAATCCGTTATATTAAAGACTAGCTGTTCCCTGCTACATTACAAACAGGCACTTCGATTTTATTTATTTGTATAGATGTTAAAAATAATTTTTAACATATTTACGTGGCAGAGACATGTTGCAGCGCCATTGTGGTGACAGTTCAAATGGGACGGCTCGACCTGAGTATGACCACGCCCTGACAGAATACTAGCATAAAATAAATAGCAGCTTAATGCGGCTGTGTTTCGTATTGTGAGTGTAGAGAAGCGGAGATCCATTTTACTGGAAAAGAGGCATTCCATCTCAGTACTCAGGGGTGACAACGCATTTGCATTTTAATTCTTAATTGAGGATAAGTGTATATGTCTAAGGGCCACAGCATCCACTTACCATCAGGTTTCTTAATTTGTTACCCTTATTCTATAAAAAAAAATCTGATTTCACTATCACATCTTTAATACGACCTTACATATTGATATCGAGATTAAAATTACACATTAAAAATATGCATAGGGTTTTATTTGCGACATCTGCAGAAAAATGGATTTTATGTAACCTAGAATAGATTGAACACAAGCTTATTTATTACACGTAAGCACTTAGCATACGTGTGCGGCGCGCTCAATTGAATAGAAGAAAAAGTTGGTCGCTTAGTTGGCTCTGCGAATAGAAAACGCGGAAAAGTTGCCGTGCTAGGCAGTTTCAGATCGAGTTTCATACAAGGGAGAGGTGAGTGTTTGTTACAATTTGTCTTGTATTTTAGAACACGCTCTTATAAATCGTTTTAAAAATATTTAAATCACTCACACACTCACTACAGCCACAGACTAAATAATAGTACAAGAACTACAGCCCATCGTAATTCCACCGCTGAACATCCCCCCCCCCCCCCCCCCTCATAGATTGCCATAAAATAGTCCCCAGGCAAAGGCAGGCATCTAAATAACTAAGTAAAAATAATTATTTACGTAGTAGTATGAAATTAATTTTGCTTTTTTTTTTAGGAGGGAGTATCTATATACAAAAATAAATATACTATAATGAATTTTGCTAGAGTGTGGTAGACTTTAAACGGGTCACCGTACAACGGTGTTAATTAGCGGCAAACGGGCCACAGTATTCACTTACCTTATCACGCAACTTTTTTATATATATTACACAAATTCTTCATACATCCATTGCTGAACATATGCCTCCCTCAAGGAATACCATAAAGCACGGCCCTGAGCCACCTGCATGTCTTACCAGGCCGTCACTCCATCTAGTGGGGTTCGCCCTACACTTCGCCTACCGGTACGAGGCTGCCACTCGAGAACGTTTTTTCCCATCGGTTGTCGGTTCTTCTAGCTATTTGGCTGGCCCATTGCCGCTTCAGCTTACTACTCCGTTGGGTAATGTCGGTCACTCTGGTTCTACTGCGGATATCCTCATTTCTAAGTTTATCACGCAGAGGAACTCCGAGCATAGCCCTCTCATAGCTCGCTGAGTCACCTTGAGCTCCATCATACGGCTTTTTTATACTTTTTAATAATTACTTACTCTTTTTAACATTATTAATAGATAGATTTATACATTGTCTGGTAATAAAGTCTATTGATACATGAATACGTATCATGTATCATTAGACTTTATTATAATGTACAAAAAGACGAGTTGACGACATGATTTACGTAAGATAATATTCATTATTCACTATTCATTCATTCATTCTTTCAAGCCAGATATTTGCCACAGATGCTACGCATGGCAGGCGGGTTGGCAAATGAAGTTTATTATTTTTTTGAGCAAACATTTCACCCGATGGCAAGTGTATGGTGTAGCCCATAGACATCTACGTCTGATCAAGAATCAAAATGCAGATGCGATGTAACCTCTGGAGATACAATCGACCAAGTACGGGTCGGACTCGCGCATGAAGGGTTCCGTACCATTACACAAGTTTTTAGTAGGGCAGCCTCCTTTAATTTATTATATAATTTATTTTTATCATTTGCTTTTATAGCGGCAAAAGAAATACACATTCTATGAAAATTTCAACTGTCTACCTATTACGGATCATGAGATACAGCCCGCTGACAAACAGATGGACGGACGGACGGACAGCGGAGGCTTAGTAATAAGGTCCCGTTGGTTACCCTTTGGGTACGGCACTGTAAAAAGTGTCCGGTACTCTACACTCACCATACGAAACACGGAAGCATTAAGTTTCTATTACTACAAACATAATATATCTGCAGCATGACTCTACGAGTATCACGTAAAACGTTTCACAATTTTCAGACATACAGAGTCCGTCGCCAGAAATCACAATAAATAGCAAGACATCCATGACAATGCTGATGTCTTATATATTATAGACTTTTCTATTTCCGGGGATTATGACACAAACATAGAAATCATTCTCGAAAGGTACAGTATTAATATGGAACAACTCTATCACATCATAATTCAAGTGTGACATCGTCGGTGAACCTAGTTCATAAAAAACGAACATTATAATAGTAAACGTTTAACACACCAAGGGTGCGCGGACGCAGCAGAGGAGAGGGGGTGCGTTGACCTCGCGTTGGCTTTACGAGTGCATTTGCACAGTGACACCCCCCCTTCCCCCCGTTCCTCCCCCTCCGTCTCAAAGCTTCCTCCTCCCGCCGCCGACATGCGTGCACGCAGCGCGGCGATTCTCGAAATCGCAAAAACCTTCCAATTATTATACGGGACCGTCCTGGACAAAAAGTTGAAAAATCGCCGACGAAATGGAGCGTTGGCGACTTGATTATCTTGTACTTACTGTATGTATCAAGTCGGTAAAAGCCTTGACGCATTCCAAATTTATTTGTTTATTGTTCTTCCAAGATCACTTTAATTATCTTTCTAGCCTGATAGGGTTGATTATGTAACTACATAATCAACCCTATGTCTAGCCTAAAATATTTTGCTTGTAGTAACAAGGCTAGACTAGATCTTCATGATAAATTACTTAAAGTAACAGCCTATATAAGTTTTAAAGTTAGGCTAAGATTTCTTTTAACTTCTGACAGGTTTTTATTTCAAGATAGAGTCAGTCGCTTTGCCCTAATGCGTGCTTCAAATGCAACCGAAACGTCTTTTTTGATTTCCGCCTTGTTTATTATTCTCAGGCATCCAGGCTTTCTCAAAATGTTTTCCGGACACTTGGCACTCTTTTTAACATTATAAGTGGGTTCTCTTTTACATATATCATCATCATCTCGTTCATCTTCCCGTTCATCATTCCATGGGTGTTGTAATAGGTGTCAGAGCCAAAAGAAATTGGAGATGGACAGCAACATCTTACTGATAGTAAATAAAAAAATAAAAATAAATTACAATTGTCAACCTGCCTGTCAAGTGTGACAACTATGATGAAGATCCCGAAGGAGGTAATCAGTGGGGGAGGCCGACGTTCAGGAGTGGACTTTTAATATGTTATAGCGAATGAATGAAAAAAGAGGACATTTCCGATTTCGACCATGACGACGACCTTTGACAGACGACGACAATTTAAATATGTACCTCAAATATAATGCGAATAGACATCCGTTTTTGGCGATGTTTGTGCTGTTAGTGAAGAGGCCTTTACCAGTTTCATCGAACGCACTGAAGACACACCACACGAACACTCACGCGAAGTTTTCTTGTCTTTGAAGTCGGTTTTCAACATTACATCATTACAAAAGCCCTTCACAAGTCCACTGCTAAACATAGACCTCCCCCAACGAATGTGACAAAGCACGGTCCTGACCTGGGCCACCTGCATTCATCAACTACCTGCATCTCTTACCAGGTCGTCACTCCATCTAGTGAGGGTCCGCCCCTTCGCTTACCGGAACGGCTTTTATTTTATATTAAAAGTATTTTTTTAATAACCGAAAAACCTGGCTTGAGTTGTGCCAGTCACAAAAACTTTGTTTCATTACCACTTGCACATGTATTTACTTGAAGAAATCTTAAGTGACGGGAAGACAACACAAATCATGTTATCATCTCGTCAGGTAACATCTTAATTGAGACTGGTTGCAAAATATTGAGCAGACTTTGTTGCATTATTATTAGTCATACTTAAGGTAACATAGGTTTGCATAATATTATATGCTAACAAAAGTAGTGTTCATATTGAATTTGCTTTTATATTATATTTTTTTACCCTGAAATATTGACTATTTTTTCCGTATCTTGTCCCTATTGAAAAATCCATATTATGGCTTTATTGCGTATAATGGTAGCGAGTAGCTTTACTAATTTGATTAATTTTAATTTAAGAAATGTTCTTACTTCTTTGAGGTTGTTCTTGGACCTCATATACAAAGATTTGCGATTTCTCAACGTTTGTACTCACTAGAAAATGCTATTCCGTGGTCCGATTAATATATCCATACCGGCGACGGGCAGCAGTGTCAAAGTTTCGAGACTCCTGGTACTGCAATCGTCCATCCTTCTGTCCAGTGTAACGGTTAAAGCCAATCCTCCCTACAACGAAAGAATCCCACGCTCATCTATGGACTTTAACCGGAGAAGTTTTTTTTATGAACCCGTTTTCTTAGACTTAGACGTTTTTGCTTTTTTAGGATGAGTGAATTTGTGAATAGGCTTTTTTAATTGCGGAGATTAGTCTAACACCCCTTCTGTCTGGATGTTTTAGACGTAACCTTTTTATGCCTCTCTCCCTTGTCTACGCCCGGTATACGAGACCTTATTTAGGTATTCGATTATTTTTTCTTAGTGTTAGGAAACTAAGTTTTATTGGCCCCAACGATCCGAAAGAACTAACGTTATAATGTGAGGTTAACCGCTCTCGCATCGTATCAGATCAACTGGGCCCTTTCCACATTATAAGGATTTGATTATGACAAATATCAGTGTTAACAGACGGTTTGGCGATTGCAGTAACAGATGTTTCGCACCCTTGTTTCACGTGGTTGGTATGAGCATTCTACTACATTTCTAGACAGTGAGATTCTTCTGGCATTTCCCCTAGCCGCCTATTATACAGCTACGGGATAAAGGCTACCTAAACGTAGTGTGTAGTGGCGGTGTAAGAATATCTACTACGTCATACGTGGGTGTCGTAAGAGGCGACAGAGGGAAACAAACCGAGGAGGTTGGCAACAACGTCTTCCTAATAACAACTTAAAATAAAAAATGGGGTTGCCTACATAATATTGGTGAACGCTGCTGTGTTCCGTATGGTGAGCGTAGTAAACCGGAGATCCTTTTTACTGGTAAGTAGATATTCTATCATCCTCAGGGGTGATCACGCATCTGTATTTTATTATTATTTGATTATTAATCGAGGAGTAATGTCTATGGGCCACAGCATACACTTACCATCAGGTAGACTGTGTGCTCGTGTGTGATATCTTCTGTTGTGACTGTTTTTAATCCGGTTAAATTCTTAGTAAGAGTCAGTAGGTAGTTAAATTTTTATCACTAAACTAAACGAAGAGTAATAGCAGACCACACGCAAAGTGTTACGTGTTCATTGGTCTCCAGTGATACTGGAGCGAACGCGGCAAGTAAAAACAGGAGGGACGGCTTTTAGTAGCGGTGTTGTTTGTGCATCCCGGGCGCGGGTGCTGAGCAAACATGTCTGCGTGACTTCGGCGTCGCCGTTCGGTACGGTTGCCAGCCATAAAGTAATTTCTGCCGACTTAATAATGGTAAACTGTTGGTTTAATAATGGAATCTGTATTATACATTTGAAGAAATGTAAGCCAAAAATGTAAGTAAAAAATGTAAGGATGTAAAATATTTATTGACATACTGTTTAATTTTGTTTAACTGACACAGGGATTGAAAAAGAGAGTTGTTATTTAAGTTGGTTTCATTTTAAGTTCGGTTGCGTTTTTAAATACTGATCAGAGGTTTCAAGTATCGTGTTGAAGAGGAAAGCTTGGTGGCGTTTTAGTTCATTTTATTTTTATATTTATCATTATTTCTATAAAACAAGACAGAGAGAAATGAGCAATTGCACTGTGTCTTCAGACAAATATTGCGGTTTTGTGATAATGGCTGTAAAATCAAAATATCCATAAAGTTTTCATTTGATTTTTAAACTTTTTAATTTTTATGTAGTATAGTCACACTGCAGGTAAATTTGGCTGCAGTGTAATTGGGTCGGCTCAAACCAGCTTAGACTACGCTTTAACAAAATGTCAACAAGAAATAGTTGCCTAATGTAAATTAAATTTATTTAGTGGGTCTCTTAAATCGTTTTAGTTGCTAAATTAAAACTGCACGTACCTATTTTGTATTTTTGGTAGATTTATTCATATTTCTCAGTGATAATCTAGGATTAATGTAGGTATATATGATCCACACCATACCCCATCCACTTAACCTCAGTTTGATTGTATGCTCGTTCATCCGCCGTATTTTTATAAAAACTCTATACTGAACTTGGACGACGCAGTTATATTTTTTCCTTAAAAATATCGAATAAACTTAAAATACAAAGAATTTTCATATATTCATTAAATAGCATTACGTATTAAAAAGACGATGAAATGAAATATTCAACGAAGGAACAATAAGTTTTCATACCATTCTAAACGAGCACACAATCCACCTGTTGTTAAGTGAATGCTGTGACCCATAGACTATATCTATATCTTGCACTATATCTATATCAACTTTTTCTAACTTACTTGAGAATAATGAATCCATCGTAGAAAGTGAGAGATCAGGTATGATTTTGAAATGTTATTTCTAGATTTATTTACTAAAGAATTCATGTCGCATTGAATTATTAAGGATAAAATTATAAGCTGTCTTCTATAGGATAGACTCATGCCCGTCTTAAACAGTGGACTGTCACTGATGACTAATAAAAAAGAGAAAAAAGAACCCTTGTGTCTGGTACTGCGCTCACCAACACCTCTACCATACATTGGGATTATTTCTTGTCCTCTTAACTTAAAGTGTATTTGTATAAATGTCTATGTATAACAGGTATATTAGTAAATATAATCAAATATATTTTTTCCACACAATCAATTATTTATACCATATTTAATAATTATAAAGCAGCCTTAGAATTTCCCAAATATTGTTGGTAAAATCCTTGATGTGGCAACACAAGTTGGCTTATTGTAGTCCCAAGTCTGCTGACGACTTGCAGCTAGTCGCCTTCGACCTCTACCACTGACATCTAACACATTATTGTTTACATACCCGGCAAGTTAATTCTCATTGCTGAGTTCCTGTTTTACAAAAGTCGGAAAGTAATTAAAACCTGGTAATTTTAGTCAAATTCATAAACCTTTATGAAATTATTTTAAGAGCATATATACATACCTACTTGTTATATATCACATGGTAGTTAAGCAAACCGTTCTCAGAATTTTTTTTTATGCCAGAGATAAAAAATATGCGTCAATTCAAACTGGAGCAGCGTAAATGACTCTATCGTTTGTCGTTTATCTTTATATATAAAAATCAACTGCTGTCTGTTAGTCTCGCTAAAACTTGAAAATGGCTAGGCCGATTTTGATGAAATTTTTTGTGTGTGTTTGAGTGGATCTCTGGATGGTTTAAAATTACAATTGGACCCAGTAAGCGGCGCTGGTGTCGAGATCAAAAAAACCATCCGTGCGAAGCCGGGGCGAGTTGCTAGTCTTATATCCTATTTCCTATTAATCCTACTAATATTATAAACGTGAAAGTTTGTGGGGATATATGGATGTTTGTCACTCTTTCACGCAAAAACTACCATATGGATTTTAAGGAAACTTTGCAATAATACGTAGGTCACTCAATTCGAAATTTAAAAATGGAACGCACCCGTGTTATACATATATACTATTATAATATATATAATATATTATTATGTTTCTAAAAGGCAAATTTATTTATAAATAGAACTCCATAAGCCAATTGCTCAATATTAAAAAAACAAAGTTTTATTAATTTTCCCGCGCTTTTCATTTAAAACGATGGATCTTAACCGAGAACATTTGCGCGCTATGATATATTATGATTTAAAATTTGGTTTAACTAAACAATTAGGTTTACAACGGTTACAATCAGCATTAGGGGGTTACAATGAGCATTAGGACTCAGCTCCATCACGCACAACAATTTTTAGGTAGTTTCCTGAATTCAAAAGGGGTAAAATTAATCTTAAAGATGACCAAAGAACCAGGGCCCCGGTTCTTTGGTCATCTTTAAGAAGAAGATGCAAACACTGTACGGCAGAAAATGTATGGACTACTGAAATGTTGGAGCGAGAAGACTCACGAATCACATATACGGACATCGAAAAGATTTTAGGCATTATTTCGGGGAGCATTCATACCATCCTACATCAACATCTTGAAGTGAGGAAGCTTTTTGTCGATGGATCCCTCGTTTGCTCTCCGAAAGCGAAAAACAGGCTCCTGTAGATTGGTGCCATGAAATGCGTCTACGTTTTGAAAACGGGGCATCTAGGCGTGTTTCAGAAATCGTTACTGGTGACGAGACATGGATCTATCAATATGATCCGGAAAATAAAAGACAATCATCGGTATGGGTCTACTCAGAAGGACAGTTACCGACAAAACTACAAAGACCTCAAAACGTCGGCAAAAAAATGGTGGCGAGTTTTTTTTCACGAAGCGGACATTTGTCGATGCTGGAAAATTGTAGGTCAGTCAACTCTGAATGGTATACTGCAGTTGCATTACCCAAAGCTTTTAAAGCTGTGCGGGGGAGAAGGCCAAAGACTTGGCTTCGGGTGATCATGCTGCATCACGATAACGCCTCTTCAAATACCTCCCATAGAACAAAAGCATTCATTGAGGTATCTAGTGTTGAAACTCTAAGTTACCCACCCTACAGTCCTGACTTAGCTCCTTGTGATTTCTTTTTGTTCCCAAGAGTCAAAGAAAAAATAAAAGGCAAGTTTTTTTTAAGCGCCGAAGAATCCGTGGCTGCCTACGAAGAAGCGATTTCCGCCCTGTAAAAATAAAATTAATTGAACTTTGTTCTTTTAATATTGAGCAATTGGCTTATGGACTTCTATTTTTAAATAAATTTGCTTTTTATAGAGACATATAACACGGGTGCGTTCCATTTTTAAATTTCGAGCATCTCAAAACTTATTGAGTGACATACGTATAGCTTATACATCAAAATAACACATAAGCTATAATTTATAAAAATATTGCGTAAATTGGCCAAAATATAACAATAAATATTATGTAAGTCTAAAAAAATCACGCAAAAACCTGTGAACCGATTTGGATGGGACTTTCACTGGCAGATAGCTGATATTATAAGGAGTAACTTAGGCTACTTTTATTTTATGGTTCCGCGCGAAAAAATTACACACGGGCGTAGTCGCGGGGAACAGCTGGTATAACTTATGTTCACAACAATGGATGTTTATGATCTCTTACTTAAATTTATTAGTGTTTTATAATTACTTGGCCATAAATATTTCATCCATATTGACCATTAATATGATCATCATCCTCATTAGGTATTTCATTAACCATTCAGCTCTCCCATCGATCATATCGAAGCCCAGTAAGGTAATTTTTGTCTTTCTATTGATAATTAATCACATAGTATATTAAATTTAAAGACAAAAATACTTATATTCAATTCTCCCAAAGAGATTTAAATATATAAGTATACTACTACTTAAATGTCTTTGAATTCTCCCAAAGAGGGCATCCACAACTTTTTCTGCCACCAGGGCGGCGCCACTTTACAGTGAGGTAAAATATTTGACAGATTTCTTAGAGGGGGACGATAATTTCTTAGGAAAATGTAATATTTAAGGTTTCTTGCCGTATTGTTAGTTATATTTTATATTAATTACATTAGAAATGATTAAGCCAAACTATAAATATAACTTAAAGTAGAAACATTAAAAAAAGAGTTATAAAGTGCAAAAAATTAAAAATCAAACCACTGACACATTGTGTTGTGTATTAATATAATACTCAAGATAATGATAAACTATTATTTAAAACTAATTTCTCAATTAACACACTATGTAACGAAAAACTTTACCTCAGTCACAACTAGCGAAATCTGGTGAGTGGAAGATTATTAGCCCTCATTACATGGAGATTTTAATATTATACGTATCTAAAGAGTTGCCGTGCAGTGGCGGCGTAAGAGATGTGGACTCCGTATCATCCTGTCGTGTCGTAAAATCGTGGTCAGAAAATAAAACAGGAGATGGGCATCAGAAACCTCCATATAACAATCAAAGTAATAAAAAAACTGCGGTTGGCAAACACGTCTGTCAAGCCGCATTTAGGAATAAACTTTTGATTCCCCCTGAACGGGTTCTCGCCTTATAGTAGAGGGGGGGGGGGGGAGCGGGGAGGCTTAGTAGCCGTGGCTTGGTCAGGAACCAGAGGCTTGACCGAGGTGAAGGGCGAGCCCACTTCGGATGTGTTTTGGTGGGCTGTGGCTGCGGCGTCCTCTCCACTAGGTGGAGTCGCGGTGGAAGAGGAGTATTGGTGTAACGAGGCACCACTCGCCCTATCCTCCCCGACTATGGGGCCACACCTTTGATGCGGTGGTGGTGGGGCTGTGGGCGGTTCGGAGTGTCGATGTTGCGAGGCGCCGCTGACGCTGGTGTCAGGAAAGCCAGTGCTTAAGAGTGCTCGTTTTTCCTAGTCGCATAGCCCTCGCGGATCAGACAAGGGGGCGTTCATTGCGCAAGTGAAATTGGAGGCCGCGGAGGAAGGTGCGCCTTACCTGAGAAGGAAATGGGGGAGGAGAAGTCTGCCATGGTGCGGCCGGTGCTTGTGGGGCCGCGGATGTGTACAAAATCGTCCGGTGGCCCTGCCAATATGCGGCGAAGTTGGAACACCATGTAGTTCTTCCGGGGGCAATGCCCCCGCGTAAATGAGCTATCCTTATGAGCATAAACTAAGCAATTCATAATCAGTGTCATAATCAGTGAATAGCCTAAAGCTTAGACCTTTTAATACCTAAGGACTCGTATCATTTATCATAACATTTATGTTGTTATTTAGTTTTTTATAGTATCCATAAAGTTGTTAAAGTGACATTTAAGGGCTATCTCGATACATGGTTGTGCAGCTTAGATTAAGCAGTGTAGCTCACAGGTTAAGCTCTCGCCGTAATTTTCGCCAGCACCGATAAAATCGTTAACTGCAATTTTAAGTAATTGAATATTCGAAGTGATATGTGGTGAAGTAAACTATCGTGAGGAAACCTGCCAGTCTGAGGAATAGAATGTATATATCGAGGAATATAGTATATAACAAGGACATGTGAAGTCGGCCAAAACGTCAACTCTCTCATAAATAAGAGGAAGCCTGTGCGAAGCTGTGGGACGTATAAAGGTTGTAATATATTTTATAGGATTGGGTGCACGAGCACACAGGTGACCTGATGGTAAGTGGTTACTGTGGCCCATAGACATCTACATTTATCCTCATTTGCGAGTCAAAATGCAGATGCGTTGTCACCTGTGAGGACTAAGATGGATTGCCTCATTTCCAGTAAAAAGGATCTCCGGTTCTCTATACTCACCATACGAAACACAATAGCGTTAAGCTGCTATTTTACGCTGGTATTCTGTGAGAGCGTGGTCCTTCCCCGGTCGAGCCGACCCATTCATGCTGCAACTATACAATTAGTATAGCTGCAGCATGGCTCTACCACGTAAATACTTTTTTTATTTGATATAGTGAAGTCATATCCCCTTATGGACACAGGCATCTGCATGAATAAACAATCTTCATCGTATGTTAATGAGTGGACTTTTGATAAGCTGTAATGATGTTGATGAATACTAGATAGTATATCACCACCTATCAAAAGCTACAAGATCTTGACATCCTTTCGTATTGTTGCTACTTACGACAACATTTTAACGGAATAGGGTGATGAATTCTTGTACGAGAATATCACACCGCGAAGATTTCACGTATTTAAAGAATTTCATTATATTTTCTTCACAAAATAAACAAATTACAAGTGACAGTTACGCATTTTATTTCTCTTGAAATTTGTATGCGATGTTATGGAGTGAGTTAGAAAGTTTTAAGGACGGACTTATAAAGGACAGTAAAAACTTTTTATATCAACAAAGAAAAAGTTTTAGAATCGAACACTGTCCCTTGTTAGCATGATTTCAATAAATTTCCATACATAAATTTCAAGGTTTATTTAATTAACGTTGTAACAAACTTGTTATTTATGCAGATAAAATTTTAATAAAAAAAACTTACATTAATTTTAGATATACGGAGCTAAAAGAATAATATTTCTTGAATTTTCTTCATAATTTCAAACATCTCTAAGCGATTTACGCATTTACATCTGATCCTTAACCGAGGATAGATGAAGGTATCAATGAGACTCTGCCTCCACATGCTATCTGCAGGCCTGTTCCTTGATTGTTGAAATCACATTGATATTCGCTTTGTAGTACATTGCGGCGCTTGCTATATTTTTTCTATAAGGGCTACCACGGCTCGAAAAACATATGAAGCAATGTACTATAAAGCGACTATCGTTTTGATGTCAACAAAGTTAGCGAATAAGTGTGTATTAGTAGAGTATTTTAGTAACTGCAGTGTGAAACGTGTAAAATATTGATATATGAACATACCTCAAGATCATGGTTTATGTCCAGTACGTAATTGCAGATTGCGCTTTGCGTGAAATGAAATGGGAAAACTTTAATAAATTAATAAAAAAAAATGTTTTTTATCTTATTAACGGCAAGTCCACTACTGATCATGGCAACTATGGAAAGTATCAACACAATGTGACTATAAATGTGATGTCAACAATGTTACTCGATAGTAAAATAATAAATCGTTATAATATATCAATATTACTACACAGATTGAATATTTTTTCAATAATGTACTAAGGAGAAATATAATCGAACTAGTTGAACATGAGAGTTGAAAAAGCTATGTACTTCGCACGCCTCGAAAAGCTTTACAAACTAAGTCGGTCCGAAAAACCCGCCACTCCAAGTATTCAAATGACGAATAATCGAGTCCCACTTATCGTTGGGTCGTGATATAAAGGACATATCTTTATCCGGTCCTTCAGTACAAGAAAATGATTGATGTAGTAATATAAAAATTAAAATATGTGCTTATTTTAATGGCGTTCGCGTTTGGATAATGCAGAAGGAAAAAATTACATTTATTAAAAAGTAAAATTGACGAAAGTACGAGCCGACATCGAAATGAGAAATAATTTTATGCTTTTTAGTTTTTATTAAAAGTAATTTATTTGGATGGATGGTAGATATGATAAGGATATAGAACGAGTGAATGCAGGAAATAGAGTGAATGGCACGTATGACAATTCACAATGCTGTGTTAGTGCCTACTTTAATGTATGGTAGTGAAAGTTGGATGTGGCAGAAGAAGCACGAGAGTAGAATAAATGCTGTAGAAATGCGGTCATTAAGGAGTATGTTAGGGATGAATCTGAATGACAGAGTGAGAAATTGTTTAATAAGAGAAGAGTGTGGTTTGCAAGATGATGTTGTGACCAGGATTAAGAAAGGAATGCTTCGGTGGTTTGGTCATGTAGAAAGAATGAATGAGGAAAGAGTGACAAAGAAAATTTATGTTGCAGATGTGAACGGCAGAATCGGGAAGGGTCGCCCTAGGCGAAAGTTTATCGACCAAATTGGCGATATATTGAAAATGGGCCAAATCAAGAGTACCGTTAACCGACGAGCGTGTATGCGTAGGTATATGGATGTGGAGGAAACGAGAGTGGTCTGTCAGGATCGTGCCAAATGGAAGTCCATAGTCTCTGCCTACCCCTCTGGGTGACAGGCGTGAGTGTTTATGTTTTTTAATTTATTTTACCCTTTTTAGTGGAGTATGGAATATCACACTATGAATGTCGTGTTAATAGTTTCATTAAAACCTTTACCCTTAGGGGTGGAATTCTTTCTCCATATTTACATGGACTATCTCTGAAGCAAATTAAATTTTACTGTTTTATAAAAAAATATCATCGAAATAGGTCTTGACGGAAAAATTTTACACGTTTTCTCGCCTAGCCCCCATCCGCCAAATTCGTACCTTCCGATAAGGAACTTCGTTTCAAAAACACACACTGTCGAGGTGTGAGTGTGTCTTGAAGTCATAGTTTATACAGTCACAGTTTATACAGAAGCACTAAGCCGACCACTTGTCCAAACGAACCTGTGCTCAATTTTTTCTCGATAAAATTGGAAATCCCTTTTAAAGGTCTGCAACGAACTGCAATTCCTCTGGTGTTGCAGTTGTTCATGGATGGCGGTAGTCAAATACCATTAGGTGAACAATGTATTTCTACATATAAAAATCAATTGCCGTCCGTTAGTCTCGCGAATACTCGCTAGAGGCTGGATCGATTTTGATGAAGTTTTTTGTGCATGTTTGAGTAGGTCCCTGGATGGTTTAGATTCACATTGAACCCGGTAGGTGATATCACCCATGCGAAGCTGGGGCGGATCGCGGATACTTGTTGTATGTGATTGATAAATTTCTTTAACCTGAATATCGAAAATTGGTTCAGATGCAGTGTCAGACATACGGGTACAATAAAAAAAGACCCGAAAACAAACACTTTGGATTTCTGCAGAAAATTTATAGCTGAGGCTACTATTTCAATACAGGACCCTGAACTCAATTGTCAAGACCCTCAACTCAATTGTCTGGTATCATAAGTAACGGAGTGTCTTCCGTTTCACAATTCGTGTGAACTTACAAAAAAAAACATTAATGCCAAAGGATGAAACTAAAATAGAAATGTCCTACGTAATTCTGTACGTTTCTATTTAATTCTCCACAACTGCATTACGAACGAGGCAGCATAAAACAGTACAATGTCTCTCTTTACATAGTTTGTAGAGACATGACTGTCCAGCCGTAGCCGATGCATAAACTTTACAACTCATCGTTAATTTCTCCCACTAAAATATTTTGAGCGGCAGCATCTCATTTGTATTACAAAGTAATGTCCTTATTTTAAATTCAAATGAGAAACAAAATGAGTTGGAATTACATACATCGAGTAAAATCTCAAAGTTGATAATCAAGCTTTTCGCGAAAGGATGCTACCTAATCAAGTTGTATAATAAACTACTATGCTAGTTAGTATCTACCACTACTTTTTTCCAGTTGATTTGCTTGCGTGGACTTCGCTTTACTAACATCATTAGTATTCTGTGCCCTAATTCGGGATACCCTAGATGCCTGTCGATGTGTCTGTATGTCACAAATGAAATTTTTCTTTCTTATGCCGAAAAATAGTTTTCATTTCTTTAATTAAAAATAATGTTGACAACTTATTATTTTTACCTTACATTTATTTTTCTTCTTCCGAGGAGTTGAATATGAAAGTTGAAGGATAAATATTCACAAAGTGTTGACGTTGCAATTAAATCTTGTAGTTTTACATGGCATGATATTAAAAATGCCTCGTAGCTAACACTGAGGCGAAATTATGAAGAGTTTTCTTCTTTGTTTTTTAAAATGTTGCGGAGAAAATGAAATTTCACGCGTCAAATAACGAAAAGATTAAAATAAAAAGGGGTATAAGCGTTTTCGTGTATTCATGTTGTAACGGTAAGTATTAAATAAGTATGTTAGTAATATATACGTGGAAAGGTCAAGTTACAGCATTTGCGGCTGCAATGTGAAAATGCCGATTCAGCCGGGGAAGAACCACGATCTCACAGAACACGAATGTAAAATTTCATTTTAGTCATCAGGGGTGACAATATTTTGATTCTTATTTAAGATACATGTGGATAATGTGTAGATGTCTATGGTCCACAGCATCCAAATAACATCAGGTGGACTGTGTATACGCTTGTCACCGTGATTTTATAAAAATGTAAGTTGTAGAGTAAGATACCAAGGCTTTTTATAACTGTCTCTGTGCTGAAAAAATTAGTATTATATAACTTTCTTTCTTTAGCCATCTGAAAATTTTCACAATTTGCGAAGGTGATAATGGTTTGTAATTTAAAATTTAATTTCGTTTGATTATTTGTAGGTCAATTTATCTTTTCTGTTCTTTTTTGTTTTTCTCATGTTAAAATTGTCACAAACCAATATTAAATTAGGTAGTTTTGCGACAACGACTGCTTAGGCGCCTTATGAATCAGGCGTATCGAAAGGTAAGCTTTCGGTCAGACAAAACATTGAACGCGTTATTGTAATTAAACTAAAAAGCTAAACATTTAGATATAGTCCGACGTTTTTCGTTGTTTATCGGCCTAGTCGTCCCATCAAACTGCTGATTATCTACCGGGCTACGTCATTTACAATAATATAAAATTAAAAATTTTGTACTGCCGACTTCACGACAATATAAAATATTAAGAATAACTCCAAAACTATTAGTCTGACCTTGATATTGACCACATGTGAAGTACCAGCTTTCAAATAAAAAAAGAATTATCGATATCGGTTCACCCAGTAAAAAGTTATGTAACACATAAAAAAAACATACAGTCGAATTGAGTACCGTCTCCTTTTTGAAATCAGCAGAAAATCATATACAAATATAGTCCCTGACAACAAATTCTCAACAAATTGTCCGATTAAGTTTATATTCACTGACTAGTTGTTTCCCGCGAATTCGCCCGCGTGTAATTTAGGGTTTTTATCTTTTTGTGAGGAAGCCTTATTATTTTTCTAAAATAGGAGTAGCCTAAGTTACTCCCTATGGCATCCGCTATCTGCCAGTGAAAGTCCCGTCAAAATCGGTCGGTTCGGAGATTAGCCGGAACAAATTGACAGGCAGACAGACCAACCGACAAACAGACAAACATTTAAAAAAGTGTATTTTTGTTATAATTACCGTTTATACTTTGCTATGCATTTAGTCAAACACTGTAATTTTGACATGACAAACAGACACTTCAATTTTATTTATTTGTATAGATATTTAGGGGATGAAGTTTTCTTCACCGATATCTATGACTCTACGTTATTCCTCAAGTAGAAATAAAGTACACCCAAAAGAAATGCTTTTTCAAAATGCCACTAGTCCTTTTACGAATAGGGTTCGACAACAATAAATAGTCACCAAGAAAATAGCTTAGAAAGGTATAATACATGCAACATAATATGGTCTTATTTAGCGCTGACTGAAGTATCAGCCCATAATGCTTATTTATTGCGTATACGTGATTCAGTTAAACATTATCGCCTACGCCTCGCTGTAGCCCGGACGACGCTGCCTTGTTTAACGACGCCTACCTATTTTTACGACAATAATAATATATACTGCACGCGTACTTACCGAGATAACACCTGCTAGACAGGTCTAAGTTAACTGTTAAGTAAGGTCAAGCATCAGCACATAATGTCAGCGCTTTCAAAGACTATAGTACTTAAAGAAACAATTTAGATTACCGAGATAACTGCTAACTGTCTAAATTGTTTTTCCTGGCTTCATGGCCTTCGCGCATTGGACACAGGCGTCTGTAGCGCAGGTGAAATTGGAGTTGTTAGAATTGGAGTTGGAGTTCTGGTGCGCCTCACCTGACTGGCTTGTATGGCCCCAACTCGGGAGCAGTCCCCTTTCGAGATGGGGCTGTCTTAGAGCGGCCAGGGATGATGGGGCTGCGGATGTGTGTGAAAACGTTCCTGTGGCCACACGGTGAAGGTATAACACCGTGGGGTTTTAGTCGGTGCGATTTCGACATAAGGAAAAATTAAGCCATCACCATTACACTTCCCACAGATTGGCAAAAAGGTATCCCCTCATTTCTGAAACGGGTTATGGAGCCCCCTTGCCATTGAGTAATAACGTATTTGACATACCCTCGAAATATTTAGTTCTTCAGACATGCACGATGTTTGCCAAGCACGTGGTAAATCAGCACTTAAAATTGCAATTAACAATTATATTTGCGCCAATGGGGATCGAACTACGGGTTACGGGCATGCGTTTAAAATTATGGCGATCACTTAGCCCCTTATGAGTTAGTTACTATTGGCCAAATTCTTAACGCTACTCCATTTTAAGACGCCGTTAAGTCTAGTGCTATCTCTATCACTTTAAGTCAAAGTGACTGTGACACCACGAGATTTAACGACGTATTAAAATTGAGTAGCGTTTGATCATTTGGCCACATGAATTTCATTCTGTAAGAGTCATGATAGTAATTAAGGAAAAATCCAAGACACGTTGAGACCGCTAATAGATTTGATTATATGAGTAACGGTGACAAACAAGCACACATTTTAATTATAAGTGAATACTGTGGCCAAATACCTATCTATATCTATTCTCTTATCTTCTCTACTATCCCATAAAAGTGCACTGCTGTGTACAGCGGGTATACGTTTCCCTAGGAGAATGTGCCTTAATCGTCACGCTTGGCTGATGGATAGACGTCAATATCAGTTCCAGATGTCTCACACCTATGACCCTGCTGCCCGTCGCTCTTCTGTTTATTTTACGTTTGGCGTACGCGAGCTGGTTATACCGCCATGACTGCTGGTTGGTCGTACAGCCGGTTGCTGATCATGAGGTACCGGGTTCGAAACCCACGTCGGGCCAAAATCAGTTTTTGGGGTTTTTTTTTTGCAAAAAATTCTTAGTAGCAGACCGGAGTCAGAAAATGGCGGTGTTTTACCACCGGGAAAGTATGTAAAGTTACTGGTATTGCACTTTATCTCTCTCCGGCCGTGTTGGATTACCGTCCTATCGGACTATGAGAAAGAGGGAATAGAGAGTGCACCTGTGCACACTTTTTTTATAGCAGAGGGGCAAACGAGCATACGGCTCACCTGATGGTAAGTGACTACCGCCGCCTATAAACAACTGCATCACCTTTGAATTGCAGGTGCATTGTCGGCCTTTTAAAAAACTTGGGCACTATATTCCTGTCCTGCGTAGGTGGCTAGTCTGCGCTTAGACTGGCCGCCGTGACCGAAATTCAGTCTGGATAACATTATTTATACCGCCATATTTAAGAAGCTGCCAGAGCTGTTTAGCATTTCCTATATTCGTATTTTACGACACCCACGGGACGAATAATTGTAGTTATGAGTTTTTTACGACCATCACACGGCCTTATCTTATTACGAAATAAAATTCAGATGCGTTGTCACACTTGAAGATACAAATCTATCTGATAAAAGACTCGCCATATGGAAGATAGTAACATCGTGCTGTTATCACACGCTGTTTTTCTGTGGTGATAATGATTTCATTATCATCATCACCATTACAGCCCTTCACAAGTCCACTGCTGAACATAGGACTCCCCCAAGGAATGCCACAAAGCACGGTCCTGAGCCCCTTGCATCCATCGACTTCCTGCATGTCTCACCAGGTCGTCACTCCATCTAGTGGAGGATCGCCCTACACTTCGCCTACCGGTACGAGGCTGCCACTCGAGAACCTTTCTTCCCCATCGGTTGTCGGTTCTTCGAGCTATATGGCCGGCCCACTGCCACTTCAGCGTATTAATCCGTTGGGCTATGTCGGTTACTCTGGTTCTCCTGCGGATACTCATTTCTAAGTTTACCACGGAGAGACACCCCGAGCATAGCCCTCTCCATAGCTCGCTGAGCGATTATGAGCTTCCTCATACGGCATAATGATTTAATTGCTACTAAATCCGTTTAAGTAGTTTTATTCAATGAGCAGTACTTCAACCAGCCTGGGCTGGAGTCTACTGATCATTTGATTTTGACGAAGTGTTAGAGCCATGCTGCAGCTATATAATGATTGTAGCACGAATGTGTTGGCTCAACCGGCGAAGGACCACGCTCTCACAGAATATTAGCGTAAAATAGCAGCTCGATGTTGCTGTGTTTCGTATGGTAAGTGTAGAGAACCGGAAACTGTTATTACTGGAAACAAGGCTATCCATTTTAGTCCTCAGAGGTGGCAAGGCAACGAATTTACACATTGGTTCTTCATCCAGGATTGATATAGATGTCTATAGGTCTCAGCATTCACTTACCATCAGGTGGTCTGTGTCCTCGTTTATTACGTTTATTCTATGAAAAAGCGACCAAGTGCGAGTTGGACTCGCCCATGAAGGGTTCCGTAGCAGCAAGTAATATCATTTACGATTTATGACTTTTACAAAAAACTACTTACTAGATCTCGTTCAAAACAATTTTCTTTGGAATTTTACATGGTACTGTACATCATATATTTTTTTAGTTTTATCATTCTCTTATTTTAGAAGTTACAAGGGGGGGGGGGGACCTACATTTTACCACTTGGAAGTGTCTCTATTCAGTTTAAAAAAATGATATAAGAAACCTCAATATCATTTTTGAAGAGCTATCCATAGATATCCCATATGTATGAGTTTGATGGAAAAAAAGTTTTTGAGTTTCAGTTCTAAGTATGGGGAACCCCCAAAATTTATTGTTTTTTTATATTTTTGTGTGAAAATATTAATGCGGTTCACAGAATACATCTACTTACCAAGTTTCAACCGCATAGTTCTTATAGTTTTGGAAGAAAGTGGCTGTGACATACGGACGCACAGACAGACAGACATGACGAATCCATAAGGGTTCCGTTTTTTGCAATTTGGCTACGGAACCCTAAAAAATATTTCAAGGAGAGTTTACTATACTTAGTCAGGTCATAAGTTCTATCAAAAACTTTTTATAAAATTAATGATACACTTTTTGATAATTATATAGACATTATATATGAAATGAAAGATAATTTTAAATACAATTTTATTTACATTATTCGAAATGCCCGCCCCTATTTTGAATACATGCCCTTAATCGACACGGCCAATCATCAATCGCATTGCACTCATATCTATTTCTGCCGTTGCTTTAGCCAATGATGCTCGGAGAGATTTCAAATTCTGATGAGGTTTAGCGCAGACTTTCTCCTCCAAATGTTGCCATATCTTATAATCCAGTGGGCTTAAATTTGGACTAAAAGAGGGTTCATGTCCGAAAAAGTCAATTCCATGGGCGGTCAACCAGTTTGGCGTGCTTAGTGCCCTATGAGCTGGTGAAGAGTCCTGTAGGAATATCCAATGTCTGTATTTGAACATTGTTTGAGAAAGAGGTTTATGTTAGGACGGTATTTTGGTACATCTCGGCACTGGTTTTTACACCTTTTTCACAGAAAAACACCTCAGTTAAACCTGAATATGTGACTCCAAGCTAAACCATGAGTGACGAAGGATAATGTGCTCGTTGAACCCTCGGAATACGTGTGCTGGCTTCTTCACTGCTGTGGGCATACACCTTATCATTTTGTTTATTATAACAGAAATTCGTTTAATTCGCGCCTTCACTGCTTTGATGATCGCGGGTGTCCTAACTGTACGAGGTCGGCCGGTCCTTTTACGATTTTCGAAGCTTGAATCTTCAGTGAATCGTTTGATAGTGCGATAAACAAATCGTAGGGTTATTTTCAATTTTTGTAGAATATTGAAAATATCTTTTAGTGCGTAACCACAGTGGTGTAACGCGATAACCGCTACTCTATCTTCTTTCTTCGACCACTACATATTTGAAAATGAATGAAAATTAATGTCTTTTTTATTTTCATGTTTATTTCATGTGAAGTTCATCTAACCAGTATTCAAAAATTTTAAATAATAAGGTTTAGACAGAACTTATGACCCGACTAAGTATTTTCACAGTTCAAATAAGTTTGCCTAATTTTTATTCGTTACATTTAGAAACCTATTGAGAAATAACATTGCCCTCTATCTAATGTTGTGTCATGTATATCTTGCTGGCTAAGTATAACATTTTATAATTAAAAATTAAAAATTTTGTACAGCCGACTTCAATATAAGTTATTTAAGAATAACTTAATAACCATTAGTCTGACCTTGATCAAATTCATATGGAACCACACGAGAACTATCAGCTTTCATATAAAAAAAGAATCATCGAAATCGGTTCACCCAGTACAAAGTTATGAGGTAACACACGTAAAAAAAAACATACAGTCGAATTGAGTACCGTCTCCTTTTTGGAAGTCGGCAGAAAAAGAAAGGAGTTTGTGTGGTTGACCTTGTTAATTATTTTTTTTTATTTCTGTATCTACCATTGAGCTACATATTACTTCAATGGTATCTACATAGTATTTATATTAGTCGCTTCCCGCCGTCTGTACTTTCAAACAACGCAACAAATTTTGAAGAGGGTTTCATCAATAAATAGAATCAAAAGATAGATGTATAATACATGCATATTAAATAATTCTTCTGTCCGTGTGTATGTAATTGAACTCCCTATAAGTGGCAGGACCGATTTTGATGTAATTTTGTGTGTGTGATTAAGTTGGTTTGATAATACAATAAACCACAGGAAGCAACTAAATTTAATATAAAACACCTGAAAGGCACACTCCCCTATTACTTCGCAAAAATGCAGTTACAAAATGCTTCCACCAGTGGAACAAATGCCATAAAATCCATTTTCGATTCGAAAAAAGGAATGGTACTTATTACTTCCCCATAATAGATTGAAATCAGTTTTTCGGGAACAAAAGCAAAAGCCATCTCTTTCTCTCAAAATCATGCACCAAAACATTGCTAGTATTTTATCAAAACAAGAACTATTAGAATTAACACTCCATCAGTTACGTTAGGCCGAGAACAAACCCGATATACTATGTTTCTCTGAAACGTTTTTGCGAGATGGTTACGATAAATACTTACAAATAAAAGGTTACGAATTAGCAACTGCATTTTGTAGAGATAAACAAAGTAGCGGAACTTGTATTTTGGTACAGCGCAATATAACATACAAAGAAATTACTAAATTACAATATTATGCAACACCAAATATTTTTGAAGCTTGTGGAATTGAAATTCCTGTACACAGATTGATTATGATATGTATTTATAGAACTCCTTCGTCAAACCCTATTATTTTCTTAGATAAGCTGGACAAACCTTTATATGACTTACTTGACAGTCAAGCCAAACATTAAGCTAGTTGTAACTGGTGACTTTAATATTAACAATTTAAAACAGGGAAATATTACTAATTTTTTTTCAGGATCTATGTTACAACTACAATCTAAGCATTCATATTAAGGTACCGACCCGGAAAAAACTCTTGTATAGACCATATTTTAAGCAACATCACAGACGCGACGGCTACCATTCTACCTCTATACCTGTCTGACCATGAAACAGCGCAACTACTGGAAATCCCCATAAAAAGAAAATTTTTAAAGACTAAGGCATATTTTATTTACAAAAAAGACTTTTGCGCTGAGAACATACGGAAATTTAGGGAATGTCTTAGGAATATATCTTGGTCTGATATATACTTACAGACTGATATAAATAACGTGTTTAATACATTTTATGAATTTCTGTGTTTAATTTATAATTTATGTTTTCTACTTATTAGAATAATGATAAATAATAATAACACTACAAATAATTGGATAAGTCGAGGTTTAAAAAGAAGTTGTAAAACTAAAAGATTACTCCGATATAGATACTACAGGAATAAATCAGAATTAAATAAGAAAAGTTACGTCACATATTCCAAGATTTTGAAAAAATGTATTCAAAGATCGAAAAGAAATTCTACTATAAAATTCATACACAAGAGCAATAACAAATGTAAAGCTACATGGTCTGTAATAAAAAATGCAATCTCAAATTCAAACTGCGACCATGGCGTTACGGATTTGAAAATAATTAGACGGCTCCGTGGCGCAGTGGCTTAGCAATGAGTTGCTGCGCTGGGGGGCGCGGGTTCGAATCCCGCACGGAACAAGTATTTGTATGGCCTACAAATAATTGTTCCGGGTCTGGATGTTTGTCCTTGTGAAATTTGTGTTTGTAAACAGCCTCCACGATACAGGAGAAAATCCTAGTGTGGGGGTAACGTTTTTTAAAAAAATAAAAAAATAAATAAAAAAAAAATAATGAACTGATTAAAAATCCTACTGACATAGCTTCGATTTTCAATAATTATTTTACTGGTTTCCCTAATAATTTGACAATAATGAATAAACCAAACAGCTGTACTAGTAATGAAAAATCACTATCTAACTCAATGTTTGTTAAGCTCATGACAGAAGAAGAGATTAAAAAGATCTTTTAATAATACTAACTGGGAAGGATATGACAGTATTAATACGAAAATAATTAAGAAGTCTGTAAATGAATTAGTCTCTATTTTGACATATTTAATTAACTTGTCATTTTTATGTGGTTCTTTTCCCGGAACATTGAAATTGTAGATTGTAAAGCCATTATTTTAAAAGGGTAAGAGAAATGATACTACCAATTATCGTCCAATTACATTAATATCAATATTGTCAAAATTACTAGAAAAATGTATGTACAAAAGATTACTGGATTTTTGCAAGAAATTCAATTTTTTTTATAGGATAAGGGTGGCAAACGAGCTTACATTCCACCTGATGGTAAGTGATTCCTGCGGTCCATAGACATCTATATCGATCCTCGTGTGCGAATCAAAATGCAGATGCGTTGTCACCCGTGAGGACTAAGATGGAATGCCTCATTTCCAGTAAAAAGGGCCTCCAGCCACCTGCACTCACCAAACGAAATGCAGAGGTAAACCTCTACTTCACGCTGGTATTCTGTGAGGTCGTGGTACCACTCCCGTTCGAGACGGCCCATCCGTGCGACAGCGAAAGCTGTCGCGTGGCTCTACCACTGTTAAAATTTAATAAAGAATGACCAATATGGCTTTCAGAAACAAAAATCTACAACATTAGCCACATTTAAGCTCATTAGTTCAATTTTAACAAAAATAAGTAACAATTTTTAACCACAGCATTGTTTCTTGATTTATCGAAAGCCTTCGATCTCGTTGCGCACAGCATACTATTACCAAAACTGGAAATTGTCGGTGTCAGAGGACTTCCACTACAATGGATATCTTCGTATTTAGCTAACCGTAGACAATGTGTCGTAATAAAAAATATTGTAGGAGAGGAAATGCTGTCTTTCTCATCTTCTTATAAAGAGAACAAACATGGCAATCCTCAAGGTAGCGTGCTGGGTCCAATATTGTTTCTTCTTTATTTAAATGATATAACTCTAATCACCAGTCATAAATGTATTTTATTCGCGGACGATATTTCAATAATTGTAAGCACTGATAAGAAGTAAAATAATTCAGTACGTAATCATGAAATTGATATTAACAACACAATTGATACAATTATTAAATGTTTAGACAGAAACAATTTAAAAATTAATCTCAATAAATCAACTTTCATTCAATTTAATAAATCAAAACACACAAAATACAATTTTAATCTTAATAACACAAACACAAACTAAATTCCTAGGAGTAATAATCGATCAAGATTTAAGCTGGAACGGTCACATACATCACCTATGCAGTAGAATTAACCAATTTGTTTATGCACTTAATAAAGTAAAAAATGTTACAGACAAAAAAACTGCTGTTCTAACGTATCACGCTTACATAGAATCTTTACTACGTTATGGTGTTGTAATTTGGGACAATGGTACAGATAAACAGAGATTATTTACTGCACAAAAGAAATGCATTAGAGCTATTGCTGGAATCGCACCGGATAAATCCTGCAAACCAATATTTAGGAGCCTAGGTTTGTTGCCACTACCATCTCTGTATATCTACGAAGTTTATAATTTCGTACATAAACATAATAATCTGTTTACAAAGGCATATGATATGAATATAAGACTAAAAAGAAATGCAAACAGACTTGTATTAGATGATGTATCGCGATCAAACAAATATAGTAAAAGCTGTTAAACCATGTGCATTCGAATTTATAATAAAATACCAAATCAAATCAAATCGAATAATAATAATTTATTAAAAAAAATGATTAACTTATCTCAATGAAAATAAATTTTATGACATCAGAGACCTATTTGTTAAATGTAAATGATATAATTTATATTAATGAATTGATAATCTTTGTTTATTTACGATTTTATATGTTTTAGTCTGATTGTTTTGTATTATGATTAGAAAATTTCATTTGTATATGTGCTATTTATGTAAATTCGCATGCTATTCACAATCATATAGCAAAACATCTCGTGCTTTAAGAATTGTACCATCCTTATCTGTCCATGTTTTATGCAAATATATCTAATAAATAAATAAATAATATTCACAATTGGACCCGGAAGGTGGCGCTATTGTCGATATGCAGAAATTACCCGTGCCAAGCCGGGGCGGATCGCTAGTGCACTATAAGATGTTAAACGAAACCACGTTAAAGCCCCATTTAAAGAAATAAATATTATTAAGTGCCTCCATTAATGCCTGGTAAATGACAACACTAGTTACCACTAGCGCCCTCTAGTATCGAGTGGCAGAACTAGGAGAGTAGAGGGGGAGAAGATCCTTCTAGCAATTTCCATGGAAGAACTTTCTAGAACCATTGACACCTTTTTTACATGGGGAAATATCTACGCATATTCGCCTCGCGGGGGCAAGGACGGGTTATGTCAGACTCGCACCGACTAAAACCCCATGGTGTTCCACCTTCGCCGCATATCCATCCGCATTCCCAGGCAAGGCACATCAGGAATACAAGACACGCCTTCCTCCATGGCTTCCAACTCCACCTGCGTAACGGGCCCATCCGAGTCCGATACGCGGAGGCCATAGGGCCAGGAAAATCGAACGCTCGGTAGCATCCGCTTTTCCGACCCCAGCGGCGGATCTGGTCTGAGGCTTCGCCGCCAACCAAGTTTCGGCCGCGGAGGGTAGGGAGAGTGGCGCATCGCCATACCAACACTCCTCTTCCTCCGCGACTCTACCTCGGCAGCAGCGGTAGGGGGAGAGGACACCCCTCTCGCCGCAGCCCACCTACACATATTCGAAGTGGGCTTGCCAAGCCCATTCGGAGTGGCCACCTCGGACCGGCCCTATACCACGGGCCAGCCAAGGGGTTCCCCTTTCTTCACCGCGGGTAACCAAGTCACGGCTACTAAGCCACCCCACCACGTCAAGGCGGGAACCCGATCCGGGGGGAGAACTATTACTACTACACCTAGACAATCGGAACCGGTATGTACTCGAACATTCTCGATGTTTCTACAGTAGAAGATTCTGAAACTATCTGAGGCCCTATATAAGGCCGGTATAGACCGCGACCGAAGCCTGCGCCCCCTTTTCCCTAAAGGGAGTCGCTTCCGATTCGGCAGAAAGGCCATACAGGCCAAAGCCAGTTCTACAGGTGGTGTTTAGTGGGTAGGCACTTTATAGTGAGTCCCACATAATCACGCAGCCGGCTGCGTGGTGCGCTATGAGCATTCACCACTTCCCTCCCCCGCTTCCGGAGTGTAGCCTTGCATTAGGCGCAAAAAAAGCGACCGAAGTCAGTGTTGATTTGGCGATACAAGCAAATACTTTGGAGCGATACAACTGCGACCTTAAGTGGTCAGTAGTATCAGTAGTAATTGTGTTTTGTTATTAGTGTGGTTTTAAGTTGTAATTAGTGTTCTGTAATTAAAGTGTCATTTTTGGTAATTTACTCGGCAGCTTTTCATTGTCTCGAACCCCAAGCTCGTAATAATATATTAACGTTGGCCTCTCATTATATTTACGAAAATTTAATGTATGTACACAAAAACATTGATGTACATTCTGTAAATACTAGGAACAAGCACAAGTTAGTTATACCAGTTACTCGACTCCAAAGAGTCAGTAATTCCTTAATGGGGCAATGTATACGCTTTTACAACAATGC
Organism: Parnassius glacialis; assembly: GCA_033319125.1. Lineage (NCBI taxonomy): Eukaryota > Metazoa > Arthropoda > Insecta > Lepidoptera > Papilionidae > Parnassius > Parnassius glacialis. Next base: position 11,395,667 of record JAVANC010000013.1, read on the forward strand.
CCCAGAAAATATGCAGACCTTATCTATCAAAAGGTTTAAGAGAAGAAGAGATAGGAGTGATTGAAGATTTGTGGGAGACATTTAAGAAAGGGGTTGTAAATGTTGCGATTGAGGTATGCGGGATAGCTAAAAGAAGGAAAGGGAGAAAGAATGATAACGTGTGGATGGATAAAGATGTACAAAGGGTTGTGCAAGAAAAGAAGAAAGCGTGGTTGGATTGGTTAGCAACAAAAGCTAACCAAAAAGTTCAAAAGGCAACGGATGACAAGATAAAGGAAGCAAGAACGAAGTATAAAAGATTGAAAACAGCAGCGAAAGAAATTGTGTCTAGAAAGAAAGAAGAACGAAAAGATGATTTCGATAGGAGGCTCACTGAAGATTTCCAGTCAAACATTAAGTTTTTCTGGAAAACCATCAAAACAGCCAGAGGAAAAACTTCTACCTCGGAGCTGAGTACAATCAGGAGTCAAGATGGGAGTATTATAAAAGGAGAAGAATGTGGGTTAAAGAGATGGAAAGAGTATTTTGAAAGTTTGTTTGAAAGAGAGGAAGTGCAGGTACAGCATCTGCCACCTTCCACGGAAACTAATATAAATGTTGATGAAAATGAGATAAGCATGGATGAAATAGTGAAAGCGTTGAAAAGTATGAGATTAGGTAAGGCTGCAGGGTATGACAGGATTACCGTCGAGATGCTAAGGGCTGGACAGGGCCTGGTGGCTAGTCAACTGTACCGCCTTTTCAATCTGTGCTGGCGAAATGGGCAAGTACCGGGAGACTGGTGCAAAGCCGTAATCGTGCCATTGTATAAGGGAAAAGGGTCACGGCAGGACTGCATAAATTACCGTGGTATAAGTCTTCTTAACGTTGTCGGTAAATTGTATGCGAAAGTGTTGATTGAAAGGGTTGTGAATGAAACAGACGAGAAAGTATGGGATGCACAAGCGGGATTTAGAAAGGGAATGGGATGTACGGATCAGGTCTTTTCCTTGCGGTGCATAGCCGAAAAGTGTTTGGCTAAAAACAAGAAAGTCTACTGCGCCTTCGTAGATCTAGAAAAGGCCTATGATAGAGTGGTGAGGAATGAATTGTGGTCAGCACTGTCCATGAACGGTGTGAGCAGTATCCTCATACGAGCATTGCAATCTCTTTATAGAGATTCTAGTGCTTGTGTAAGGATAAACGGGGCATACACTGAATGGTTTAATATCGAAAAAGGTGTTAGACAGGGATGTGTAGCGTCACCGTGGCTGTTTAATCTGTTCATGGACAATTGTTTGACAGATTTAAAAGAGAATGAAAGTGGGTTGAGAATGAATGAGTTACTCGTCAAATGTTTTCTCTATGCTGATGACCAAGTATTACTTGCGTCTTCGGCCGAGGAGTTGCAGGAGATGGTAACTGCTATGAGTGGAGCTTTTGTTAGAAAGGGAATGAAGATGAATGTAAGGAAGACGAAAGTGATGGTGTTTGAAAAAGATGAGGCAGTGACAGACTGCAATATCGTGATTGAAGATGAACAAATTGAACAGGTGAAAGAGTTTGTGTATCTGGGGTCAAAGTTTACAAGAGATGGAAAGTGTGAGAGTGATATCGAAAGAAGAGTGAATGCAGGAAACATGGTGAATGGAGCTTTGCACTCCTTTATGAGCAGTCGGAAGGTGTCTAACAAGGCTCGTTTGGCTGTGCATGAGGGGGTGTTGGTTCCGACACTCATGTACGGAAGTGAAAGTTGGGTATGGCAGAAGAAACATGAAAGCAGAATAAATGCAGTTGAGATGAGAGCATTAAGAAGTATGATAGGAGTTAAACTGAGTGACAGGATAAGAAATAGTGAGATAAGGAAACGTTGTGGTCTGAAAGAAGATGTAGTGACAAAAATTGAGAAAGGTATGCTGAGATGGTTTGGCCACGTCGAGAGAATGAATGAAGAACGATTGACGAAAAAAGTGTATAAGGCGAGTGTGAATGAAAGTGTTGGAAGGGGTAGACCTAGGCGGACATTTCTAGACCAAATTAGGGACGTCTTGAAAAAAGGCCAGGTTAAGAGTAGAGAGCATGTATGAAGGGAATAATGAAAGTGGACGAAGCGAAACAAGTATGTAAGGATCGTAGCAAGTGGAAAGAAGTGGTCTCTGCCTACCCCTACGGGAAAGAGGCGTGATTATATGTATGTATGTATGATTCTATTCTATTCTAAATTCCACCAGATAGTAACTGATGCTTTGGCAATGAAACCTATGCAATTTAAAAAGTATAGTCAGTATAGCCGCGGTAGCATCGATTTAACTGAACTTCTCGTATAAGTAGGTTAATCTTCTGGTCTCAGGCCAATTGATTATGATCCGCGGGCTGCGTGATAATGTTCCACGGTAACAATTTAATCTGTGTCCACAGACCGTATTTGACCCGCGGGCCGTTTGTTTATCGTACCTTCTTTAGACTTTAATAAACTCAAATATTCAAATAAAGCAGTTGTAATTATACACTGCTTACTGCTATAGATTCCACAAATATAGCGTTCGTAGTATTTGTACACGTGTTACCAAAAAAATACACCGGCTTCTAAAACAATTGTTCCGTAGTGTAAAAATATTTGAATTTTAAATTCTTTTACAACACAATCCATTATTCTTTCAACCACAAAAAATGTATGTGAACCAAAATGAATATTCCATTGGAAAATGTTATAACAAGTGTAAGGAACAAGCGAGAATTTCGAGAACACAGTGGCTTTAGTTAAATATTTTTGACTCGTTCACTGCTGGTTCATTACATACGTTTTTATTGGAACTAATGTATACTTAAAGTTTTTTTTATTTTTGACCATTACTGTCAGATGGGTCTTATGCCTTTTGACAGTCTCCCCTAGTCAACTCGGGCGTGGTTAATATATATTTGTGTAATAATGTGAGTGTCTGATAAACGAAGTGTAGGGCTGTCCCCTATATGAATGATGACTTGGTAAGAGGTGCAGGCAGCCGGTGGATACAGGTGGCTCAGGACCTGGATTTTCAGCATTCCGTTGGGGAGGGTTTTGTTCAGCAACGGACTCGCTATGGGCTGTAATGATGATGATGTTGATGATAATATGATTAATAATGAAATAAAATATAACATATTTTTAATTATTATTACTATTTATTTTTTTACTTATTATAAGCCAGTGCTTGACCACAATCCCACCTGGTGGTAAGTGGTGATGCAGCCTTAGATGGTAAATCGCACTGTCTTATCGTAACAAAAGCCTATTCACTCTTGCCTTGAAGACGCCTAGATTGTATTCGGACGGAAAGATAGACGCCGGCAAATTATTCCACTCCTTTGCTGTACGCATTACAAAAGACGAAGCAAACCGTTTGGTTCTAATGCGTGGAATATCGACAACAAAGGGATGAAGACCCGCCGACCGTCTGGTTGTCCGATGGTGGAAAGAAGAAGGAGGAATTAAGGCGTGTAATTCCTGCGCACACTCACCGAAATGCATCCTATAGAATACTGAGAGACTGGCTACTCTGCGCCTGTGCTCAAGGCTGACAAGATTGCTTTCAACCAAATCAAGGTCACCAATGAGCCTCTTAGCACGTCTCTCCACTGAGTCCAACGCTGCCAGGTGGCATTTTGCAGCACCAGCCCATATGTGACAGCAGTACTCCATGCACGACCGGACTTGGGCTTTATATAAGGTAAGAAGCTGCCCCGGCGTGAAGTACCGCCGCACCCTTGCAAGGACACCAAGTTTCCTTGCGGCTGCTTTGGCTCTGGACTCAATGAACCGCCCAAAGTTTAGGTTCGGAGAAAATTCAATCCCTAACAACTGAAGGCGGTCAGTGTACTCCAAGGATACATTCCGGAAAGTAGGAGCCAAGGTGAGCGGGCTCCTTTTAGCAGTAAAATGACACGCTTGTGTTTTGGAGGCGTTAAATCTCACGAGATTGGCATCGCCCCATTCGGAGACTGCCTGTAGTGTGAGACTCACACGCTCAACCATAGCCTCTCTTTCTGACTGGATTTGATCCCGACTGGCCCGGGCGCTTGGTTGGTATCTCTCCACAACTGTGCTGTCGTCTGCATACCCATAGACACCGGGAATGAGCAGATCATTTATATGCAGCAGGAAGAGAGTTGCGGAGAGAACGGACCCCTGAGGAACACCGGCGTTAGTCGCCACAGTATTGGATGAGCAGCCATCAACGACGACCCGGAGAGACCGTTCACTCAGAAAGTCCTTCACCCAGACAATTAGGCCAGGGGATAAGCCGTACGCTGAAAGCTTGCCTAATAGACTAGCGTGCCAAACCCTGTCAAAAGCCTTCGAAACATCGAGGGAAACAGCAAGTGCTTCACCACTGTTCTCGAGGGCTTCGCCCCATATGTGAGTGGCATACGCTAGAAGGTCCCCAGTTGATCGATTTCGGCGAAACCCGTACTGGCGATCACTGAGGAGATCATTTTGCTCTAGGAATGCCATAAGTTGGGCGTTCAATATACGCTCCATAATCTTGCAGAGTATGGAGGTAATTGAAATTGGCCGATAGTTGGCAGGGTCGGTACGGCTACCTTTTTTAGGCACAGGCTGCACATTGGCCAGCTTCCAAGATTTAGGCACTACTCCAGTCCTGAATGAGAGGCGGAACAAGCGTGTCAACACAGGAGACAACTCAGGCGCACAGACCTTTAGAACTATAGCTGGTATACCATCAGGTCCACTAGCTTTATTCACGTCTAGACTTCGCAAGGTTTTAAGAACCTCCTTGTTGGTGATACGGACCTCAGTCATAGAGGTATCGCAGTGAGGTAATTGTGATGGTACGCTGTTGCTACTGTCCAGACGCGAATTGCAAGCAAAAAGAGAAGCAAATAAGTCCGCTTTCTCCTTAGGCGCATGCGCCAGTGAGCCATCTGGTTTTACCAGCGGAGGCAGTGTAGACCGACAAAAGTTTGTCTCGACCGCTTTGGCGAGAGACCAAAAAGCTCTACTGCCAGATGGTTTGACAGAGAGCTTTGTGCCGATGCGTTTAATGCGGTCGAAACTGGCTTGGCGTAATGCTTTTTGCACGAGTTGGCGGCTTGGTTAAAGGCTCTCTTCTTAAGGCAACATCCGGAGCTTTACGGTCTCGAGCATCGACCCAGGATAAGTACGCCACATGCTTGTGCTTTTCAGCACGAGCGCACTCGGCGTTAAACCAAGGGCGAGCTTTACCACCAATGGGCACGTCAGCAAAGGGGATGAAATACTCCATCGCTTGACGTATCACATTGGTTATGGCATCCGCGCAGCTCGTTGGGTCTCTAGAGGAGAAGCAGACCTGCCGCCAAGGATAAGATGCAAAGAAATGCCGCATCTCATCCCAATCTGCTGACTTGTATCGCCACATTCGTCGCATCCCGTGGAAATCGTAGTTAGATGGGGAATATAACGATACAGATTTCACCAAACAGTGGTCCGAAGTTCCCAAGGGTGAGGTAACCTGAACATCGTACCTGTCTGGATCGGTCGTCAGCAGAAGGTCGAGGCAATTGGCTGTGTGTCCATCCACATCAGGTACCCTAGTCGCTTGTTGCACCAGCTGGGAGAGCCCCAGCGACAAGGCAAAATTCCACGCCTCTCTCCCAGCGTGGTCGGTCTTCTGGTATGGTAACAGCCAGTCCTGATGACAGGCATTAAAGTCCCCCAGAAAAACCAACTGTGCATTAGGGTACCGATTTAGAGCCACATCAGAGGCTTCACTGAGGTGTTCAAACAGCCTAGTTGTCTCCTGGTCACCGCTGTGCGATCGATAGACACAAGAATAAATAATTTTATCCATTCCAGTGTCTATCAATACCCAGATCGTAGAGAAAGTGGGGTCTTCAAGGTGACGGAGACGCTTACAGCAGATGTCGTTGCGGACGTAAACACAGACTCCGGCGCGCTGATGGAAATTATGCTCCAATGTGTACCCAGGGTAGCCAAGGTACGCCGCATCTAGAGGACATCTGATCTGCGTCTCAGTCAAGAAGAGTAAGTGCGGCTTGTCAGTCTCAAGGTGGTAATGGACTGCATTGAGATTACAGTGCAGGCCTCGGATGTTTGTGAGGTGCACTTTAATGGAGAGGGAGTGCAACCTATATATATACTATGTAGGTGATAAGTAGTTAGTACTTATAAAGTTACATAGATGCTATTGTATTTTTATTTTTTGTACATGCGAATGCATTAATAAACATAATTCTATCTTCTTTATTTTTTAATTTTTATTCTTATTATTATACCGATGGTGTGACGAGTACCAAAAAGTTTTTTGTAATGTGAGAGTAATGTCTGAAGAGTTTATGTTATGATAAGTGTGATCCCTACATTAACCAATTTCAGTTACAAAAGGCTTGAGATGTCCTAACCCTTGAATACTTAAAAGTAATATTTTACAGCATGGAGTTGTACCAGTTCCCTTACTTTTCAAACCAGAACATAATAGTTGATACGCTGCTGCTTGGCGGTGTAAACAGGTAAGAAGTTGGATCAATCGAGACGGACTCCTACTGAGGAAAGGCAGCTTTCTCGAACAAAGTTTAGAGAATATAGATATTTTCGATTTTCAATTTACAATAAGATCGGTATTAAATTTATTTGTTTGCACTAAGATGCGATTTTATAACTTTTTTTATGGAGTAATAGTGGGTGGTGTGGTCCATTATCACATATATATATATATATATATATATATATATATATATATACATATATATATATATACACATATATATACACATATATATGTATATGATTATATGATAATGGAAATATATATATTGCCATTATCATATAATCATATACATACATCATCCATAAAATAATCAAAATGCAAATCCATTAATATATTCCACGACGTTATCAGTAAAAAGGTCTCCGGTTCTCCATACTCACCATACGTAAAACAGCAGTGTTGGTAACGGTGCTGTTTTACGTACCGGGTGCTCATTTTATTTTATAAATGTACTCGTAAAGTTACAGCCTAATATATCCCAATGTTACAGACCTATTTTCTGTGAGAGTTATTGCGTAATTAGCCGCTGCGAAATAGAGAACTGATTTTTCGAAAATTAAATAATATACTTACATTTATTTATTTACTTTAATGAGGTTTATAATTTTTATTGTAATTATCACATATAATATATTTGTAAAGTAGACACAAATCTCAAATAGTTTTGGGGTACGACCGCTCTTTGTAACCATTACTTTGTATACTTGTATGTAACTTTATAACCACTAGTGTTTTCAATAAAAGATCATCATTATCATAATAACAGTTCATCACAGGTCCACTGCTGAACGTTCTTCAAGGAACGCCACAAAGTATGACCCTGAGACATTTCCATCCATCGACTTCCTGCAATAAAGGATAAATAAATATTAAAAACGGCAAAAAGGTGTATACATGAATTTTGAAATTCAGAAGTTCAAGGCCACAAGAATTAATGAATTAATTAAAAAATTAAAACATACAAAAGAAGGATGCCCATTTTTCACCTGACTATGTATAGAAATTAAATAAATCTTAAAAATTAGCTAATTTAATTTTTAATTAAATACGCGTATCACAATGTTAAAAGAAACGCAGGAGAAAAACATTTTTAATATTTACTTATGCTTATTCTGACGTCAAGGGTAAACTTATTACCACCATATTTTAAACGCATCTCAACTACCCTTTTTCTAAGACGTTCCATTTCACATATTTCGCATTTCGCTACTTCACTTAATTGAACTCTGTTTCTGAGTTTTAAACATTTATTTTATTTAATCAGTAAGTATATATATATATATATATATATATATATATATATCTTTATTATTTTTATCTTTATATATATATATATATATATATATATATATATATATTTCTTTTTACATTTATTTATTTCTTTATTACTTTTTGTATAGTACAGATTAATTAAAAATAATATAATAATAAAATAAAAAAATAATGCAGTATGTCATTAAGTGCACACGAGTGAAACTGATTTTTTTGACATTTAACAGTTCTACGATTGGCATCGGCGCAGTCCTTCATTGTTGCCAAAGAGAATATAATCACTTGTTGTGTTTGCGTCTCGTTGTGTATTGTCCCATTTTGTGTGTTTTACATTGACCATATAGAATAGAAATATGTAGGTATACACAAGATTTTTCTCAGTATAATCTCAGAGGAAGGGGTGATAGAACATTAATAAGAGATAGAAAAATTAAATATTTGGTAACGGCAAATCCTAACCTAAAGAGTAACATTAATATTTTTGGGCATCGTAGCGTTTAAATCGTAAAAATGACTACATGACACTATTTTCTAAATTTACAGGAAGTTTTTCTACTATCCCTTATAACTATACATAAACTTTTACTATCAGGTTTTTAAATGTATGAAAAGCGGTAAAAACAGTAGTAGAGCCACGCGGCAGCTTTTGCTGTCGCACGGATGGGCTGGCTCGAACCGGGGTGTTACCACGACCTCACAGAAAACCAGCGTGAAGTAGAGGTTTACCTCTGCGTTTCGCTTGGTGAGTGCAGGTGGCCGGAGGCCCCTTTTACTGGAAATGAGGCATTCCATCTTAGTCCTCACGGGCGACAACGCATCTACTTTTTGATTTGTAATAGAGGATAGATGTAGATGTCTATGGGCTGCAGCAACCACTTACCATCAGGTGGACTGTGTGCTCGTTTGTCACCCTTATACTATAAAAAAGTGGGCATGGTTCTTTGCAACAATTTTTTTTATAGAAGAGGGGCCAAACGAGCATGCGGCTCACCTGATGGTAAGTGACTACCGCCATCCATGAACAACCGCAACACCAGGGGAATTGCAGATGCGTAGCCGGCCTTTTAGAAAGGTGTAAGCTCTTTTCTTGAAGGTCTCTAAGTCGTAGCGGTCCGGAAAAATCGCCGGTGGTAAACAATTCCACAGAAAAGTTGTACGAGGAAGAAAACTCCTAATAAATCGTACAGTGGTGGACCGCCAATCATCCAGATGGTATGGATGGTAACGCGGGTTTTGTCGCGATGTGGGATGGTGAAATTGAGCGGCTGAAATTAGTCCGAACAATTCCTCAGAGCACTCCCCGTGATAGATGCGATAAAATACGCAAAGAGATGTGAAAAAGGGAACGGGTCTCTCTTCTCAATCGGCTGCGAAGTACCCAATTGAAAAGGAACGGGGAATTGTCACGGCTCGTTCAGTAGTGGACTTCGCAACCTCCTAAGACACCTACGTTGGGTTCGAGAACATCGTATGTGAACCCCTCAACGGAGTAACACACAAGTGCGTCGACCTCTTCATTTTTCTTCAAATAGGTTCAGGCGGGGATTACGGGTCTTCCGAGGTCGTCCCGGTCCCAATACCTTAATTTTTCAATATGTGCCGCTCCGGCGACACCAGAAGGACTGTTCTTATTTTTAAAGGTGAAGGATCCCTTGGGAATAAAACAGCAATTATCCTCAAACCGTTCCGTGAGAGAGTAATTACTTTCCCTATCACTTCCCTATGCTTTTCTTTCTTGATTATATTATATACTGGTAGCTGGTCCCGAACTATTGGCATGGTGGTGTTCTTCTCCTGTTCGTCCCTTTTCTTGGGACAGGAGGTTATCAGGTTTCGAGGTGGCCCTCATTACCTGGGCGTCATCGCGGGGGGCAACGGCTCCCCCGGTCTTGGGTGCTGCTTTAGAAGCGGCTTGTTGGTTGATATTGTACGTACTTCACGTCATCTAATCCGGTGTCGGGACTCTCACTCGTCCCCGGCGTCCCCGTCACCGGGCGGTGAGCGCAGAAGTTCTCGTGGGAGAGGCCGCCCGTCAGGAGGGCGTGCGTGCAGTGGCGCTAGATTGCGTAGGTGTTCGTGTGGCCCGTTGTCTGCGCGGTCGAATAACCGTCTCGCAGTACGGGCCACAAATTCTTGAATGGTTTCAATTTTAAGGTCTCGTGCTATGACGTCGTTTCTGACGTATCGACCGGCTCCCACGATCGCCCGTAGTGCAAGATTCTGCTGGACCTGCATCTTCTTGCGCTGAGTGGTTGAGGTCAACGCGTACCAGGCTGGTGCTGCGTAGGTCAGCCGCGAGCGGACGTAGGTTTTGTAGATACCTATCTTGGTGTTCAGTGGTAATTTGGATGTCATAACTGGGTATAGTTTCGCTCGCGCGGCTCTGGCCTGTCTTACGACGTAGTTGACTTGCAGGGTCATGCGCAGCGAGCGATCTATATGGCATCCGAGGTAGGTGATGGTCCTCTTCCAACCTACGTCCTGCCCACGGAGTTGCAAGGTTGGTGGAGTTCTTGTCAGCCTGGTAATGAAGGCGGTGGTCTTCCCGACGTTGACCGCCATCCTCCATTTGTCCAGCCACTCAGGTAGCAGGTCCAGTAGACGCTGCAACTTCTTTGCAGCTAATTCTACCCGACGAGATGACGTGAAGTATGCGCTGTCGTCTGCGTATAATGCAAGGACGACGTCCTCTTCCCCCTCTTCCAGCTGGTCTTGGAGAGTGGGGATATCGTTGGTGTAGACCGCGTACAGATGTGGTGATAAGCAGCTGCCTTGTGGCACTCCTGCTGCTATCGGTCGTGCTACCGAAGTTGCCTCTTCTAGGCTAACGAAGAAGCTCCGCCCCTCCAAGTACGACGCTATTAACCGCACAAGCATCGGCGGTAGGGTGGTTTGCTCTATTAGCTTGAAGACTAGCCCTGCGTGCCACACTCTGTCGAAGGCCTTCTCCATGTCTAGGAGGACCCCCACAGTGATGCAGCCACGATTGTATTCGGCCGCGAGGTAGTGCAGCACGCGGGCCAGTAGTGAGGTCGTAGAGTGTGCTCTATGGAAGCCGAATTGTTCTTCTCGTAGAGCAATGTGTGGCAGGAGTCTTTTCAGTATGAGTTTTTCAAATAATTTTGCTATGTGCGGTAATAGCGTTATAGGGCGGTAGTTAGCCGGGTGCCTCCTGTCCTTCCCCAGCTTTGGTACTACGATGATTTTTCCTCTCTTCCAGATACTCGGGAAGTGGCCAGTTCTCAAAATGCCGTTGAAAAGTCTGGAGAGCTCCACAATCCCTCTTCTGGGCAGCTGCTTAATTGCCATGGTGGTGATTCCGTCGAATCCCGGCGCTTTACGGGAGGGAAGACGCGTGATAGCGCGCCTCACTTCCGCAGGCGAGATGAAGTAGTCGCCCCGTAAGGGCGGTGCCGGGTTCGACAGGTATTTCTGTACACGGTCTAGTATGCCTTCTGCATATTCAGTGTACCCCTCCGCTATGCTATTTGGTGTAAATTGCGTTTCTAAGTGCTGTGCCATCATCTCTGCCCTCCTGTGGGCATCGTAGATGCGTTTACCCGTGTTGTCCACTAGTGGGCAGACAGGTGCTGGTGTTTTCGAGAGCTGTCGGTTCAAGAGGTGTAGGGACGCGGGTGACTCTGATGCTTCATCGACTCTTCTCTCCCATGCTTCCCCCCTGAACGCTCTCACCGCTTCCGACAGCTCTTCCGTAAGTGCATTCAGCTTCTTCTTGATGAGTGGGCATCGTTTTCGTGCCCAGAGCTTGCGCAGTTTCCGCTTCTCAGATAGTTGGACTTGTATTCTGTGTGGGAGTTCCTCTCTTCGGCGCCCCGTAGAGACAGGGTGTGAAGAAAGTTGTAGTTTGTCTTGAATGGTCTTGTTTAGATGTAGAGCCGCTGTCTCTACGTCTTCTTTTGAGTTGATGTTGGCGTCGAGTTTGAGTTCTTCCAGTGCTTTTTGGAATCGGATCCAATTTGTCTTCATCCTTAAGGCTCTGGGCACTACTGCGTCTGCACTTGTGTCGATGGTGAACAACACGGGGAGGTGCTGTGTGTCCAGATCATACAGCACCTCTAGCCGTATTGGGTACGGCATTTGATGGCACAGCACTATGTCGAGGACATCGGGCTGGTGTTCGGGTTTGGTGGGGATGTGAGTGGGCTCCTCTGGGCCTAGGACCTCGTACCCCCAATCTTCAGCGTCTTCGTATAGCTTCCTCCCAGGAGGGGTGATTATCGCGGAGCCCCAAGCAGGATGTTTTGCATTGAGGTCTCCAGCGATAATAGCAGGTGTTTTTGCATTGAAAATGTTCCTTATATCCTGGGGGGTGAACGAGGTGCCGGGAGGTCTGTAGGCAGCGAAACTCCTGATTTCTTTATTTCCCACCTTCATACTGATCCCTTTGGTCCTCGTGGATGTGAAGTTTACGTCTGTTTCCACTTCTTCGTGTATGATGTCTCTTCTTGCTAGTGCCGCAGTACTTCTGTACGCGACACCTTCGGGGGACACCTCGTCGTGTCGATACACGAAGAAGTTAGGAAGATGGCTGATAGTTGGGCTAGGGCGCCTAAGATCGCCGTTTTTTTTTTTATAGGATAAGTGTGACAAACGAGCACACAGTCCACCTGATGGTAAGTGGTTGCTGCGGCCCATAGACATCTACATCTATCCTCAACTACAAGTCAAAATGTAGATGCGTTGTCACCCGTGAGGACTAAGATGGAATGCCTCATTTCCAGTAAAAAGGGCCTCCGGCCACCTGCACTCACCAAGCGAAACGCAGAGGTAAACCTCTACTTCACGCTGGTTTTCTGTGAGGTCGTGGTACCACCCCGGTTCGAGCTTGCCCATCCGTGTGACAGCAAAAGCTGCCGCGTGGCTCTACCACTGTTAAAAAAAACGACGTTAGTGGGTTTGAGCCTGTGGTCATCGCTTTGAGGACATCTCCTAATATCCTTATAACCACTCCCACTACTTCTGTGAGAGCTTCTTCAATTGTGGTTGGTATGTGGTTATTTTGCATTGTGGTAGTTGTGACTGTTTCTGTCCTTTTCTGACGTTGGTCTCGGGGTTGATATTCTTGGTGCAGTTGTTGCCTCGGTTGCTGCTGAGTGGTGGAAGTGAGAGGCGGAAGCGAGGTCGGCTCTCTTGCTTTTTGTGCCTGAGTTGCCGTCTTCTTCTTCTTCCTTTTCTTTTTCTTTTTGAGGGGTGTATTTCTTTCCGTCGGGCCGTTTGCAGGAGGGACTAGTGTTGCTCCTGTGGCGACGGACGTTGTTGGCGCCGGAGCCGGTGCAGGTGTGCTGGTGTACTCTTGCTGTGGTTGCGGCGTCACTTGGTATTGTTGTTGTGGCATTTGTTGACGTTGTTGCGATTGTTGTCGCTCTTGCTGCGGTGGCTGTTGTTGTGATGTTCTTGCCGGTTGGGGTGCTCTTGTTTGTTGTGGAGGTATGGGTGGTTGCAGGTTAATGCCCCTTTTTCCGGCTATTCTTTGCATAACCGGGCACCGTCGGTCGCTAGCCGTGTGAGCCTTAGTGCAGTTTGCGCACTTGGGCTGTGCATCGCGCGGTGTTTGGCACTCCGATGTGGGGTGATTTCCCGCGCAGCAAACACATTTAAATGGGCGGTGGCAATTTATTGATGCGTGTCCAAACCCTTGGCATCTATGGCATTGTGCAGGGCCGGTTCTGCCCTGCCAGCCCTCAATGGTGATTCCCGGCATGTACAGAAGTTCGTTTATTCCGTACAGACGGTTGAGCTCCTCTGGCGAAAGGTGGTCCATCTTAATATGGAATAGGCATCCCGATCTTTCCCTTTTGGGTGGGATGGCCCTCACGCATGTGACAGGGAAGCCTAATTGGATGAGTGCTTCTTGTATTTCAGTGGGGTCGGTGTCTGCTGGGAGTCCTCTTAACCCCACCTTTGTGGGTTGCTCTTCCCGCGGCGCGTAGCAAAACCACACGAAGGTGGAGTCCTCCTTGCTTTTGTCTATTAGGTATTTTTGAATACTCCTATATTCTTGCTCTGTCTGGGGTCGGAAGCGAACTCCTTTTCCAAATGGACGAGCATTTGGGGCGTGTCCAAGAATTTCTTGTAGGATTTTGAAGTGCTTCGTCCAATTTGGGAAGCACTCCACTATTATTGGTGGATATTTCGCCATAGTTGGCGCTTCTGTAGGTGGTGTTGATCTCGTTGTAGATGGTGTCGGTTGCGTTGACCTCGGTGTGGCCGCTATGCGCGCGTACGAGTCCGGCGCCGTAGACGGTCCCGGTATGGGTTCAGTGTCCATTTCTTGAGTGGGGTCATCGCTGTCCTGTGTCCTCTTTTGGTCCTTGTCTGTTGTACCAGACGAGGATCGTACTGGAGGTGGAGATTCTGGTGGTTGGCTAAATCTGGTATTGACTATTTCCCTCTCTGGTGTTGGTGAGGGTGGGGTAGACTCGGTTGATGATGAGTCGGATGATGGAGTGCGGGAGCCTTGTTTATGTCTCTTCTCATCCTGGGTGTCATCTATTCCCATTTCTGGGGGTGTCCTTCTTTTTGCAGTCTGGCGAGCTGTTATTTCCATTTCTGGGTTGGTTACACGCACACTGTCCCGCTAGCGACGGGCGCTGAGCTGGTGAGCGGTGGACTGCCAATGCGCCTCTGGAGCGAAGAGGTTCCGCTCCATTAGAGGCCTGTCCAATACCCCCGGTCGCCTGTTCGGTGGTCTTCTTGGTGGTGGTGGGGGGGTTCTTCCTTATCCGACATCTTGGCTTGGGTGTAGTTGTGCTCAGCCCTTGAGCTGTCACACACCTTACTCCCCTCAGCGCGTGCAACCACACCGGGTGAGACCCCTGGGGGAGGCCCAGCGAGGTGCCCGCGAGCAGGGAGGGGTGTGTGAGGCTCTGGTGGATTGGGCGTTTCCTCACACAAATGCGGCACACTGAAGTATTCTTCTTACACAAGAAGCTCAGCGCTGATGCTGAGTACTGTGAAGCAGGGCTTGGCAGTGGAGTCAGCCTTCACTATCCTCAGCTATCCTCTTTTTTCCCAGGAGTGGCCAGCGACGTCTCGGCCTCTCGGAGTAAATCCTCGCGATTGGCGGAGTTTGTCAGCCGGCGAATGCGTACAAAATTCACAAACACTACTGGTGGTGAGGGACGATTGGCATGAAAATCAGTCTATAGTATGTGCCATATCGATTGAGAAAAACGGACAATGACCTCAGATATGAGCCGAGTGTCAAAAGGCGTAACTTACAAAATCTCAATTTAGATGTGATAACAATATTTAAATATTGATATTATTCCCACTTCTAGGTCAGCACATATGTTTTGTTTTTTTGTTTCTTAAATAATATTGTCTGTGGTTCCTATAAACATAGTAAAATCTTACGGTACATCGCGAAAAATGTGTTATATTTTATATTTCAATTTATGGTAAGTAACGCAGCAATTCATTTAATAACAGTTTCATATTAAAAAAATATTTGAAGCAATATAATCACCATATTGAGCTTTTGCAAATTCATCCCTTTAAAATAAACAAAACGCGCGTTACGTCAGTTCGTTCTAAAAGAAACGTGACAATGGCAGCCAGAGATGCGTCACCTTTTTTGGGCCGGTCCGCCATTTTGTTTTCATTCGTGTTCGGATAGCGCTTGCGTGTGTACGTCTCGGGTAAGTCATAGCATTCATTGCATTGTTTTAGTTGAGTTTTTACTGTTAAATTTGTTATATCGTTAAGTTTTTGTTTTTTGAATCTGTTATATTAGTTTTACTGTGACGGTCGTTACTAAATCGACATGAGTTCAGGAGAATTTGGTGAAGGACCCGGTCCTTCAACATCAAGTGGAAAGAGACGTCGCCGACCCATAATAAACGTAGCAGGTACGTACAAATAGGTACAAATGCGACGACGTAGCCTTTCTATTTCTTAAAGCGCTCTTTTTATGTGACCATGTGGTATTTATTTTCTAAAACAATATGTATTTATGTGATGTAGTACTATGGTAGTATATTTTTGTCATTTATTTACAGGCCCATCTTCTGGAGCACCTTTAACGTCACCAGTAAAAAAGAGAAAACCTACCACTTTGTCGGTCGGGGAACAAGAGATTATCATTAATGTATACAAATATGTCAAAAACACCTGGCCCGAAGACGTGTATCCTTCAAACGTTAATATGGTAGAAAAGGTTTCGGAGATCTCAGGAGTCAGCAAGAGCACTATATATCGCGTATTAAGCGTGTATAGAGATTCCCATAAAATACCAGAAAAGGGAATAATTAATAAAAGAAAAAAGTCTGTAATTGACAAGTTGGACGATTTTGATAAATCGGCTATAAGAGCGAAAGTGCATCAGTTCTTTCTTGCAGGAGAATTACCGACTTTAGACAAAATTTTGCTCAGTATAAATCAAGATGACCAGTTGCCAAACTTGAGCAAAACTTCCCTGCGACGTGTGTTGCGCCATTTAAAATTCAAATATATAAAGAGAAACAGAAAAAGTGGTCTAATAGATCGCCCAGAGATAGTTCTGTGGCGTACCAGATATTTGAGAGAAATACAAATATTAAGAAACGAGGGACGTAACATTTTTTACCTTGACGAAACATGGATTAACGCAGGTCATACTATGGGAAAGGTATGGGAAGACACCACAATTGAATCTTCTCGTCAATCACGGTTAGAAGGCTACTCTACTGGCGCGAAAGCCCCTTCGGGTAAAGGAAAGCGATTAATAGTTGTACACGTTGGCAATGAAAATGGCTTTTTGGAGGGATGTGATTGGGTATTTGAATCATCATCTACTGGTGACTACCATGAGAGTATGGACGCTCTCCATTTCGAGGACTGGTTTAGAAAAGTAATAGAAAAACTGCAAAGCGGCGATGTCATAGTTATGGATAACGCTAGTTACCACTCCAGACGTTTAGAAAAAACCCCAACAATGTCTTGGCGGAAACAAAATATGCAGGAATGGCTAGAATCTAAACAGATCGCATACGTGCCCTCGGACACAAAGACCCACTTAATGGAAAAAATAAAGGCAGTTAAAGATAACTATCGAAGTTACGTCACCGACGAGATGGCAAAAGAAAAAAGCATCACAGTGGTAAGGTTACCTCCTTATCACTGTGAGCTTAACCCCATTGAACTTGTGTGGGCAGATGTGAAAGGGTACGTTGCACGAAAAAATACAACTTTCAAGTTAAAAGATGTTAAAAATTTACTTAAAGATGGTTTAACTCAAATCACACCAGATAAATGGAAAAACTGTGTTCAGCATGTCCTTAAGGTTGAACAAAAAATGCGTGGCATGGATGATAGAATTGACCAAACTGCAGATCGCTTTATAATTAATGTTACAGATAGTTCATCAAGTGAAGATACGAGTGATGATTGCACCGAATAAAAATAAAGTTCTTATATAATATTAAAAATAAAGTTTTATCTTTTGCATAAGTACGTACTTATTCGGTGTCGTTATCACTCGAATCTTTATATGTGTTATAAATTAATGTTTTTTGTTGTTAAATGAATAAAGTACTTTATAACAATAGATGATTTTTCTTCTACAGCGATCTTTCACATAACTTTTTAATAATAGTTAATAAATATATATTATATCAATCATTATAAAAAAATCATTATAAATAAAGAAAGTACTACATATAAAATGTGCCTATATATTGAAGGTTTGTAACCCCTGGTTAAACGACCGAAAGGTCATTGTCCGTTTTTCTCAATCGATTTGGCACATACTATAGCAAGCTATACTCGAAAGAGAGCCGCGCCCTCTGTGCGATTTCGCAACTCAATTACATCAAATTTGTACTATCACTCCCTCACAGTTTTCCCAATATCTTTATTTGTATAAGACATAAATTTATATATTTTATTTATAAAGATAACACAAAAAATATCTATACTACGATATACATTACATTTTTGTATCACAAAAAACCTTTTATTTATTCAACAAAATATGCCTATTTTACAACGTATGCACCAAGTTAGAATTCTTAAATATCTAACATATAAGGTTGAAACAATGTTCTTTATTTGAAAATACAAATATCTTAACTAATACAATAGTTTAATTTACATTTTTCCTATATATTTTACTATTTAAAACACTTTTAAATTTCTTATACAAAACTGTCAATATTTCACTATTCCATAGGAATTTTATATGAGAATAACACAGCATTCACCTATTTCGCTCATATAGTCCATCTGAAACATTTTACAAGTTGATTTTACATAAATTGCTGAAATTTACAAACATTTAAATTTCCACTTATTCAAACTTTAATTTTACAAGTTAGCGTGCTGTTGTTATCTGCAACTAAATGAACAACTGACTTTTAGCCTACACCCTGTTGTCGGTAAAATGGGTGGCAATTTTAGTCTATTTCTCGATGGTCCATCACCACAAGACGAGTAACTGATTCCTATATGACTCCTATTGTCGGTAAGGTGGCTTCCAATAAGAATCTCTTATCAGATATCAAAGCTGTTATCAGTCACCGTGTTATCAGACCAAAACAAAGGAAACATTTTATAAGCTAATCTTTGAAAATAAACATTTTACTTTCATACAAAACGTATCAAACTTATATAAGATAATGCTTATGTAATTAATTTACATTACTTCCACTTATACACAAAGTGATCATTTCGACCGGGGAACAAATCCTAGTCTCTAACTTTATTTTAATATTTCTTTAAATTATCAATATTATCGGAAAGCTGATTTCAACCGGAGAACTGAACCCGGAAACATAATTTATATCTTAAAAATTCCCTTTATGAATTTATTAAGAAAATATTACTAAGAAAACGACGAACTAGTCCAGCCTGGGAATTGAACCCAAGACTTTCAAATTATTAATTTGACATTTCTTTAAGATTCAACTAAGCGTTTTCTTATTAGAATATTATTGCTTGATAAGCTGTTTTAGGAGCTATTCGTAATCAGTTAACTAATAAATTGAAATGTTCTTATAGACGCGTCGCCAACAAGATGCAACAACTCGACACAATGCCAGTGTATCAAGCCGATTAGAAAGAACTCGGTCGTCGACGATTCGAACCGCTCTGCGCTGGATGTATAATTACAACAATTAGAAGTAGCTGGTCTTAAAGTCTTCTTCTTCGATTATTTTTGTTGATGTTTCAAGATAAATCAAACTCTAAAACCCATCCATTCATCATCATCATTACAGCCCATAACAAGTCCACTGCTGGACATAGGCCTCCCCCAAGGCATGCCACAAAGCACGGTCCTAAGCCACCTGCATCCATCGGCTTCCTGCATGTCTTACCAGGTCATCATTCCATTTAGTGGAGGGACGCCCTACACTTTGTCCACCGGTACGAGGCTGCCACAAGAGAATCTATTTTCCCCATCAGTTGTCGGTTCTTCGAGCTATATGGCTGGCTCATTGCCACTTCAGCTTACTAATCATTTGGGCTATGTCGGTCACTCTGGTTCTACTGCTCCTATCCTCATTTCTAAGTTTATCACGCAGAGAAACTCCGAGCATAGCCCTCTCCATAGCTCGTTGAGCGACCTTGAACGTCCTCATACGGCCAGCAGTGAAGGGTCACGTCTCAGTTCCATAGGTCATCACTGGCAAAACGCACTGGTTGTACAGTCGAGTTTGCAAGTTTTGAGGTATACCTATAATTTCTCTAATTTCTATATATATATATATATATATATATATATATATATATATATATATATATAATTTCCTATAAATCCGTCGATTGACCTCTCGGTCGAAGTTGGATACTCGTCAACAACTTCGAGCTTAGTGCTCCCAACAACTACCGGCATAAGCGCGACATGGACGATAAACATGATCTTCGTTTTGTCCGTGTTCATCTTAAGACCTATCCGTTGGGACACACTATTGATGTCATTGAGCATAGTGCTTAGGTTCTCCAGCGGTTCTGCCATAAGAACTATGTCGTCAGCAAATCGAAGGTGAGTGATGTACTCACCGTTGATAATAATACATACGGTATTTCAGTCCAGTAGCTTGAAAACGTCTTCCAATGCAGCGGTTACGAGTTTCGGGGATATAACGTCATCCTGTCTTACACCTCTCTGCAGTGGGATAGGTTACTTACTCTGGTTCTGTACTCGGATAGCCATCGTAGCACTACTATACAAGTACAACTTCAGCATCGAAGTGCTACTGACAGTCAACTTGGCACCGCTGAAAGGACTGTAGCTCCGCCTAAATTTCGACGGAATCAAAGGCTTTGTCATATTCCACATATGCCACACATAGTGGCAAATTGTACTCTTCGGACTTCTGTACAATTTTCCGAAGGGTATGTATGCAGTCTATGGTGCTAAAGCCTTTTTGGAAATCGGCTTGTTGAGACTGGAAGTCGTCCAGTGTACATGCGAGACGATTCGTAATGACTCTCGAAAACAGCAGGTAGACGCCGCTCAGAATTGAAATCGGTCTGACGTTCTTCAAGAAAACATTGTCGCCTTTCTTAAAAAACAAGACCACCTCACTTTTGCTCCACGCCTCCGGTGTAGTGCCACCATGGAGGATGGAATTAAAGAGCTTCTGAAGGACCAAAAGTTCCAGTTTTCCATCCGCTTTCAGAATCTCTGCTGTAATTCCATCCTCGCCTGCGGCCTTGCCGTTTTTAAGGTGCTTTAGAGCCATTCTAATCCCGCTCAGACTGATGTCTGGAATATCATTGGAATTTAGTGTTGGATAAGTATTGCTTTTGGATCGTTACTCACACTTGCGTGTAGCTCCAGCGATGATGTGCACAGCTGCCTATAAAACCTTTCCATCTCACTCAAAATCTCAGGTGCCCCGGAAACGACGCTGTTACACTTGGTCTTCAGCTTTGACAGTTGCTCTTTTAGGCAGACAGATCTTTAGCAAAGACTTTGGAGCCCTGGTTTCGCTCCATCGCTTCTTCAATACGAGCAGTATTAAAGTTGCGTAATTCCCACCGCATGCATTTGCTGATCTGTGTGTCTGTTGCCTGTATACTATCAAATCTACTGAAGACTGCTGCTTTATTTCCCGTCTAACAGCCACGAAATTAAGAGTGTGCTCGGTGAATGTTTGTGTTCTTCTACGGCGGTGCTTGCAAAACTTAGTTTCGAATGCATAGACCGTTTTCATGAGCTTGTCCAGTGCATTCATATCGTCCAGTGCATTGCAATCTTCTAGGCACTGAAAACGGTTTTGCAATTCGAGCTGAAAGGTTTCGGGTCTTTCGATTAGAGCACGAGGGGTACAGTGCGTTGACTTTATTAGACGCCACTCCTCCAACTTAACGTTTAGCATCAGTGTGCCTCTTACCATTCGGTGATCGCTGCCAGTTTTCACCCTCGCAATCACTGAGACATCATTGAACAGTTGCCGTCTAGTTGCCGTCTAGTTGTCATAATAAAGTCAAACTCATTTTTTGTCAAACCGTTGGGGCTCGGCCAGGTCCACTTTCTGTGGGGCCGCTTCTGGAAAAAGAGTTCATCATAAAGAGTCCTTCTTTATTCATTAAGTTGGCCAGCTGCTGGCCGCTTGGGTTCCGTTGGCCTATTCCAAATTTCCCTACCTTCAGCTCACCGTTCTCCCTTGTGCCTAGTTTTGCGTTGAAGTCACTTTTTAACACCGTATTGTGGGTTTTGGAGGAATGTATGGATCTATAATAGACGGACAGACGGACAGACATCGTGAAATCAATAAGTGTCGTCGCAAGCTTCGCCATTAATAATGATAAAAGTAAGGACTCATTATTTTCAACTACACTCTATGACATTGCCATGACAAAGAATATTAACTTAAAAAGTAATTAAAATATTTAAAAAAAATAATGTGTATTGTGATGACATAGGAATTGGCATTGGGCATGATGTTAAATAACTGTTTAAAATATAGAGGTCAGTGGTTTAAAAGGACAACTGGTTAGTAATTATTGTATGCCTGGAGGATCCTTTAGTCAAATAATGAATAAAGTTTTAACTAGTAAGTTTTGCCCTAATAGCACATTAATAATTTTTTTGGGAAAAGAGGCAATGTAAATAAAATTCAATTAATAAAATATATTGAATATCTAAATACTTTAAAAGTACCATAAAATTATCTTGTTTACTTGCCTTACATACGGGGTTGGCCACAGGAAAATAAGATACAATATAAATTTATTAATGAAGAACTTTTCATGTAATAACAATTTAAAGTTGACATTTAATTGTTATAATTATAATAATAGAATTAATTTAATACACATATGTAAATAACTTAATAAAGAAATTTTTGACTAGAGATAGGTATTACTTAACCAAATATAATTTAATTTATTTTATTGTTTACATATTTACTCAGCCAAGGTCTTGGCTACACAGACATCTGCTTCTATTGAGCAGTCTAATGACTTTATATGTAATTTGGAATCAGCTCCAAGTCATTTAAATTAGAAAATGAGACAATAGAGGTAATCTATAGCAGTTATAATAATTTAAATAATTTAGAATGTAAGCTACATTCTAAATTATTTAAATTATATACAAATCCTTAATTGTATGACTCCACAAAGTGATAATAACAAATGTTTCCACCTGGTGCAGAATATACAAGGCGTGATAGACAAAGAACTAGAAATAAAATAGCAACAATATTCATATTTTATGTATTACTGAACATTGGTTAAAAGCTTATAACTTATGTTTAACTTCAGTAATCACCAAGTGGTCAGTTCGTTCAATAGAGAAACGGTTTTAAAAGGTGGCTCGTTAATATTAGCTAGTAAATTATTATCATGTTAAGAACGTAAAGATATTGTGAGCCTCTCCGTTGAGCGAACTGTAGAAATGGCATGTGTTGAGTTTGAGCACGTATATATGATACTTTTGAAAAAATTATTGAGGAAGTTTTTGTTAAGCTTAATAAACAGAATAACTCTGTTATGATATGTGGAGACTTTAATATCAATCCTCTAGAAGCTTCCTCCCCCAATATTAAATTTAGATAATTTTTTAAATCATATGGTATTTTTAATTTATTTTTAGAGCTAACACGTATTACTGAATGTAGTGCATAAATGTTTAATTCAAAAATTGAGTTTTGATCACTGTGGACAGTTAGTTTCATTACCTTATGTTCACAAGAAACTATTAGATGAGAAAATTGTGTTTGTTCCAGTAAATGTACGTCGCTTGGAGAAACTTAGAAGTAACATAGTGAAGACTTGGTGAGTGCAGGTGGCCGGAGGCCCTTTTTACTGGAAATGAGGCATTCCATCTTAGTCCTCACATTTTGACTTGTAATTGAGGATAGATGTAGATGTCTATGGGCCGCAGCAACCACTTACCATCAGGTGGACTGTGTGCTCGTTTGTCACCCTTATTCTATAAAAAAAAAAAGAAACTTCTATCTCTTTCATACCAAAATGATCCTAATTTTTTGTATGGAACGATGTTAACGCTTATTTGCAATGAATTTGATAATATTTTTACTTCTAAAACGTTCTACATGAGCAGTCGGAAGGCATTCAATGAATGGGCGACAGTTGACGTCCATAAGAGCAGACAAAGGTGATATGGACTTTACCATGAAAGGTCATAAAACCCTAGCATCGAATTTAGGGAATATGTAAAAACAATATTCGAAAATATTTAAAAGAGAGTGCTCCATAGACACATCTTTGCATTTGAGAAACAAAATTAAGACGGCTTCTAATAAAATTAAAATGACATGGAGTATAATTAATAGTGAAAAGGGTAAGGCCAACTCTCGCAATTCAAACTACCGGTTAAGTTTTAACAATAAATTAACTGAATCAGATCGGGATGTTGCAATGGTTTTTGAGAAATATTTTACTGGTATTTCGATCTTAACCACTAAGTCACTGAATTATTCTCTTGCCGTCGCCGAATCATTACTTAAACCAAATGTAAATGCGTGTACAAAGAATTTTACGTATAAAATATCATCAAAAGATATTTTAAAATATTATAAAAATATTTATATTAAGAAAACTGCAGATCTGTGGGGGATTTCCGTTAAAGTTATTGCGTGTATAATATATATAATCGCGCCTCATCTAGCTATTATTTTTAATATTATTATCGCATATGGTATGTTTCCTGATTTAATGAAGCATAGTAACTTTTATTCAAATCTGGTAGTTTATTAGACAAATTTTAGACCAATTTCTGTACTGCAAACAGTAAGATTTTTGAAAAAAGTATTCATGATCAAATGTTAATATTTTTTAACGTACATAGTTGACTGCAATTCGGTTTCATAAGGGGTCGCTCGAGAACTGATGCTGGTGTTGAGCTGATTAAATATATTTTCAATGCATGGGATAATTCACAGGATGCTTTGGGTATATTTTGTGACCCATCCAAAGCCTTGGATTGTGTTCACCGTGAAAAATTAATCAGGAAACTACAACACTATGGTGTAAGAAGTAATGCTCTTAAATTAATTGTTTCATATCTAAGTAACAGAACGTAAAAAGTTGTTATTAATAGTATGAGCTGTTCCGGGTCAATAGTAAAAATGAGTGTGCTTCAAGGCTCAATTCTCGGGCCCTTTCTGTTTCTTGTATATATTAATGACTTACCTTACATAGCAGGGGATAACCATAATATTGTATTATTTGCTGGTATCACTTCATTAACTTTCAAACGACAATTATTAAAATACGACGAATTAAATAATGCTATATCTAAATTAGTAAATTGGTTTAATGTTAATAAGTTACATTTAAATGGCTCTTAAACGAAATGCATGAAATTCATGACTCCAAATGTCAAACAATTAAACACTAATATAATTTAAAATGGACCGGAACTGAGTATTGTCGATACCACCATTTTTCTTGAAATAAAACTAGAGGCGAAGCTTCAATGGAGCCCCCATATATCAAAATTAGCAGGCAGACTTAGCTCTGCAGCATATGTTGTAAAAGGATTAGAAATAAAACCAGTGTGGAAATAGCTAGACTTATTTACTTTAGTTATTTCCATAGCATAATGTCGTATGGTATTTTGTTACGACACTGACACTGAAATTATATTTGGTTTACAGAAGAGGGCCATAAGAGCAATCTATGATTTAAAACATAAAGAGTTGCTCCGGGAAAAATTTAAGGTAATTGATATATTAACTTTGGCCTCTCAACACATTTATGAAAATGTAATGTACGTACACAAAAATAAAGGTAGTTATACAAAAATAAGTGATATTCATTCTGTAGATACTAGGAACAGACACAGGCAAGCAAGTACCAGTTACACAACTCTACCGAGTCAATAATTCATTATTGGGGCGATGTATACGTTTTTACAACAAAATACCAGAAATTATATAAAATGTAACCTGCTCAAAGTTCAAAAACCTTAATAAACAAAGTTTGTATAAAAGGGGTTATTATAATATAAAGGAATTTATGGATGATAATAATCCCTGGGAATGAGGTGATCCCTTCCAAGCTATTTCTAATTTGTTTTGTGTGGTTAATTGTGATTACATAATTGTAAGCTGTTATTTAAAAAAAAGTCTCGCTGGGTTTCTTGCTGATTCTTCCCAGGAAAACACCTCTGTTTTTTTTTGGATCAATGGTAATTAAACAAAAGAGTGATTTTCGATAAGTATTATTTCAGATCTATATTGAATAAAAAAGGTTTCTGTTTCTGTAGAACATTTTCATAATGTAAAACGCTATGTAGCAATTTTGTATTTAAATAATTTCATTTTCATTTCAGCTTGCATGGCTATATGTAATTCTGTTCGCTTAAAGCTAATTTGCTTTGTGAGGTGGGAAGAACGTAATTATCATAAAAACTAAGTCAAAAAGGGAATTTCCAGTAGCAATTACCATTTATTACAATTGAACGGAAGCTTTTAAAGACTTATCTGGTCGCTGCGGCGAATCTATTATTATACGAAATTTTATAAATTCATATCGACGTATGAATGGTCTTTAATTAGTTTTTTTTAATTAGTTTAACAGTGGTAGAGCCAGGCGGCAGCTTTTGCTGTCGCATGGATGGGCCGGCTCGAACCGGGGTGGTACCACGACCTCACAGAATACCAGCGTGAAGTAGAGGTTTACCTCTGCGCTTCGCTTGGTGAGTGCAGGTGGCCGGAGGCCCTTTTTATTGGAAATGAGGCATTCCATCTTAGTCCTTACGGGTGACAACGCATCTACATTTTGATTTGGAATAGAGGATAGATGTAGATGTCTATGGGCCGCATCAACCACTTACCATCAGGTGGACTGTGTGCTCGTTTGTCACCCTTATCTTATAAAAAAAATTAACTTTTCTTATACTTGATGAAACGCTTTACAACATACAGTTTCAGTCTATTAAAAGTCCACAGCTTAACATAGGCCTCCCCCAAAAATTGCCTCATGGTTATAGACCCCCATAGATGGCAGGTGGGTTGACAACCGTAGTTTTTTATATTAAGTTGTTATTAAGAAAACGCCACTGCCCTGATCCCTAATGATATGGGGTAGTGAATATATTTATATCGCCACCACACGGTCAAAAATTCGAAAAATAACGACAAAATAATTATTTACCCACTAGCAATTTTCGGCTTTGAAAAGGAATGACACCATTTAGCTTTTATAATTGAAATACAAATTAAAGAGAAATTTAAAAAAGATATTTTTAATACATTAGAATGTACAAAAAGTAAAATTACAGTAACAGTTACATAACTATACTAACATTATTTAGCATCTACTTAGTAGTAATAATTGAATGACTAATGAATTTCTCGTTGGTCTAGAGGTCGTAAACGCGTCTGCTATTGTGGTCCCGGGTTCGAATCCCGGTGCAAAGAAAATGAGTGCGTTTTTCTATCAAGAAATTGATAATAGTAGCCCGG
Source organism: Parnassius glacialis (assembly GCA_033319125.1). Classification (NCBI taxonomy): domain Eukaryota; kingdom Metazoa; phylum Arthropoda; class Insecta; order Lepidoptera; family Papilionidae; genus Parnassius; species Parnassius glacialis. Next base: position 11,422,353 of record JAVANC010000013.1, read on the forward strand.
AGTCAGGAAGTTGGCGATATTTCACCTAAAGCCGTTGATCCCTAATATTTCTCAGGTCGTGTCGTATTGCCATTCAATACTATCGAGAGTAAGAGAATATAGAAACTGTGTTTGCGCATAGTCATTCCTGTCCTGCGCATAAGACCAGTCTTCGTTAAGACCGGCCGTTGTGACTAAAATTTAGTCTGGAGGTCATCACTAGTAAAGATGAAATGAAATATATGTAATAATTAAAATGTAAAATTAAGTTATGACATACAACTATTGCAGTATAGAAAATACAACTGAATCAGCACAATTTTGTACGCGGTAGAGTCATGTTGTAGACGGCTACAGCCCGAATGGGTCGCCTCGACCGGGTAAGGACCACGCTATCACAGAATACCATCGTAAAATAGCAGTATAATGCTCTAGTTTTTCATATGGTGAATGATGAGAACCGAGACCCTTTTTACTAAAGAAACTTTTTTATTAAGGCAACGAGGCATTCCATCTTAGTCCCAAAAGTGTGATAACTATTTTAGGACTAAATAAATATAACTCTACAGCTAAAGTATTGATATCTATCGACGTTCTAGATAAAATCTAGAGAGTAATCGAAGGTCATATTAGTTTAAGATCAATGTAATGATGCGGGATGTCAATTATTATGTTGAATTATAAAAAATATAATTAATTACTTTCACACTGAAACGGTCAAATTCAAAAACTATACTAATAATATATTATTAATAACATAGTTAACAGATTAATTCTCAATAAATTTCATCGCCTAATTTGTACAGAGGAAACCGCAGGGTTACTATGATAATCGAATAACGAAATTTCTGTTTCTGAGTAAAACTAAACAATGAGATCAAATATAAATCCGGCCATCTAATCGACACTAAGTTTGGATATAATAAAACTTTCTTTTTACTCTCTCCCGCTGTAGGTGTATACGAGATTGTTGTACCGTCATATATCCGATATATGATGGTATAACCATATCGACCATCCCGCGGTGTGAGTGCTCCATGCCGGATGTGCTGTTCTCACAGCGCTGGGTTCGCAAAGCACTTCTCTCCCTGGACATCCAGAAGTCGAGTGGGCCTGACGGGATCTCCCCAATTGTGCTGAGGACGTGTGCTCCAGAGTTGGCACCGGTCCTAACGCGTCTTTTCCGGTACTCCTATTCCCAAGGCGTAGTCCCAAATTCATGGAAGACAGCTTTTGTCCACCCGATCCCTAAAAAAGACGACCGCTCAGACCCGTCCAACTATAGGCCTATCGCGATCACCTCCTTCTTCTCTAAAATAATGGAATCCATTATCAACTGCCAGCTCATCCGGTACCTTGAGGATCACCAGCTGATTAGTGACCGCCAATACGGTTTTCGTCGGGGTCGATTAGCTGGTGATCTTCTGGTCTACCTGACCCATAGATGGGCGGAGGCAGTAGAGTCCAAGGGGGAGGCTTTGGCCGTTAGTCTGGACATTGCGAAGGCCTTCGATCGGGCTTGGCACAAAGCGCTTCTTTCGAAGCTCCCTTCCTATGGGCTTCCCGAGAAATTGTGCAATTGGATCACCAGCTTCCTTGCAGATCGGAGCATCAAGGTCGTTGTAGACGGTGCATGTTCTGACTACAAGCCTATTAACGCTGGTGTTCCACAAGGCTGTGTGCTATCACCAACGCTGTTTCTTCTGCATATCAATGATATGTTGCTAACTGGTAACATTCATTGCTATGCGGATGACAGCACTGGTGATGCTCTATACACCGGCCGTGCTAATATTTCTCGGGAAAACGTCTCCGAGTACCGGAACAAACTTGTGTCTGAAGTCGAGTCTTTGCTGGACAAAGTCTCGGACTGGGGGCGACTAAATCTAGTCCAGTTTAATCCTCAGAAGACACAAGTTTGCGCGTTTACCGCTAAAAAGAACCCCTTTGTCGTATCTCCTCAGTTTCAAGGCACTCCCCTGGTTGCCTCAGCCAGTATCGGAATCCTCGGCGTCGACATATCGAGAGACGTGCAGTTTCGTGGTCACTTGGAAGAGAAGGCCAAATTGGCCTCTAAAAAGCTTGGCGTGCTCCGCAGAGCGGGACAGTATTTCATGCCGGCACACCGCCTGCAACTTTACAAGGCGCAGGTTCGGCCTCACATGGAATACTGTTCCCATCTCTGGGCAGGGGCTCCCCAGTGCCAGCTCCTTCCACTTGACCGCATCCAGCGCAGAGCGGCTCGAATCGTCGACGACCGAGTCCTTTCCGATCGGCTCGACTCATTGGCGCTGCGAAGAGATGTTGCATCTCTTTGCATTTTCTTTCGCATCTACCATGGGGAGTGCTCTGAGGAATTGTTCGGATTAATCCCAGCCGCCAAATTTCACGAACGCACATCGCGGCAGAACTCCCGATACCATCCACACCATCTGGATGATTGGCGGTCCACCACTGTGCGATTTAGAAGATGTTTTCTTCCTCGCACGACTTCCTTGTGGAATCGATTACCATCAGCGATTTTTCCGGACCGATACGACTTAGGGACCTTCAAGAAAAGAGCGTACTCCTTTTTAAAAGGCCGGCAACGCATCTGCAATTCCCTCCCTGGTGTTGCAGTTGTTCATGGGCGGCGGTAGTCACTTACCATCAGGTGAGCCGCATGCTCGTTTGCCCCCTCTCCTATAAAAAAAATATTTATCAGCTATGAAAGTTCCACCACCTCACGCTACGTGGCGAAGTAAAAATGACATGATTGCACGAAGATGACAGGGGTAGGGCAAATGGTGTGATAGAAAAAAGAATACACATATTCAAATATATATTTATATGTATATATATATATATATATACATATATATATATATATATATATATATATATATATATATATGATATAAAAATCGTAGAATATTAACTTAACCCTTTTTACTGACTGATAACTAAGTATGCCATCTTTTTCCTCAATGGTGATAACGCCTCTGAATTTTGATTCGTAATCGAGATTATTGAGGATAGATGTAGATGGATGTAACTGTGGGCCGCAACACTCACCTACTAATAGTTGTGTGCTCTTTTGACAACCCTGTTTTATTTTTAATCCTCATTATTAACAATTTATTAAATTTTATAACATTCAAAATTAATAACATTAAAAAAAAAACTAAAATTATCATAAATTCCTAGTTTTCGCGATATAGTGTCAAGAACGCTAGTTGTGTAAAAAACTACACTTATATTATAGAAACTAGCTGTGCCCGCGGCGTAGCTCGCGTATATAGGTTTTACATAAAGAATTTGTCGTTTAGGTAAGAGAATATTAAACGATTTATATCATTACTGTGTCAATAAGTGGTAACAAAATAAATCATTATCATGAAAGTTCTAAGTCGTTCATGATAGAGCTTCTGTGTAAAGGTTACGGGGGAACGCAGGAAAAAGCAACCTAGAGTTGGCCATGTGCAAAACAATCAGTACTGAGGTGCACTCCTACAACTCGAAAAGTTTAACCTTGCGCTTTATTTACGGTCATCGCATAACGCACGCTGACTGTGACTGGGAACTGAAGGCGCATAAAACTGAAAGGAAAGTTATTTGTTAATAGAAGGATTTTGGGCGGTGCTGTGTTTTTATTATAATTTATAATTCAAGAAAATATAATCATAATAAAGAAAACAACATTAAGTTTTTTTCTGGCAATATTTTTTTGATGTATCAATACTTCGCAGGACATCGACTCATAATTGTAGCAATTGCTGTCAACAGTAGTTAGTACTGTACGAACAATTAAAATGTCATTAATTGTTTTAAAGTACAATGTATTTCGCAATTTAGTTTCAGATGTCAGCATCTGATTGCGGTTGCTACACAGTTTCTTTGTGTTGTAGCTTCTAAGTAATTTTTAACTTAGATGTGCTCTAAACAACTGACTGAAACGGAATAAAGCAAAATAAATGCGTTGCCAAAACCATGAACGAAAACTTTAATAAAGGGGATTTCCCCGCTTATAGTCGTCGGTAAAAAAAAATCAAGTTGACCATCCTAAAGGGGGTTGCCGGGAGAGGGTATCCTAGTTTGGACTCCAGTCTCCCATGCTCTTTTTTTTGTGAAAATAATATGTTTGAAAAAGATAAACTTCAATGTACTTTTTGTACGAAAAAATAATAAAGGTCATTATTATTATTATCGGTAATGTGGACTAACAGTGCTGCTATAAAAGAGTTAGATAACCCGCTAGACGCTACAGTTTTGAAATGTGTGCTAAATACACCAAAAAGCGCTAGATTAAGCGCTAGGTGCCAAACATTTTGATTTTTGAAATTATACATGCCAAAAAAGCTAAAACTAAAAAGGCAGCACTGATTTTGGGTACATTATAAATACAATATCACGACATTTCGTTGAAATTTTGTTACTTTTGGTCGGGTTCCGTTGTATGGCTTGGGTAGATATAAATTTCTTCAGTAAGTCTCAATACGATTCACCGGCGGAGAATCTCAACACCGCAATTCAGAAAAGGTTGTAATTTATACAACTTCATCTATTACGTCATGTGTGTGAGAAAACATTCTTTTTTTAATTTCTTTATGTGTTTTAAGTATAAATATATTAATTATTATGGAACGTTTTTTTTTACACGCAAATCTTTTTATTACTATTTCTGAGATTTTATGGCGCCATTGAACAAATTCGAACCTACATTTCAAAATAATAATCATTACTTTCGATAGAATTAACCAATTTTAGTAAAACAAAGATTAAATGTAACTCGACGATACGTTTTATGATTTTCTTAACGATTTCTTTGAAAAAAAAAAGATGTTTATTTTAGAAGTGATGCGTTCATAAACAAACAGACAAACAGACAGATAGACAATTCTAAAGAATATAAAAATGTACTTATTTAATTATTTTCAGTTCCCCATAATGATTTTAGCCACAAAAATATACTATACGTACAGAAACAGACACAACATGTTATCATCATTTTTTATTATATGTATATATTTAAAGAGAGATAGCGCTGCTAACATCAATTCTAAAAATAAAAGAGATTAATTGACTCGATTTATACATTATATAAAACGTAAAAGAACTTATAAATCAGTGCCTGCACATTAAGCAAAAAAGAAAGTTTGATCCTCACCGAAACCAACGCAATTGTTAATAGCTCTCTTAAAATTTGATTTACCACATAGAGTACTCGGCGGTAAAGAATAAATTGAGTTTATCAACACGCAGTAGGGCAGCGAGGAATAGAATGATTAGCAGTAAATATGAAAACTGACCTACAGGAAAAACCCACAACCTGCCTTATTGCATTACATTTGCACAACACCACCATCTATCGAGGAAATTGGTTAACTATTGTACTTTAGATTTAGTTAATAAGGTTAATATATTTTGTATAATATATATATTTAATACGTTCTTTAATACTTTTGTTCACTGCGCTTTAGATATACATAATTATATCATTATAAAACATTATTTTACATCATTTCATTATGATTTATGATATGATATTAGTTTAAAACGCACTTGATGACTCAACCAAAGCCACCGTTAAGCAAATTCATACTCTATACTTCCTACCCATACTTCAGAATGTTTATCATAACTTTTGATGGAGTGAACTGATTTTAGTGAAATAAAGACTAAATGTAACCCGAAGATACACTTTATAATTTTCTTAACAATGCTTATGATATAAATTAGTACTTTATTCGTGATACGTTAACAAACAAACAGACAGACAGACAGAAGATTCTGAAAATGGTAGAAATGTATTTAATTACTTATTTTTAGTACCCCTCAATCACTTTTATTACAAAAATATAAAATGTACAGACGTCTGCATTTTACATTTTTATTATATGTATAGATATCATAGCAAAGACAATATTTATACACTATAGAATCTGTTGGTTTTCAGGCTATTGACATTATCTCTGTCCCTCCATTCAATTTAGTTGTATAGGTTTTATAAAAGTTGTGAGGACAAAGGGTCAGTGTTTACGCTCATACTAAGTACGTAACGAAAATACATTCTGTATATATACCTTCTTATGGCTACAGTCAAGGTACGTAGTCATAATATATATTCTTTGATCAAGGCCTGCTCGACTACATTTGCACATGGAAACACAAAGAAAAATAAAGTTATATTGTAACTTACACGTATTGTATAATTTTTCTTTTTCTTTTATTCTTTAAAAACGTTACCCCCCCACTAGGATTTTCTCCTGTGTCGTGGAGGCAGTTTACAAACATAAATTGCACAAGGACAAACATCCAAACCTGGAACAATTATTTGTAGGCCATACAAATACTTGTTCCGTGCGGGATTCAAACCCGCGGCCCCCAGCGCAACAACTGATTGCTAAGCCACTGCGCCACGGAGCCGTCATATGATAATTATATACAATTATATATAATATATAAATAGATTAATCAGTATAACTGATAAAAGTATGTTTGAAAAATTTTTCACTGTCAAAAGCTACGTATATTTATCTTATTTTATTTTGTTATTTTAAGGCCAATTCTGGCTTAAAAATTTCAACAAAAAGATCAGAAAATATATAAGAGAGTTATTATAATAATATTTTTTTGATTTCAGACATAATTCTAATTAAGAAAGGAAAATATTTCTGCTGCGCCGTTGACAACTGTCAAAGCGTAACGACTACATACAATTTTTATATGAATAAAACAATATGGAATAAATCCAGGGAAGTAATGTGATAATATTTCATTTATAGAGTAAACTGCTTTTATTTAGGCCGTAATTTATTGTTTCAGGGAAAGATGTGGAGTACAGCCAAAGAGATTTAAAATATATATATACACTACTTAAATGTCTTTGAGTACAGCACATTTCAAGTTACTATGAATATGTATATAAAGACTTTTGAGTGTTGTAGAGATCTGTTTAGATTTTTCAATGAATGTCTCTGCTCCGCTACAGTCACAGCCGGATTTCCTACAGTGTCAAAATTGTGCTGACGGTAGGCTGTTTAAAGGTAAAAGGGGATTAAATATACATATTAAACGATGCCATAGTAAAAGTATTTCGGCTTCACAGCCTGCCGTAGAAATTCATAACTCTATTAGCAATTCCTTTAATGACACAAATTTTTCCCTTTTTTCGGAGCAAATTTACAATTATTATCGTAATGTACCAGTGATTAAAAGAATTCCTAGAGGTGCGAGGATGCAGCTTGCTAAAGCATTGTCATGCACTATTCAAAATTGTTTCACTAATAGTGAAAATAGTTGGCAAAAATTATTTACTTTCGCGTATTCCCATTTTCATTTTGATAAAACAATAAATAAATCAATTACGTCTCAACTAAAAGAGACATCTTTTCAAAATTTAGATTACCCAATTAATACTCATTTATCTCGACCACGTCCTAAATTTGATTTAAAAAAAGTAGTTGAGTCGAAAGTAATGGATGGCGACTTAAAAAATGCATCCCGTATTTTATTCTCAGACGACATCCTGGCTCCTCGTAATGTCGAAACTCTTGAAAGTCTTCGTCAAAAGCATCCTTCGGTCAAACATCCTCAGGGTTTACCGCTGCCTCCCAGGGCTTCTATGCAACCTTTACAAATTTCGGAAAAAGACACTTTAGAAGCAATTATGTCATTTTCGAATGGCTCTGCTGGCGGCATTGACGGAATTACGCCTCAACATCTTAAAGATCTTGTAAGCGCTTCTGCCGGTGACGCCGGCGGAGTACTTCTTAAAGACATTACAAAATTATGTAACTTTATGCTTTCTGGTAATGTTAATCCAAATTTCATTCCATTCTTATATGGGGCAAGATTATGTGCCTTCAAAAAAAATGATAACGGTATCCGTCCTATTGCCGTTGGTTCCACATTTCGACGTTTAACTTCAAAATTAGCTTGCAGGCACATAATCTCTAACCTTAAGACCAAATTTCAGCCTACTCAACTAGGTTTTGGCACTAGAGGTGGCTGTGAGGCGGCGGTACATTCAGTGCGTACATTTTTAACAAACTCTGATGCAGATGTTCTTGTGAAGGTTGACCTAAGGAATGCTTTTAACTCTATCGATAGGGTAACCTTGCTGAAAGAAGTGGCTAATAATACCCCCGAAATTTATCATTACGTTTGGCAATGTTATAGTCAAAATACTAACTTATTTTACGAAAACCATGTTATCGATTCCGCTGTTGGTGTTCAGCAGGGTGACCCACTGGGTCCAGCACTTTTCAGTTTGGGAATCCAACCAATTATTTCAAATTTGAAATCCAAGCTGAATGTCTGGTACCTAGACGACGGTACACTGGGAGGTAGAGCAGATGACGTCCTGAGTGATCTTACTCATATTTTTCAAAATTTTCAAAATATTGGTCTTGAACCAAATAGCAATAAATGTGAAATATTTTTTTCCAATAATTTATCTACTTCTCATAGAGACACTTTAATTCAAAATTTTAATCATATTTGTCCAGGAATTAAAACTGTCAGTACGGAATCACTATACCTGCTAGGTGCCCCGTTGTTTTTCGATAGTATTAAACCTGTTTTAAAAACAAAATTTGATCAGTTTTTAAACCACGTTGATAAATTGTATAAATTAAACCCCCACATAGCTCTTACTATTTTAAAATATTGTCTTCTTGTACCTAGATTTACATACTTACTCCGCTCGAGTCCAGTCTGGAAATGTTCGGATATTTTACAGGATATTGATAATAATCTTAAAATAGCTATAGAAAAAAATCTAAATTTAACTTTAAATACAACAGCCTGGACTCAAGCTACTTTACCTATAAAATTTGGTGGCATTGGTGTGAGGTGTGTGGCATCTTTCTAGCGTTGCATTGCCTGCTTTCCTTGCTTCCGTACATAGTGTCAGTGACTTATGTAATATAATTTTAAATAGTAAAGTAGACCTATGTTTTGCTACGGAGGCAGGGCAGACATGGCAAACACTCTGTCCTGGTGAAAATATTCCACTGGAAGTTAACCAACAAAAACAGTGGGATATTCCGTTGGTACAGGACATGCAGAAGGATTTGTTTCATAATCTCCATAGTGACCTAGATAAGGCACGCCTTCTAGCTGTTTCGACTAAGGAATCTAGTCACTGGTTACAAGCTTTACCATCAAGTAATCTCGGCACATTACTTGATGCGGAAAGCTTACGCATTGCCGTAGGAATCCGACTAGGAGTGGCGATTTGTCAACCCCATCAGTGTCCCTGTGGTAGCAGCGTCGACAAGTTTGGGCTCCACGGACTTTCATGTAAGAAAAGCGCTGGTAGATTTTCACGACACAGTTCTTTGAACGATGTCATCCGAAGGGCTCTTGTTTCTATAAATGTTCCCTCGGTTTTAGAGCCTTGTGGAATATTTAGGGACGATGGCAGGAGACCCGACGGTATGACATTGGTCCCTTGGGAGAGAGGTAAAGCCCTAGTGTGGGATGCTACTTGCGTAGACACTCTGGCGGTCTCTCATCTCAGGGGTACCTCGTTTAGAGCCGGGGCGGCATCAGAGGCAGCTGAACTGAGTAAGTGGCGCAAATATGAGTCTCTGAGAGATGACTACATATTTGTGCCATTTGCTGTAGAGACTATCGGTCCGTGGGGTCCACGTGCGGTGAAGTTCCTAAAGGAACTCCATCCGCGGCTGGTCGTTGCTGCTGGTGATAAGAGGGCTGGTTCTTTCCTCACTCAAAGGCTAAGTATAGCCATTCAGCGGGGAAACGCAGCCAGCGTTCTTGGCACGATACCGCGGGGAGTAGGACTATATGATATTTAAGTTTCTAGTTTTAGTTTTGTTTTAATTTTTTTTTAATTATTATTATAGTTTTTAGTATTGTATATAAAATAAATATATTCAAAGTAAATTATATACATATGATAATTGCCTTGACTTCTTTAATTTTTCGCTTACTTGCGCAGTATAGTCCGCATGAGATATTGATAAGTGATGACTTACGAGTATGACATATTATTTTCTAGTGTATTTGTAGTTTTTTAACATTTGTTTGTAACTTACTAGAAACGGTATTAATCTTAGTGAATATTACAAATGTGAAAGTTTGTTTGGATCTTCCTATAAACCAAACAAACGTCGGTCGTGGAATAGGACTCAGGATACTTTTTGTAATAATTATTACTAAAATTTAATTCACGGCCAACAAAACGCCCGCTTAACAGTTAGTATAAAAGCATTCTCTTGTAATACTTAGGAAATAAATACAAAAAGACAATTTGAACCATTTAAGATCAAAGTACACAATTAAGGCTTCAAAATTAGTTCCATGAAAGCTTCAGAAAGTTCAATGAAAGCGTCAGAAAGTTCAATAAAAGTGTCAGTCAAAAGTAATAAAATCGTTTATTTCACTTTCGTAATCAACGTTTTGGCTTTTGTTTATACTTCCATCACAAGTTATATAACCGAATACCTCGTGTGCTCATACGTTTTGAGCAAAGAGAATCTAATTTTATTTAACAGATATTTGAAATATTTATTTATTGTTTAAGTATATTTTAAGTAGTTATGCCTACAGTTAAAAACATCATCATCAAAAGTCATTCATCTATGGTGGTACTTCTATTAGAATCTTTGATTTCTTGGCAAGGGCTCGCTTGATGGAATCAAGGTTTGTGTGAATTTCTGCACGTTTTTAGCTCCAATCCGGTCCATAAAGAATAATAAAAAATTGAAGCTTAGATTTAGAGAGCCTTATGAGATACACAGATTATGTATGGTACAGATTCATGTTGCAAAACCCAATATTACCTATTAACAGTTTAGCCTCGGCTTCCAAGATGCCTCTCTTAATTTTGTGATTTGACTTTGACACCCTACTACAACCTTACTAGCACCCTACTAAATCATCACATGCGCACTCACGTACAACATTGTATACAGAAGACTAGACGCCCTTCGAACTTCTGGCGTAAACTTTTACGTTTTACCGGTTGATCTTTCCTTCAACTATGAATATCTTCTTATAGTTAAATAGGATATTTTTTAGATTGTCTCTCTTCAAAAGGTTATGTCGTCGTGCCAGTCACAATTTAGGAAGACGCTCATTTAAGTAGTGCACTTTTCTTCGACTGTAAGTCCTCAGTTTAAGATTATATATCATATTTAGCGATATTCGCAGTATGTTAGTCTGAAAAGCGAATTTCTTTTGGGCCCTACAACGGTTTCGACAAATTCCCTCTCTGATCATTTTGATTCTATTTTATAGGATAGGGTGACAAACGAGCACAAAGTCCTCCTAATGGTAAGTGGTTACTGTGGCCCATAGACATCTACATCTATCCTCGATTGCGAATCAAAATGTAGATGCGTTGTCACCCGTGAGGACTAAGATGTTTCCAGTAAGAAGGGTCTCTGGTTCTCTACATTCACCATTTGAAACACAGCAGTTTTCTATTTTAGTGCTATTTTACGCGCTTTGTGTGAGAGCGTAGTCTTTCCCCGGTCGAGCTGACTCATTCGTGCTACAACTATACTACTAATATAGCTGCAGCATGGCTCTACCCCGTATGATATGATTTTGGCAGGATGCCTTACTCAGCGCGGGGGCCATATCTCGCACCGTCTTCGAAAGAGCTGGTGTTTTTTTACCGCTTTTTAGTATAATAGACCAAGTTTCGGCTGCATTTTAAACATGAGATTCAATTAAATGTCTTCATTGAATTTTCCTAGTTTTAAACAGGGAGACTTCGGTCCTACGTAAAGTTTTAGTTGGCGACATTTTCACAAATAATGAGAAACTATTTTACAAATTCTATTTTCTCATTCGTAACGTTCGGAATTTAAAATTTAAAAATTAGAAACTAGGGTACCAGTTCTATTAAATAATATTTTAAATGTGTTTTAAAATTTATCTCAAAACTTTTCAAACGAGAAATAGAGTAAAGAAAAATCCGCCAAGTGTGGCCGAAGACCTCGTTCTGTTAGGGTTTCGTACATATTAAGATAATTTCGTCATTTTTAAGATCAATAACTTAAGTTAAAATTAAAAAAAGCCCGAAAGAAAAAGAGGTGATAATCTTCAAACGGCTGTAAAGATTTTCTTGAATCATAGCTAAGAACACTCTCGATCAAGTCACTTTTCAAAGAAAATAAACTTAATCTAAATAAGTTTTGAGCTACGTATGGTGCTACAGACAAACACACATATACGAGTACATAGAAAAAAGACACACAGATACACACATGAAACATTTAACACCCCTCTTTTTCGTCGGAGGTTAAAAATGTAAAAATATGTGTTTTAATCTACTTAATAAGCACTAGACAAGACACACCATGTGCTACGATAATAAAAATATTTTACAGCTCATCTAATGGATTCCCCTGAAAAATAAATAAAATTAAACTAGAAATTGATTCTAGTTCTGTTTTCGGTTTCATTCCATGCTAAATATCAAAATTCCAGGTTTATAACTTATTTCGTCTACGAGCTATACTCGTAGATCCGTTCCATATAGATGGACAGACTCACAGACAAACAAACAGATATTAATGGGGCTCCGTTTAACACTTTGTCTACAAAACCCAAAAATAAAATTTATGTAAAACGTCTTTATTGTTGTAAAACGTTTATCATAGAAACTTCGGCCATATCATTGCTACACGTAACAAGCGCTCGGATTAATATGCATTTAATATTAATCCGAGCGATTATTATATAATTTAATATTAATACAAATTTGTTTGATTTGTTTCATAATCTCCAGAGTGACCTAGATAAGGCACGCCTTCTAGCCGCTTTACCATCAAGTAATCTCGGCACGTTACTTGATGCGGAAAGCTTACGCATTGCCGTAAGAATCCGACTAGGAGCGGCGATTTGTCAACCCCATCAGTGTCCCTGTGGTAGCAGCGTCGACAAGTTTGGGCTCCACGGACTTTCATGTAAGAAAAGCGCTGGTAGATTTTCACGACACAGTTCTTTGAACGATGTCATCCGAAGGGCTCTTGTCTCTATAAATGTTCCCTCGGTTTTAGAGCCTTGTGGAATATTTAGAGACGATGGCAGGAGACCCGACGGTATGACATTGGTCCCTTGGGAGAGAGGTAAATCCCTAGTGTGGGATGCTACTTGCGTAGACACTCTGGCGGTCTCTCATCTCAGTGGTACCTCGTTTAGAGCCGGGGCGGCATCAGAGGCAGCTGAACTGAGTAAGTGGCGCAAATATGAGTCTCTGAGAGATGACTACATATTTGTCCCATTTGCTGTAGAGACTATCGGTCCGTGGGGTCCACGTGCGGTGAAGTTCCTAAAGGAACTTCATCCGCGGCTGGTCGTTGCTGATGGTGATAAGAGGGCTGGTTCTTTCCTTGCTCAAAGGCTAAGTATAGCCATTCAGCGGGGAAACGCAGCCAGCGTTCTTGGCACGATACCGCGGGGAGTAGGACTATATGATATTTAAGTTTCTAGTTTTAGTTTTTTTTTTAAATTATTATTATAGTTTTTAGTATTGTATATTTTAATAAATGTAAAAAAAAATACAAATTATTCAACAATCAATTGTAAATATAATATTTAATTGTTGAATAAAATTAATTTGACACATTATTTATTTAAGCAGAAGTTCCCTTGCATAATCAATGTTTATCCAGCGCAATTACGGACTTTGAAGCATATAATTTTATTTCTCAAGGTGCCAAACTGTGGTTTTCTACGAGTGGAATTATCTGCAAGTGTTGATGGAATGTAGTGGCTCCGTACCATCATGTGGGTTAAATTCATTTGTCAATTGTTTTTACAAAACTATTGGTGACTCCAATTTTGCATGCCTTAAGCGTATTAAAAAAAATACGTATAACATGATTATACCTAATTTTTTTAAAATAGTTTAATACAAGTTTTCACTAATAAGCTTATACCATACTTCCAATTTTCCGATAATTATATGTCAAACTTCAATTTAAAAAGTTTGGAAAATCCAAAAAGGCACGACTCATAATGCTCATATGATAGTGAAAAAATTAAAAAAAATGTAAGTTGTAGTTCTATTCGTTAAATACTTCCAGTAGCAGTCACTAAAGTACACTTTCAAGTTACTCCGTCAAGTCAGAAGGTAAGGTCTACTCATAAATAACAAAACGAGACCAAACCCGGCACATCTAGTTCTCCTCGTCGAGAAATTCCAGAAGCAGTCATCAAAGTCCACTTTCAAGTCACCCTATTAAGTCCGGAGGTAAGGTCTCATCATAATTAATAAAACGAGCCCGAAATCGGCACACTTATTATTACCCGTCGAGGAGTTCCAGTAGCAGTCATCGAAGTACACCTTTATATCACTCTTTCAAATCCGGAGGTAAGGTTTCATCATAACTAACAAAACGACATCAAATTCGGCACAACTAGTTCTACTCTTCGAGGAGTTCCAGTAGCATTCATCGTATTACACTTTAAGGTCACTCTATCAAGACCGGAGGCAGAGGCGAATTAATTGCCTAGCCTAGCACCTCATCGGCGGCCCCCTAGGGGCCATATTATATCTATTATAAATTAAATATACTTATTTTGCAAATGAATTATATTGTAATTTATAATGTAGTTTAATAATTGCAAAATAAGTAAGGTACGAGTACCGTTACCAGGGGGCCATAAATGAAAAATGTGATGAGAGAGTAAGAGCGATTTAGGAGTAATCAAACACGACGATTTTGTTTTCGTTTAAAAACTTCTCGCGCGCCTTTTTAACCTTGTGCCCCTAGGCACGTGCCTTGCTTAGCTTAAGGATAATCCGCTATTGTCCGCCGGTAAGGTCTCATCAAAACTAACAAACGAGCCCAAACTCAGCACACCTTAACTATTACTACTCTTCGAGGAGTTCCAGTAGCATTCATCGAACACCTTCAAGTGGGGGTAAGGTCTCATCATAACTAACATAATGAGCACAATCTCGGCACACCTATATATACTCGTCGAGAAGTTCATGTAGCAGATATTGAAGTACACCTTCAGGTCTCCATAACGTCAAAGACGTATAAGTATATTTATATACGAGTATAAATCCTGCGTACTGTTAGTGAAACAAAATATTGTAATAAAAATATGTGATTATAAAAATAATAATAATTACTTACTTACCTTGATTAAGTATGTATCAAATTTGGTTTTTGGAATATTTTGTATTTCTAAAGCGATCGATATTTTTCAGCACGAACCGCTGTAAACAAACGTCCACTTATGACGGCGGCTGAGCTCGGCATAAAAAAGTATTCTGTGGCCGGGAGTGTATTTAGTAAAATAAATTAATACAAGGCTGCTCAAAACGCCGAAAATTTCGCTATTTCTCAGCCGAAAAATATTAATTCTAACTAAACAAAACAAAATTAAACTGCCATTTACATTCCATGGCTTCCCACATTATAGATGAAGAGTTTAAAAAACAGATTGAGTTGAACAATTGATATTTTCAAAAGTAATAGTGTTTACACCACCATGCGGACTTGATAAATCTACACCTTATGCCACTAAAACCGCTTTTAATGTAAAAATAGCAATTGATCGATTTAAAAAAAATAATAAGTTCTACAACCATTTACGAGTATCTTTCTGACAATGTGCTTTTTATATCATTTATATGTTCAATATGATTGTTAGATACAATTTCATGCGACAAAACATTGAAATTTTGATTTCTAGGCGCTAGTAGAATCTACCTATGCACTTTGCGCTTATGGAATGCAAAATTCAAAAAGATGATTATTTTAATAGGATAAGGGTGACAAACGAGCACATAGTCCACCTGATGGTAAGTGGTTGCTGCGGCCCATAGACATCTACATCTTTTCTCGATTATGAATCAAAACACAGATGCGTTGTCACCCGTGAGGACTAAGATGTAATGCCTCATTTCCAGTAAAAAGGGTCTCCGGTTCTCTATACTCACCATACTAAACACAGCAGCGTTAAGCTGATATTTTACGTTGGTATTCTGTGAGAGCGTGGTCCTTACCTGGTCGAGCCGACCCATTCGTGCTACAACTATACCTACTCTTAATATAGCTGCAGCATGACTCTACCACGTAAATATTGATGATATTTCTAAAATGATATTTCTTTATTTCGATGATGTTTCTTAAATTGAAAGATACCGTTATCGCATGCAGATGGCGATTGTATACCGGATGAAACATGATGCTATGCGATGATTGTTTGTTATGGTAAGGTGACGTGAGAGAACCACCTCATGTAGCTCCGTAGGTGTAATAAAAATAATGATAGATGGTGGATAACTACGAGTATCTTGTTTATTATACATATTATTATATTTTAGACGTAAAATACCCAGAAGGTTTCGGCCGACGTACAGCGACAAAAGTGCGAAATGTCTTCTTGTACTGCGTTTGCTAATCCGCCTGCCCTGGGGTCCACATTCAACAGCAGACTTTTACGGGGTTAAAGATGATGGTGGTGAGAAAGAACGATTTACCATTAAGGCCTTAATCACCGCTTACCACCAGGTGGGATTGTGGCCAAGCACAGGATTATAATCAAGTGCTTGACCACTTCTTCACTGGATTGCAAGTTTATTTTAATAAGTAAAAAAACGATGATGGTGATGATATGATGATATTAATTTAAGGTGTTTCTGCAATATTTCTTAAAGGAAAAACACCTTGTTTCTTCACTTTCATAAATTATATAATTGAATTTTTAAAATAATAGGACAGTTGTACACAAAGTTTTTTATAACTTAAATAAGTTAAGACCTTGACGTTAATACGAAGAAAGATTTCACCTTGAAGATTCCTAAAAAGCTGAAGCCAAACATTAATCTTTCTAAATCGCAATCTTTAACCTTTTTCTTGTCTGATTTACGGCTGACCGAAGGGTATGTTGCTATCCCTATTTTCGAAGTAATGCATCGATCGATAGCGGTGAACAAATAAATCACAAAGAAAACAAAGTTCGACCAATGAAAACACGTACCGAACGGGTTTTAAGCAGAGGTGAGGTAAAATAACACTACAAAACATTCTAGTAAATACAATTTCAGTAATACAAACGGGTTTTATTAGAAAATTGGACACAAACGAGCACACAATCAACCTGATTGTATGTGGATTCTGTGGCTCACAGACATCTACATTTATCCTTAATTAAGAATCAAAATTCTAAATTCAGAAGCGTTGTCACCCCTGCGGACTGATAATATGGAATGCGTCAGAAACAGAAACAGAAACAGAAATTTTTTATTCAATATAGATTATAAATAATACTTATTGAAAGTCACTCTTTTGTATAATTACCACTGGTTCGAAAAAAACCTCTGTCCTGGGAAGAACCAGCAAGAAACCCAGCGGGACTTTTTTTTTAAATAACAGCTTACAATCATGTATGTTACACAAATTAACAACACAACAAATTAGAAATAGCTTGGGAGCGATCACCTCACTTCCAGGGGTTATTATCATCTATAAATTCTTTAATATTATAATAACCCTTTTTATACAAACTTAGTTTAATAAAGTTTTTGAACTTTGAGCAGGTCAAATTTTGTATATTTTCTGGAATTTTGTTGTAAAAGCGTATACATCGCCCCAAGAATGAATTACTGACTCGATGGAGTCGAGTAACTGGTACTACTAGCTTGTGTCTGTTCCTAGTATTTACAGAATGAATATCACTTATTTTTGTAAAACTACTTTTATTTTTGTGTACGTACATTACATTTTAATAAATGTAT
Organism: Parnassius glacialis; assembly: GCA_033319125.1. Lineage (NCBI taxonomy): Eukaryota > Metazoa > Arthropoda > Insecta > Lepidoptera > Papilionidae > Parnassius > Parnassius glacialis. The sequence continues at coordinate 11,440,051 of JAVANC010000013.1, forward strand.
TGAGAGGCCAAAGTTAATATATTAATTTCCTTAAATTTTTGTCGCAGCGACTCTTTAGGCTTTAAATCATAAATTGCTCTTATGGCCCTCTTCTGCAAAACAAATATAATTTCAGTGTCAGCTGCGTGTCCCCATAGCAAAATACCATACGACATTATGCTATGGAAATAGCTAAAGTAAACTAGTCTAGCTGTTTCAACACTAGTTAGACTTCTAATCTTTTTTACAGCATATGCTGCAGAACTAAGTCTGCTTGCTAGCTTTGATATATGGGGGCTCCATCGAAGCTTCGCGTCTAGTGTGATTCCAAGAAAAATGGTGGTATCTACAAGACTCAGTTTCTCCCCATTTAAAATTACATTAGTATTTAATTGTTTGACATTTGGAGTCATAAATTTCATACATTTCGTTTTAGTGCCATTTAAATGCAAATTATTGACATTGCACCAATTCACTAATTTAGATATAGCATTATTTACTTCGTCATATTTTAGCAAATGTCGACTTAATTTGAAAATTAAAGAAGTGTCATCTGCAAATAATACTATATCATGGTTATCTCCTACTATGTAAGGTAAGTCATTAATATATACAAGAAACAGAAAGGGGCCGAGAATTGAGCCTTGAGGCACGCCCATCTGTACCATCGACCCGGAAGAACTCGTACTGTTGATGACAACTTTTTGCGTTCTCTTACTTAAATATGAAATAATTAATTTTAGAGCATCACTTCTTACACCGTAGTGTTGAAGTTTCCTGATTAATGTTTCATGGTGAACACAATCGAAGGCTTTGGATAGGTCACAAAATATACCCAAAGCATCCTGTGAATTCTCCCATGCATTAAATATATATTTAATCAGCTCAACACCGGCATCAGTTGTCGAGCGACCCCTTGTAAAACCAAATTGATTTTTATGAAGTAAATTATTTATATTAAAGAAATTTAACATTTGATCAAGAATAATTTTTTTAAAAATCTTACTAAGTGTTGGTAGTACAGAAATAGGTCTAAAATTGGCGGGGTCTAATGTACTACCAGATTTAAATAAAGGTATTACTTTACTATACTTCATTAAATCAGGAAACACACCAGATTCGATACTAGTATTAAAAATAACAGCTAAATGAGGCGCGATTGTATCTATTATAGACGCAATAACTTTAACAGAAATCCCCCACAGATCCGCAGTTTTCTTAACATCAATAGTTTTAAAATATTTTACAATATCTTTTGATGATACTTTATGAAATGTAAAATTCTTTGTACATGCATTTACATTTTGTTTAAGTAATGATTCGGCGACCGCCGTCGTTTCTAGTAAAAAGGGTCTCCGGTTCTCTAGATTCTCTAGATATGAAGTACAGAAGCATTAACGTGCTCTTTTACGCTGGTATTCTGTGAGCGTAGTCCTGTCCCGGTCGAGCCGGACCATTCGTGCTACAACCGTAATGTACATGTAGCTGCAGCGTGGCTTTACCACGTGTAAAAACAGCAAACGGCTAACCTATACATATTATAAATTTAAGTTACTAGGTATTAGGACTGCTTATCCATCTAGGAGTCCGTTTTACCCTCTTACCTATCTGCCACCAAGCAGCAGTGAGCGCACTACTGTGCTACGATCGGAAGAGAGAGTATAGAGAGTCAGTATAATAACAGGTTGTGAGGCATTCCATCTAAGAATTACTCAGAGGAGATAGGGCCATCAGTAGCCGTCTTTGTTTGGAGTTGGCTGTAGGTGTCCATGGGCTGCAGCAGCGAATTACATAAATCAGCTGACATAGCGAGAGTCACAATAAGTACTTACCTTTTGAATCTAGTTTTACTTTGACTTAGTGCTACCCGTACGAAGTCAGGAAGAATCGCTAGTATCATCATCATCATCATTACAGCCCTTCAAAAGTCCACTACTGAACATATGCCTCTCCCAAGGAATGCCACAAAGTGCGGTCCTGAGCAACCTGCATCCATCGAATTCCTGCATGCATTACCAGATCGTTACTCCATCTAGTGGGGGAACGCCCTACACTTTGTCCGCCGGTACGAGGCCGTCACTCGAGAACCTTTTTTCCCATCGATTGTAGGTTCTTCGAGCTATATGGCCGCCCTATTACCACTTCAGCTTACTAATCCGTTGGGCTGTGTCGGTTACTCTGGTTCTACTGCGGATATACTAATTTCTAAGTTTGTATATGTCCCAGGTAAACATACTCGTCAACAACTTTGAGCTTAGTGCTCCCAACAACTACCGGCGTAGGTGTGACATGGACTTTATACATGATCTTTGTTTTGTACATGTTCATCTTAAGACCTATCCGTTGGGAGACACTATTGAGGTCATTAAGTATAGTGTTTGGGTCCTCCAGCGATTCTGCTATAAGGACTATGTCGTCGGCAAATCAAAGGTGAGTGATGTAATCGCCGTTGATGTTAATACCGTATCCTTTCCAGTCCAGAAGCTTGAAAACGTCTTTCAATGCAGTGGTGAAGAGTTTCGGTGATTTAGCGTCACCCTGTCTTACACCTCTCTGCAGTTGGATAGGTTTCGTACTCTGTTTCTGTACTCGGATAGCCATCGTAGCCCTACTGTACAAATACTTCAGCACTTCGATATACCGACAGTCCACTTGGCACCACTGGAGGGACTGCAGCATCGTCCAAATTTCGACAGAATCAAAGGCTTTCTTATAGTCCACATACACCAGAAATAGCGAAAAATTGTACTCCTCGGATTTCTGTACAGTTCAACGAAGGGTATGTATGCGGTCTATGGTGATAAAGACTTTTCGGATACCAGCTTGTTCGGAAGGTTGGAAATCGTACCGAGTCTCCATGCGAGATGATTCGTAATGATTAATGTCGGTAAAAACTTACTTCGCGTACATCCGCTCGATAAAATAAAATGATGTGTCTTACCTAGTTTGAAGAGCACCTCCCGCCCTCCCTCAATGGCGGGCGCTATCCCCGTCACCACTAATCCCAGCGCCAATCCCGTCACAACCAATCCCATGACGCGGTCTCTCGCTCTTTAAATAAGGAGCGGTTGCGTCAGCAGTCTGTATAAATAGTTGTTTCGGCTCGCCGGTCACTTAGCGGTCAGCCACCGCAGAGTCTATATTACCTGAAGATGCCTCGTGTAGAGGCGAAACACGTGTCGTATTGTCGTTAGTGGTGTGTCTTTCCTAATATAGTGGTGTTGGGAGTAGTGGTGCTGGGATTAGTGGTGCTGGGATTAGTGGTACTGAGATTACTGGCGACAGGGATAGCGCATACAACTGAGGGAGAGCAGGAGGCGCTCTTCAAACTAGGTAAGACACATCATTTTATTTTATAGAGATGATGTACGCGAAGTAATTTTTTACTAACTTTAATATAATGGACTTCTGCAAAGTAACGCCTGATTCTATTGATTCGTAATGACCCTCGAAAACCTCTCGGTCTAAGTTAAGCAAATCGAAGTTGAGTGATGTACTCGCTATTGATGTTAATACCATATCCTGTCCAGTCCAGTAGCTTGCAAACGCTTCCAATGTAGCGGTGAAGAGTTTCGGAGATATAACGTCACCCTGTCTTACACCTCTCTGCTGTTGGATAGGTTTTGTACTCTGATTCTGTACTCGGATATCATAGTAGCTCTAATGTACAAACAACATGGCACCGCTTAAGGGACTGTAGCACCGCCCAAATTTCGACGGTATCAAAGGCTTTCTCATAGTCCACATAGACAAGGCAAAGTGGCACATTATACTCTTCGGTTTTCTGTATAATTTGCCGAAGGGTATATATATATGGTCTATGGTGCTGAAGCCTTCTCGGAAACCGCCTCGTTCGGGAGGCTGGAATTTGTCAAGTCTGCGTGCAAGATGATTCGTAATGACTCTCGAAAACAGCACGTATATGCGGCTCAGAAGGGAAATCGGTCTGTAGTTCTTCAAGAGAACGTTGTCGCCTTTCTTGACAAACAAGACCACCGCACTTCTGCTTCACGCCTCCGGTGTAATGCCATCATGGTGGTTTTTCACCCGCCACCGTCAGAAGCTCCGCTATGCTTGCGTGTGGTTCCAACAATGACGTGAACAGCTGCCATAGAACCTTTCAATCTCACTCAAAATCTCAGGTGTCCCGGAAACGATGCTGCCACACTCGGTCTTCAGCTTTGACAGTTGGTTCTTTCTCGTAGACAATTCTTGCAAAGACTTTGGAGCCTTGGATCCGTTCGATCGCTTCTTCAATACAAGCTGTATTGAAGTTGTGTAAATCTTGCCGCATGCATTTGGAGATCTGTCTGTTTAGCTGCCTGTATGCTGACAAATCTGTTGGAGACTGTAGCTTCATTTCCCGTCTAAAAGACATGAGGTTAGTGTGATCGGAGAGTTTTTGTGTTCTTCTGCGGCGGGTCGCAAAAGTTAGCTCCGACCACATGGATAGTTTCCACAAGCTTGTCATTCATATCATCCACTACATTGCAATCTTCTAAGCAATGAAAACGGTTTTGTAGCTCGAGCTGAAAGGTTTTGGGACTTTGGATTAGAACACGAGGGGACGGAGCGTTGAATTCATTACACGTGACGTCTCTAACGTTTAGGTTCAGTGTGCCTGTCACCAATTGGTGATTGCTGCCGGTTTGCACACTCGCGATCACTGAGACATCACTGAACAGTTGTCGTCTGGTCGTCAAAATGAAGTCAATCAAATTTTTTTCAAACCGTCGGGGCTCGACCAGATCCATTTCCTGTGGGGCCGCTTCTTGAAGAAAAAGTTCATCATAAAGAGTTCCTTCTTTTTCATGAAGTCGGCCAGCTGCTGGCCCCTTGGGTTCCGTTGCCCTATTCAAAATTACCCTACCTTTAGCTCACCGTTTTTTGCGTTGAAGTCTCCCATTAACACCGTATAATGGGTTTTGCTTGTTTTGGAATATAAGGCTTTAGATATATCCTAATACATTTCCTCCTTCTCCTCATCAGAATGTGCCAAGGTTGGTGTCTGTATGACCTTGAACGAATACAGTTTGGTGATTCTGAGTATAAGATACTCAACCCTTGTCGACACACTCTCAATATTTACAACGTTAACGAGAGACTTGTGGACGATAAATCCGACACCTCCTTGGGACAGATGGTTGCCCTCTCGGTGATAGAACAAGTTGCCGGCTTCGAGAATTACCATATCCTCCCCTCTCTTTGGACATCAGATAATCCTATAATATTCAAGCGCAACTTGTCTATCTCTGCTTCCAACTTCAGGGTCTTCTCGTCAGTCCTCAGGGAGCGTGAATTATATGTTGCCATGTCGAGTCGTTTTAGGTGGCAACCGAAACTCCACCGGAGATTCTTAGCACTCCCTGCCCCGCCGTTACCATGGGCGCCACCGTAGCCAGGATTAGTGGGGCCGCTGGGGACTGGTGGTCGTCTCTTTGTAACTTTAGTCATGGGGGGTATATTGCCATAGTTGCCACGCTTGGCGAGAATATTGGCAACCACAGTTTTTTATTGTTGTTTTACTGTTATCAGAAAGATGCTGCCCATCTTCTGTCTCATTTTCTCTCTCGCCTCTAACGATACTCACGGGTAGATATGGGGTAGTGGATATTCTTACCCACCAGTACACGGGGATCGCTTGTATAGAATAAAATATGTATTAGTATAGATAACCTAATACGATATACATACTGTAGACACTACTAAGAACGCAACAAGTAATACCAACTGCTGCGAGTACATACTAATACTTTATTTTATTTATAATTAATTTTTTTATCATTTCGTACCTTATTATATATAACAAGAATACAATTTTTAACATTTTTATCTGTCAGTCTGTTTGTCTTTCTGTCTGTTTGTTCCGGCTAATCTCCGAAACGGCTAGATCGATTTTGACAGGACTTTCTCTGGAAGATAGCTAGTATTATAAGAAGTAACTTAGGCTACTTTTGTTTTGAAAATATAATTAGGATTCCGCGCAAAACAATTACAACCCTTTATGGGTTCCATCCAATTGTAATATTTTCTACGCGGGCGAAGTCGCGGGGAACAGCTAGTAAGTAATATAGGCAAATAGTGAAGAAACATTTATTAAAAAAATCTCAAACATCCTGTCCTTTATATTTTTTAAATTCAAAATGCGTGGTAAGGGTCGAACGGTAGGCAAAACCGTTGTTGCCCATGAATCATATTCAATTTAGGATAATTTGAAATAAAAGTAGAAGCCTTATTTACTCGTATTTTCAAAAACTGCAATAACGGTTTATCATTATTTATATATTTGAACTTAAGTTTAAAATTTGGCTGCTTTTTCAAAAATAACACTGTATAGCGGCCCATTACCACTTTAGGAAAGGGATTTGCTCGGAATTTCTCTGAGGGATAAAACTCGTAACAAGGATATTCTGAGAGTAACAGGAGTAACTGGCATAGACCAACGGATCAATAGTTCTGTAGTTGGTAATATTAAATATGTAAAAATAATAAAAACAACCGTATGTACATTTTAAAACACTGTAACAAAGTTAAAGCATTAGTGATCAACAAGATAACGATAAACGCGTGTGTCCTTTATTGTGTAGCGATGTAATCAAAATAAAAGGTAAGGAACGGTCGTACATGATGATTGACTGTATTTACTAATGCTAGAAAATTACGTGGCAATGTTTGTCATCGGTAACTATGACACAATTTATAAATATCCATCGACATTTTCTCAACTTAATTTTTTAGTTTAGTTTAATCTCATTTTACGTGATTTTAAATTCTGAAGTTTCAAAGTTATAAATAAAATTATATTTTTTTATTATATTACGATCATCTATGAGATGTATGAGTCATATTTCGGTTGCCAGTCTCAATTAGTAATTAGGACGAATTGCGTGTATTAAAAATACTATTAATAAACGTGGTAGCAGGGGCTAAGTTAAAACCGAACAACCCGGGTTTTAACCCCGCCGGCACCAATTAAATTGTTAGTTACAATTTTAAGTGCTGGTCTACCACGTTCCCAGTGGTGAAGGAGAACATCGCGATGCTACCTGCATGTCAGAAAATATAAAAAATAATCGAAGAAGACATGTGAAGTTCGCCAATACGCATGGGGACAACGCGGCGGACACTGCCTTGCCCATAATCAGTCTCAGAAATGAGAGGAGTCCTGTGAACAGCAGCGGGATTTTAACTTTAACTCAACTAAAATTAATAAAATAATTTCACATTCTGCAGTCGGGACTTAATTCACCGTATAGCTCCTATGATTTGTCTTAGCAGCGACTTCAGAATTTGAAATTATAATTTTTTTAGCACTGAAATTGACTTTAATTTTTTATTAGTAGCCATTTTTTTATTCTTTTTAAGAAGACTAAGGAATATTATAGTCTCTATTTCGTGTAACATTCAAAATTCATCCTCTATTTTGCAACCCTTAGGGGTGGATATTTTATCCAAAATTATGGGACAGCCCACATAGTATTTTTTTATAGGACAGGGTGACAAACGAGCACACAGCCCACCTGATGGTAAGTGGTTACTGTGGCCCATAGACATCTACATCTATCCTCGTTTGCGAATCAAAATGCGGATGCGTTGTCATCCGTGAGGACTAAGATGGAATGCCTCTTTTCCAGTAAAAAGGGTCTCCGGTTCTCTACACTCACCATACGAAACTCCTGGTCCTTCCCCGGTCGAGCCGACCCATTCGTGCTACAACTATACTATTAATATAGCTGCAGTATGGCTCTATCACGTAAAAAAATAGTATAAACTATTTAATGGGTTTTTATACCTATTTAATAAATTCGTCAATATCGGTTTGCAATTGACGAAAAGTTCGCGTAACATGCACATAAAAAACCATGCAGGGAAATTGTGAACCTCTTCCTTTCTTCGTTTCGAAGTCGTCTAAAAAGTATAAAGGGGATTGCACTAACCGACGACCTGGTAAGAAATGCAGGAAATCGATGGATGCAGGTGGCTGAGGATCGTGCTTAGTGGCATTCCTTGGGAAGGCATATGTTCAGCAGTGGATTTGTTGGGAGGGGGCTTTTCATCGAGGTTAGATAGGTGTCTATAAGCCAGAGCATCTATTTACCGTCAAGTGAACTATGTGCACTTTTGTTAAATTTGAAAAATTTGCACTACCACGATTATTACATAATTATTATATATATTATTTAAATTTGTGATTAATGATTAAATTAAATGTGGCAGGAAATCTTTCATTGATGAAACAATAATTATTGTCTGTGACCTTATACTTAGATATGTATACTTTAAGTCTGTGACTCTAAAGAGAACATGTTAATTATTTATATATTTATACTTTATTGAACTTTACCTATACAGGTTATAATAAAATCAAAAGGCTGATTTAATGCTTAAATATGTTTCAGAGTTATTCTTAAACTATTACAAGACTGGAAAACATTAACACGCATACAAAATGTTAATAATAAGAATTTGGGAATGTAGGAAAGAAATTAGCCGTTTATCTAACATTTTATTGCCTGTAATTGACGTTTCACTAGCCCCTTCACACAAAATAATTAATAATTAATTTTAGTAGACGTAAGGAAACTTAGCAACACAGGTACTTATAAAAAACAAGCTGTAACACCCTATTTTACTTCAGGGGTTGAAATTTCTAAAACGCTTTCTTAATGGCTGGCTACGTCGAGAAAGGAGGCTCTATATGCCTTGCAAGATAATCGGACGTATAGTTTCGAAATTTTGTGATGAGTGTGTTAGTGATATATATATATATATATATATATATATATATATATATATATATATATATATATATATAATATTAACAACTGTGTAATTTAAATTCATTTTTAATTTACTATACTGGTAGTACTACATATCGCTAGTTTAAACTTTAGTTTCAATCGTGTTGAATCCAACTAAGCATAAAAAATTTCCATTGCTTTTTAAACATGTGGTTCGGTATTGTAGTGCCAATTTCAGTCTACGACCGATTACAAAATGGAATTGGTTATAGTTACGCCTGGCTAGCAGCCATAAAATCCGCCGCCAAATTACCTTGTTCGCTTCCGGTTCGCGGCATGAAACTGGCAAGTAAGCTTCGTAATTATTTCAGGTAATTGGACAAGGAGCTTTTATGCGATGCGAAGGTGGGGAGAAAGCTATTAACTTAAAATTTTTATTTAAATTAAATATAATAAATTTCTAAAGATTTATTTTTGCCGTGTAGTGGCGGTTAAGAATATCCACTACCCCATATCTTCCCGTGGGTGTCGTAAAAGGCGACAAAGGGACACAGGCAGGAGATGGGCAGCAGCATCTTCCTGGTAACGGCAAAATACAATAAAAAACTGCGGTTGCCAACCCGCTCGCCAAGCGTGGCAACTATGGCAATATACCCCCCATAATGAAAGTTACGAAGAGACGGCCCCCAGTCCCCGGCGGCCCCGCTATTCCTGGCTACGGTGGCGACCATGGTAACGGCGGGGCAGGGGGTGCTAAGAATCTCCGGTGGAGGTTCGGTTACCACCTAAGACGACTCGACCTGGCAACATACAACGCACGGACCCTGAGGACTGACGAGAAGATTGTGGAGCTGGAAGAAGAGATAGACAAGTTACGCTGGCATATTATAGGATTATCCGAAGTCCGAAGAGAGGGGGAGGACACGGTAATCCTCGAATCCGGCAACTTGCTCTATTACCGGGAGGGCGACCATCTGTCCCAAGGAGGTGTCGGATTTATCGTCCACAAGTCTCTCGTTAACAACGTTGTAAAGATTGAGAGTGTGTCGAGGAGGGTTGCGTACCTTATACTCAGAATCACCAAACGGTATTCACTGAAGGTCATACAGGTTTACGCACCAACCTCGGCACACCCCGATGAGGAGGTGGAGGAAATGTATGAGGATATCTCTAGAGCCATGCATTCCTCCAAAACCCAATATACGGTGTTAATGGGAGACTTCAATGCAAAACTAGGCACAAGAGAGAACGGTGAGCTGAAAGTGGGGAAATTTGGAATAGGGCAACGGAACCCAAGGGGCCAGCAGCTGGCCGACTTCATGGAGAAAGAGGGACTCTTTATGATGAACTCTTTCTTCCAGAAGCGGCCCCACAGGAAGTGGACCTGGTCGAGCCCCGACGGTTCGACAAAAAATGAGATTGACTTCATTATGACGACCAAACGACAACTGTTCAGTGATGTCTCAGTGATCGCGAGGGTGAAAACCGGCAGCGATCACCGAATGGTTAGAGGCACACTGAACCTAAACGTTAAGTTGGAGAGGTCTCGTCTAATGAAGTCAACGCTCCGTCCCCCTCGTGCTCTAATCCAGAGTCCCGAAACCTTTCAGCTCGAGTTACAAAACCGTTTTCAGTGCCTAGAAGACTGCAATGAAGTGGACGATTTGAATGACAAGCTCGTGGAAACTGTCCATGCGGTCGGAGCTAAGTTCTGCAAGACCCGCCGCAGAAGAACACAAAAACTCTCCGATCACACTCTTAATCTCATGGCTGTTAGACGGGAGATGAAGCTACATTCTTCAACAGATTTGACAGCATACAGGCAACTGAACAGACAGATCTCCAAATGCATGCGGAGGGACTTACGCAACTTCAATACAGCTCGTATTGAAGAAGCGATCGAGCGGAACCAAGGCTCCAAAGTCTTTGCCAAAGATCTGTCTGCCAGAAAGAGCCAACTGTCAAAGCTGAAGACCGAATGTGGCAGCATCGTTTCCGGGGCACCTGAGATTTTGAGTGAGATTGAGAGGTTCTATGGGCAGCTGTACACGTCATCGTTGGAGCCACACGCAAGTGTGAGTAACGATCCAAGAGCGAGTCTTATTCGACATTATTCCGATGATATCCCGGACGTCAGTCTGAGCGAGATCAGAATGGCTCTCCAACACCTTAAAAACGGCAAGGCCCCAGGCGAGGATGGAATTACAGCGGAGCTTCTGAAAGCGGGTGGAAGACCGGTACTTGAAGTCCTTCAGAAGCTCTTTAATTCCGTCCTCCATGGTGGCATTACACCGGAGGCGTGGAGCAGAAGTGCGGTGGTCTTGTTCTTCAAAAAAGGCAACAACGCTCTCTTGAAGAACTACAGACCGATTTCCCTTCTGAGCCGCGTCTACGTGCTGTTTTCGAGAGTCATTACGAATCGTCTCGCGCGCAGACTTGACGACTTCCAGCCTCCCGAACAAGCCGGTTTCCGAAAGGGCTTTAGCACCATAGACCACATACATACCCTACGGCAAATTGTACAGAAGTCCGAGGAGTACAATTTGCCACTATGTCTGGCGTATGTGGACTATGAGAAAGCCTTTGATTCCGTCGAAATTTGGGCGGTGCTGCAGTCCCTTCAGCGGTGCCAAGTTGACTGTCGGTATACCGAAGTGTTGAAGTGCTTGTACAGTAGGGCTACGATGGCTATCCGAGTACAGAACCAGAGTACGAAACCAATCCAATTGCAGAGAGGTGTAAGACAGGGTGACGTCATATCCCCGAAACTCTTCACCGCTGCATTGGAAGACGTTTTCAAGCTTCTGGACTGGAAAGGATACGGTATCAACATCAATGGCGAGTACATCACTCACCTTCGATTTGCCGACGATATAGTCCTTATGGCAGAATCGCTGGAGGACCTAAGCACTATGCTCAATGACCTCAATAGTGTTTCCCAACGGATAGCTCTTAAGATGAACATGGACAAAACAAAGATCATGTTTAATGTCCATGTCACACCTATGCCGGTAGTTGTTGGGAACACTAAGCTTGAAGTTGTTGACGAGTATGTTTACCTGGGACAAATAGTCCGACTAGGTAAGTCCAACTTCGACCGAGAGGTCAATCGACCGATTCAACTCGGCTGGGCAGCGTTCGGGAAGCTACGACACATCTTCTCGTCAGACATACCTCAAAACCTTAAAACGAAATTGTACAACCAGTGCGTGTTGCCAGTGATGACTTACGGAACTGAGACGTGGTCCTTCACTGCTGGCCGTATGAGGAAGCTCAAGGTCGCTCAGCGAGCTATGGAGAGGGCTATGCTCGGAGTTTCTCTGCGTGATAAACTCAGAAATGAGGATATCCGCAGTAGAACCAGAGTGACCGACATAGCCCAATGGATTAGTAAGCTGAAGTGGCAATGGGCCGGCCATATAGCTCGAAGAACCGACAACCGATGGGGAAGAAAGGTTCTCGAGTGGCAGCCTCGTACCGGCAAGCGAAGTGTAGGGCGTCCCCCCACTAGATGGAGTGACGACCTGGTAAGATATGCAGGAAGTCGATGGATGCAGGTGGCTCAGGACCATGCTTTGTGGCATTCTTTGGGGGAGGCCTATGTTCAGCAGTGGATTTGTGAAGGGCTGTAATGATGATGATGATGAAAGATTTATTTTTAAAGAAACAGGAAACATTATGGATAAATAAAAAGGATTGACGAATTTTGCTACTTAAAATTGTAATTATAATTCGTTTACCAAACATAATAATATGGCATCTGTTTTGTATTTTCTAGTTCTTTAAATTTTGCTTCCACTGTTTCACTATTAGAAAAATAGTGCAATACTTATAAACTACAAAAGCGTCGATTTTGTAACGTGAAAAGCGATGGATTCCATCGTTTTTCACTAATTAAAAAGAGTCAAGGACAGTTGGCTCGATTGTCACAATATATTTAAAAAATCTAGTGTAAATTTCTGATCTATGTACACAATCATTTTTTTTAATAAAGTCATTGTTTGCCAACTAATGTAGTTTTCGTCTGACAGGATATCGATCGAGGGCGTCATCGAAATCGTAATAAACATCTAATATTCTAGAATCGTCGACGTAAATGCTCAATTGCAAGGCATGATCTAACACATCTATATCGTGGGTTGGCAGCAAATAACAGGTTTGGTGCGAAAGTGTGGACGTCGCGGGGCGAATTGTGCCGCCGACCGAGTGAGCGACGCGCCATATTGCAGCTTAGATATAGATATATGTTCTTTTAATATGTATGTTAATTGGCTATAATTTAATTAAAATAAAAAACACAAGACAAAAAGAGCTGATGATCTTCAAACGGCTGAACAGATTTTCTTGAATTATAGCTAAGAACACTTTCGATACCCATCTAACGAAAAACAACCAAATCAAAATCGGTTTGTCCGTTTGGGCGCTACGATGCCATAGACAGACGCACAGACTCAGATACACACGTTAAACTTATACACTTATAACTTAAGCTTAATTTTCCTTTTTCTTTTTCACTCATTTTGCCCGTTGCTATATTATACTTCTATATTTTTTTTAAAACCGAACTGACAAACGAACTTACAGTCAACCGTTTTTGCAAGAACGGGTTATGTCGGACTCGCACCGACTAAAACCCCATGGTGTTCCACCTTTGTCACAAATTGGCACGGCCACGGGAACGCTTTCGCATACATCCTCGATCCCAATAGCGCTGGTCGCACCATGGCGGTCCCTCCTCGGGAGAATACTACTCCTACCCCATCTCCTGCTCAGGTTAGGCGAACCGGAACACATGGTGCGCCCTCCTCCACGGCCTAGAACTTCACCTGCGCAACCGATGCCACCGTGTCTGATGCGCGAAGGTCATGGGGCCAGAAAACAAGCACTCAGAAGCCTTCCTGACCCCAGCGGTGGATGTAGGTTAGAGAGTGGTGCCTATCCAGACCGATTCCTAGGCGGACGTTTTTCTTCTGTATCGTGAAGTGTTTTAAATACATTTAAATATATTATAAAACAGCATGTACAGGGTTATTTTGCAATAACCAGCCAAATTTGTAGAGAACGTTCAGTATAAGTAATATAGGTAAATGGTGAAGAAACATTGTTGAAAAAAATCTCTAACTTTCTGTCTTTTTTAGGGTTCCGTAGTTACACAACAAGGATATTATAGTTTCGCCATGTCCGTCCGTCCATCCGTCGGAGGTTATGCTGAGAGACCCTAGGTGCTACAAATCTGTAATTTGGCATAGTTATACTTCCCATACAAGTAAATGGAGGATGATTATTTTTATCCATGTATTCCATCATGTGGGTTCAGAGGTCCGTTTGAGAAATATTTAGCTTTAAAATGGTATTATTCATTAGAGTCATGTCCTCCCCCCCCCCCTACCAACTACTGCTGTTTTAGGAAATGTGAAAAGGATACACATTAGTTTAAGCACATATAATGAACTTAAAAGAAAAACACCTAAGTAGAATTAAGAAACTAACGAGTAATAGTTGACCAGCTTATAAAATGCACTTGGATTGGTAAAAAATTCGTTCAACTCCATAGAAAATGACCAAAAATAGCTGCATTAATAACTTTGTAATGTTATTGTAAACTACAAATAAACATTTTATGAATATATAATAAAAGATGAAAGAGAAGAAAAGAGAGAAGAAGGTATAATTATCAAAATCGAAAAGTTTTTAATTTTTTTTTAATAAAACCACTCCCTCCTGCCTCAGTCCCTATAAGACTGATTTAAAAATAAGTCCTTCAGTTACGATCTTCCTATTTGGGCCTATTTGAGCGGTCAAACTGCGAACTCACTTATTATGCTCATTATCAAGCAAATTAAGGAAGCGTGATGGTGTTGTGAAAGGTAACTTACTTACTTACTAAAATTAGGGACTTTTTAGGTGCTAATTAGGTGCAAATTTCGACAGTTCGTTGCGGTGAAAATTTTAAAGCACCTAATCTTTAAACTTAGCACCTAATTAGCACTTAATTTTTAGGCACTGATGAAGAACATAAAATGCCGTTCATACCTTAAAACCATCATCCTCCATCTTCTCGTCAGACATACCTAAAAACCTTAAAACGAAATTGTACAACCAGTGCGTGTTGCCAGTGATGACATACGGAACTGAGACGTGGTCCTTCACTGCTGGCCGTATGCGGAAGCTCAAGGTCGCTCAGCGAGCTATGGAGAGGGCTATGCTCGGAGTTTCTCTGCGTGATAAACTCAGAAATGAGGATATCCGCAGTAGAACCAGAGTGACCGACATAGCCCAACGGATTAGTAAGCTGAAGTGGCAATGGGCCGGCCATATAGCTCGAAGAACCGACAACCGATGGGGAAGAAAGGTTCTCGAGTGGCAGCCTCGTACCGGCAGGCGAAGTGTAGGGCGTCCCCCCACTAGATGGAGTGACGACCTGGTGAGATGTGCAGGAAGTCGATGGATGCAGGTGGCTCAGGACCGTGCTTTGTGGCATTCTTTGGGGGAGGCCTATGTTCAGCAGTGGACTTGTGAAGGGCTGTAATGATGATGATGATGATGACCTTATGGTAAGGTAATGGTAATATATAATAGCTCAGCACTTAATTAGCACTTAATTCCTTGCTATTAATATTTATTGTATATCTAATAACTTACGTAACTGCATGTTTATTACGCATTACGAATACTTAACTTATTCAATGTTACGAGTATTTCAGCTTAAAACCTGTAAAATTCTCAATATGACTGTAAAAAAGTGATGAATTCTTCATCACTTTTTTACAGTCATATTGAGTTTTCGTTAAGTTTAATAGAACTGGATTTGTACGAGCTGTTACCAAATAAAAAGGTTACAGTATTCTTACTGCATTTTTGTATAAAAGTAAATATCGCATTGCGTAAATAATAACGCTCCAAGGGTATTAAAGCTGAGTCTACATTTTGTGAGATAGTTATATTGAAATACATAGAATATTATTTACTCAGTATTATTATTTATTAATTTACCATTGGTTCGGAAAATACCTGTTTCTGAAAATACCAGCAAGAAATCTAGCAGAATTTTTGAATAGCTTACAGTATCATGTTGTACAATTAATTATATAAGTAAATCATTTTAGAAATAGTTTGGTACTAATTTTTTAGCGCTGGGGTTATTTTTGTTGCGCGCCACAATTAATGCCTGGTACAAGGCGACACTAGTTACCACTAGCGCCTTCTAGTATCGAGTAGCAGAACTAGGATAGTCAAGATCCTTCTAGAAATTTGCATTGAAGAATTTTCTAGAACTATCGACACCTAGTCAGTCGGGACCAGTATGTACTCGAACATTCTATATGTTTCTACAGTAGAAAGTTCTGGAACTGTCTGAGGCCCTATGTAAGACCGTTATAGACCGCGAGGCGTGTTAGGCGCGCCTCTCAGTGGCTACACGCCGCCTGCACCCCCTTTCTCTAAGGGGGTCGCTTCCAATACGGCAGAAAGCCAAGCCCAGGTGCTGTTTAGTGGGTAGTCACTTAGGTTCATAGTGAGTCCTACATAACCATGCAGCCGGCTGCGTGGTATGCTAGGAGCATTCACCACCAACCTCCCCCGCTTCCCGGAGGGTAGCCCTTTACTTTGCATCTGGGCATAAAAAAGCGACCAGGAGCAATGTTGAGTTGGCGATGCAAGCGAATACTTCGAAGCGATACAACTGCGAATTAAAGTGACATACAACTGCGAACTAAAGTGTGGTACAATTGTGTTTTGTTATTAGTGTGGTTTTAAGTTGTAATTAGTGTTCTGTAATTGAAGTGTCAATTTTGGTAACGTTATTATCCATGTATTCTTTGTTATACAATCTTTGTTTAATAAAAACGTAAGTAAAGTCAATATTTGTATAAGTATTATGTTGTAAAAAAAGTTTGCTTCGTGTACTACTGACTCTGTAAAGTAGCTGAATATAATATTATAATAAAGATTATTAAGTGGCAGCCTCGTACCGGTATGTGAAGTATGTGGTGGTTCACACTTGATGGAGTTACGACCTGGTGAGACATGTAGTAAGTTGATGAATGCCGGTGGTTTAGGATCGTGTTTAGTAGCATATTTTGAAGGAAGTCTACGTTCAGCAGCGGACTTGTAAAGAGCTGTGATGATGATGACGATGATGGTGGTGGTGGCGATGATAAAATATACAAAAGAGAAAGTTAAAATTTAATGATATTTATAACAGTAACTAGTAAATTGTTACTATAGCTTTGATGAAATGAAACCACCCACACCTATTCGCCCGCTGGGTCGGATAAAGTGTTTTAACCGTCTTATGCATGAAATATTACATTTCATTATTAAAACTAACGCGTGAACGTACAGTATAAATTATATTAAACTATTAACCTTATTTGAATAATTTGAAAATGACGAAACTCATTTTCCGTTTCATTATCATCATTATGATAATTACATTCTATAAAAAACATTAGCATATTTGCTATAGTTGCCACACTTGAAAGACGGGTTGGCAAGAGCAATTTAAGTCCAGTTTTTTATACAGGATAGGGTGACGAACGAGCACACAGTCCACCTGATGGTAAGTGGTTGCTGTGACCCATAGACATAAACATCTACAATCCTCAATAAAGAATCAAAATGCAGATGCGTCGTCACCCGTGAGGACTAAGATGGAATGCCTCTTTTCCAGTAATGTTTTCAGTAAAATGGGTCTCCGATTCTCTACACTCACCATACGAAACACAGCAGCGTCAAGCTGCCATTTTACGCTGGTATTCTGTGAGAGCGTGGTCCTTCCCCGGTCGAGCTGATCCATTCGTGCTACAACTAAATTACTAATATAGCTGCAGCATGGCTCTACCACGTGTAAAGTTGTTATTAGGAAGATGCTGCTGCCCATCTACTGGCTTGTGGCCCTCTGTCGCCTCTGACGACACCTACGCGACGATTTGCGGAAGTGCATATCTTTAAACTGGATACATTTTTTCCCGTTTAACTATCATTTATTTTATATAAATATCGGATGGTTATCATACGTGATAACCTGCCAATATTGTCTACTTCAGAACTACAAAAAATAAATAAGCGATGACTAAAATAAAAAAGGGCAAGTTAGTAATGGAAAGGGACCCACTAAAACTGATATGTGTATACTGTTGCTTTACTGTATTGGTTAAAATTTATACGGCTTTTAAATGAAATAAATTTATATTGAAAAAAAAATGGGGCGGCATCGTGTGGAAGTTCGTCCACTTTCCGTTAATATATTCGATAGGACGATAGCTGCTGTATGCGTAACACTTGTGAACAGGTGCCGCTTGTAGGGCCAGGTCTATACGGGTTCGCTACACGCAGATAAGCTCCAAATTTTCAATCGATTTTTTTGAGTACATCATAAAACATACTTCAGTTTCCGATGGGTCTGTTTTCCATTCTGTATTTATTTATGTTATATTTGTATTATTTGTACTTAGAGTATTTACATATGTTATATATACTTTAAAAAATACAAAAAAGAGGATACCTGCGGACTTTCTTTGGCGGTTTCTTCTTCGGTCAGAGGAACCTCTTTTCGAAACAGTAGTAGGTTTAATAGGTTTAAAAAAATGACGTTTGACAAACGAAATTTATTACATATATCTTACATCGAAGAAATTAAGATAAGTGTTTCATTTTATTACATTACGGGACCACCGTGAAAATTTAGCCGTGTGCTTTTCTGCCAAAAGCACTATATCGTCGGCAAATCGAAGGTGAGTCATGTACTCGCAATTGGGGTTAATACCGTATCCTTTCCAGTCCAGTAGTTTGAAAACATCTTCCAATACAGTGGTGACGAATTTCGGGGATATAACGTCACCTTGTCTTACATATCTCTGCAGTTGGATAGGTTTCGTACTCTGGTTTTGTAGCTATCGTAGCCCTGCTGTACAAACACTTCAGCTCTTCGATATACTGACAGTCAACTTGGCACCGCTGAAAGGATTGCAGCACCGCCCAAATTTCGACGGAGTAAAAGGCTTTCTCATAGTCCACATACGCAAGACAAAGTGACAGATTGTACTCTTTGGTCATACTTACAATTTGCCGAAGGTATGTATGTGGCCTATGGTGACAAAGCCTTTTCGGAAACCAGCTTGTTCGGGAGAATAGAAGTCATCGAGAGAGAGAGAGAGAGAGAGAGAGAGAGACAAAAAGCACGTAGAAGTGGCTCAGAAGGGAAATCGGTCTGTAGTTCTTCAAGAGAGAAGAACCTTTCTTAAAGAACAAGATTACTCCACGCCATCGGAGTAGTGCCACCATGGAGGATAGAAATATTGAGCTTCTGAAAGACTTTAAGTATCGGTTTTCCACCCGCTTTTAGAAGCTCTGCTGTTTGCTGAGCCGGATATACCGAGGTTGGTGCGTAAACCTGTATTACCGTCAGCGAATATCGTTTGGTGATTCTGAGTACACGATACGCAACCCTCGTCGACACACTCCCAATATTTACAACATTGTTAACGAGCGATTTGTGGACGATAAATCCGACACATCGTTATGACAGATGGTCGCTCTCCCGGTGATAGAACAAGTTGCCGGATTCGAGGATTACCGTGTCCTTCTTCTCTCTTCGGACCTCAGATAATTCTATAATATCCCAGCGCAACTTGTCTATCTCTTCTTCCAGCTCCAGAATCTTCTCGTCAGTCGTCTTAGGTGGCAACCGAACCTCTGCCAGAGATTCTTAGTACCCCCTGCCCCGCCGTTATCATGGTCGTGCCATCTGTAGCCAGGGATAGCGGGGCCGCCGGGGACTGGGCACCGCTTATTTGTGTCGTTGCTCATGGGTGTATATTGCTATAGTTGCTACGCTTGGCGAGCGGGTTGGCAACTGCAGTTTTTTTTTTACTTTTTGCTGTTATCATTAAGATGCCATCTTCAGCCTCAGTTTCCCTCTGTCGCCTCTTACAACACTCACGGAAAGATATTGGGTAGTGGGTATTCTTACCCGCCACTACACAGGGATATTGTTTATTTAAACAGTTAAAATTTATATTAACCATCTTTAAAGCACCGCACAAAGAGAATTCCGAGATAATAGAAAATACTGTATTTAGAAAAAATACTAGCAATAGTTTTTCTTAAAAGACAAAATAAAAAGACAGTGATCGAATGGCGGAATCCACAACTTTTGAGTTTACGGTCTACACTGTATTCTATTTCATTCCCTCGCAGGTTGAATCCTATAGATGTATATGTTTGTCTCTTTTTCGTTTTATCGAGTTTCAAATCACAACGTTTCTGAAGAAGTTTTCACTTTTTTTATAGGATAAGGGTGACAAACGAGCATACAGTCCACCTGATGGCAAGTGGTTGCTGTGGCCCATAGACATCTACATCTATCTTCAATTACGAATCAAAATGCAGATACGTTGTCACTCGTGAGGACTAAAATGGAATGCCTCGATCCAGTAAAAAGGGTCTCCGGTTCTCTACACTCACCATACTAAACACAGCAGCGTTAAGCTGCTATTTTACGCTGGTATTCTGTGAGAGCGTGGTCCTTTCCCGGTCGAGCCGACCCATTCGTGCTACAACCATAATATAGCTGCAGCATGGCTCTACCACGTATAAAATTGAATCAATAATGAATAATCGAATAGGTTACTTTTTTTTGAAGTCGTTTTTGTAAGTGTGATAATGATCAAGAGTTGAAATTATCCATTAGCTTTTATTCGCAAATTACGAGTATTTTCTCATTCATACATTAAATTTAGTTTACTATCCATTTGCAAATGAAGAAATATGGCATTCGGAGTAAGTACATATTTCTTTTTATGAGCGCGGTCGTTAAGCGCATCTGGTAGAGGCTTAAAATGAAGGTCTGATCACAGCAATTACTCACAGATGTCTAGTCTGCCTAAAGTTAAGATCAATCATCGTGAGATAACCTCGGGGTTCGCGATAGGGGTGCGTTAATTTCATTACCTCGCATCTTGGAAAACGCTTCATGAATATAAAATGTTTTTTCATCAGGAAAACCGATTGAGTTATAGCGAAAAACTTTCTGAATAAATTGGCACCTTGTTTTCCACATTTTCGATGATATAACCTTATCCTTTTTACTTCTTCATAATAAAAAAGTAAGTTACAGTAACTTGCGAACTAATTGTAAAACAATTTTGCTAGGGAAAAATCCAACTAGGTATCAAGCAACTTTGCGTAAACGTCAGATACCCAGGGAACATTATTTTAACTTCCCTCTACAATCTATAATCTACAATCTATAATACAATAAATACGTTTCATCATCATCAGCTTCTATTGCTTAAGTGCACTGCCTTTTTTTATTCGTGACAAACGAGCGCACAGTCCACCTGATGGTAAGTGGTTGCTGTGGCCCATAGACATCTACATTTATCCTCGATTACGAATCAAAATGCAGATGCGTTGTCACCCGTGAGAACTAAAATGGAATGCCTCGGTTTCCAGTAAAAAGGGTCTCCGGTTCTCTACACTCACCATACGAAACACAGCAGCATTAAGCTGCTATTTTATGCTGGTATTCTGTGAGAGCGTGGTCCTTCCCCGGTCGAGCCGTCCCATTCGCGTTACAACTATTCCAGAAATATAGTTGCAGCATGGCTCTACCACTTATAAATTGCTGAATAACTTTCTCCATAGATTGCTACAAGGCACGGTCAAGATCCGTCAGGAGCTACCAGCGTGAATTGACTGCCTATGTAAAATTAAATGTAATTTTTAAATACGTTACATCTCAAACATATTTCAGTTCGGGGGTAACTCTAAAAAACTACAAAAGAATACAAAAATTTAAGAGCGACTTTACGATACTTTACTTTTTTATTCCAAATAAACCATACTTACACAAGCTTTGCATTGAGTCAAAGCCAGTAGTTAATTAGCGATGCGTCTTTTAACTACTGTACACCCTCGCAGTTTAAAGTCCATTAAAAGTAGTAATTAAAGGTGGCTTGGTTTTGTACAGAAAGCAAAAAATACGTCCATATTATTACGCTACAGCAAAAAATTTCTTAAATATCTTAGCTATAGAGCTTAGCTTGGGGTTCAAAATAGTTTATTCGGCATGAATCATGTCGAGACAAACTTAGATAGTTTGGAAAATCAAAAAGTACACGTCTCATGAGCGTTTCATTTAATGTTTGATGAAAAAAAAAATTGTTTTCCTGACTTTTAAAATATATTATTTACGTGTTTTAAATTAAGCGCTCTGTTATTTTAACCGGTAGTACCTATCACCTACAGAAAAAAAATTAACAATGTTTACTACTTATATAAAATCGATAGAGGCTGTGTGGTATATTTGTCCTTTGTCTATCAAGGACTAAAAAGCTCTCTCACTCTTCTGAGGCTAATAAAATGAAGCCGGTCTCGATACGTTTAAAACAGTGGTAGAGCCACGCGGCAGCGTTTGCTGTCGCACGGATGGGCCGGCTCAACCGGGGTGGTACCACGACCTCACAGAATACCAGCGTGAAGTAGAGGTTAACCTCTGCGTTTCGCTTGGTGAGTGCAGGTGGCCGGAGGCCCTTTTTACTGGAAACGAGGCATTCCATCTTAGTCCTCACGGGTGACAACGCATCTACATTTTGATTTGTAATAGAGGATAGATGTAGATGTCTATGGGCCGCAGCAACCACTTACCATCAGGTGGACTGTGTGCTCGTTTGTCACCCTTATCATATAAAAAAAAACGTCAGTTTTGTCGGGAGTTATCGTGACCACATACAAAATCAACATCAGGACATCCACGTAAAAAGTTTTTGAAGCATTTTTTCCAAAGAAGCAATATAAAATGATTCTTTTAGATAATATAAGATTGATTAATTAAAGTGTTTTCTTAAAATACAGCTACTCATAATATTGTATAAGTGCAATAAGGTTATGATAGAGGCATTTTAAGAACATAAAATTGCTTGACCTTGACGTGTCGAGATTAAACCACTACCTAATACCTGATACCTAGGCGTACAAAAGTAAAATGTTTCACAATACAAAATTCTATTCAAATCGTTGGAGCCGTTTTCGAGTGACCAATGATACATATAGTATAACATATATATACAAGATATGCTCGCTTAAAGTAATAAAGCCCGATGTAGTATAGACGTTGTAGTCGTAACAATACGTATATATAATAAAACTGCTGATATGTTTCCATGAGATCATCTGTTGGTAAGCTTTTTATAAATCGACAAGCATTTTATTAAGTTACGCCACAAGTTGTGGTGGGACCATTGTCCATACAAAAATAAATTGTCTCCTTTGGTGGAATCGTTTTCTTTTTTTTTCTTCCTCGTACAACTTCTCTATGGAATTGCTTACCACCGGTGATTTTTCCGGACCGATACGACTTAGGGACCTTCAAGAAAAGAGCTTACACCTTTCTAAAAGCAACGCATCTACAATTCCCCTGGTGTTGCGGTTGTTCATGGGCGGCGGTAGTCACATACCATCAGGTGAGCCGCATGTTCGTTTGCCCCCTTTTCTATAAAAAAAATCATTTATAAGATGGATTGTGTAATGAGTAATTTTACATTAAATTCGTGTAGGTCCATGGATTATCGCAAGCCTTGGGTTCGCATCCCATTTGTACGTACATAAATATAAAAAGCCTTGTCCTTGTACACACAAAAGTTGACGACCTAGTAATGTACCACATGAAGATAACGCCTTCGGGCTACTGGTGCAACTCGTCACGGTTCGGAATATCCTCGGGCTCCTTTAGCAGGAAAGCCTTTGGGATCACAAACATTTGGGTTGGGAATCCAAATGCAAAGCGATCGAGAGAGGGTTAAAACACTGAAGTGATCTTGATTAATTGTGATATTTAAGTAAAAAAATTCTTAGTAACAGCCCAGTCAGGCAGTTGACCTTGTTTCAACCACGTGCCTCGGAAAGCACCTAAAGCCGTTGGTTCTACGCCTCATCTCTCGCCGGTCGTGTCAGATACCAATAGCATCGGACTATAAGAGTGAGGGAATATAGAGTGCACTTGTGCTTGCACATAATCTCGGGCACTACATATAATCCTGTCCTGCGCAGTAGGCTAGTCTTCGTTAAGATTGGCCGCTGTTTCTGTAATTCGGTCTGTAGGACATTGTACTCGTATTATTTTAGTAACATTATAATATTTTTTTTCCAATTTAACGAGTTCGTGTCATGTGCTTAGAATTACCTACTTACATCGATTTACTATTGATATTTCTATCTGACCCCTGCTTTTAGTGTCCAGCTGCTGTTGTAAGCCTGCATGTCCCTATTAGTACTTATCTACAGTTTGATGCCAAATTAATGTGGAATGGTATCAATCCAGTTCAATGCCAATCTGAGAATATTCGTGACGTAACTATTACATAATATACCTACCTAATATTATAAATAATAAGTATGTAATATTAATACGATAAGTATTATAAATAACTGTTTTATACAAGAAAGCTTTATTTGTAAAATAAAACTTTAGTTGGTAGGTAGAGTTGTTGGTAGCTGCAGCTATATTAGTAGTATAGTTGTAGCCCAAATAGGTCGGCTCGACCAACGAAGATACCAGCTTAACGTTGCTGTGTTTCGTATAGTGGGTGTAGAGAACCGAAGACCCTATTTCCTGGAAATGAGGCATTCTATCTTAGTCCTCACGGGTGACAACGCTTCTGAATTTTTTTTGATGTTGATGTCCATGGGCCGCAGCAACCATCAGGTGGACTGTGTGCTCGTTTGCCACCATTATCCTATATAAAAAGAAGTTTTAAGTTCATAAGGAGAGTTGTGAGTAGTACCATGGGGAATTACGAGTTTGTTCAGAAACCCATTACGTGTATTTCGGGAGATTATTCTCAGTGTGTGTTGTGTATGGCTCGTTTGGAGGTTGGAGATCTCTGCTTGCCGCGACGTCGTGTGACCGGTCGTACACTTCCTTTTAATTCGGTTGAGGAGGACCATGGCTGCCAAATACGTAATACTGGTGAATAGGTTCACCTTGTGGGGGCTGGTTTTCTCCAGTTCAGCATGCATGGATACGCTCCAAATGTTTTCGTCCTTATTTAAGTTATAGGAGTATTACTGTCATATAATCTTTTTTTAAATGACAAAATAGAGGATACCTACGGAGTTTCTTTCACCGTGTTTTCTCCTTCCAGAGGAACCCTATTTCAGAACTGTAGTAGATTTGAAAAAAAATGACGTATGCGAAACAATGTTTTAATTTTTTACGTTGAAGAAGCAAAATATGTTTTACTAAAGAATAGTTTAATAAAATAGACCCCCCACGAGATGAAGTGCCGACCTGGTAAGACATGCAGGAAGTCGATGGATGCAGGTGGCTCAGAACCGTGCTTTGTGGCATTCCTTGGGGGAGGCCTATGTTCAGCAGTGGACTTATGAAAGGCTGTAATGATGATGATGATGATAATGAAAGAATAGTTTGTTAGTAGTAATTAATAAGCATAATAATGATTAATTATAAACGTTAGCATTAATGTAATTAGTTTTAATTTGCGTACATGGAATCAAAGGCGTAAACAAGAGGTAAATCAGCAGTGGGTCCGGCTCCGACATTGGAGCAACTTTCGGGTGCGGCTACCTGTACGCGGGAGCGGGTTGCAAAAAGTGCGCGCGCGCCGCTCCCACGCCCGGACCGGGTCGACGACCCCGCCGCCTGCATTAATGCTAATTTGACGAATATTGACGATGTGATAACGATGCCGTCTGCGAGAGCAGACCGATCGCTAATTTGCTTTTTTGTCGTATTTATTATATTTGTCGTGTACGTATTCTATATTTATAAAATAAATACTGGTCACT
Source organism: Parnassius glacialis (assembly GCA_033319125.1). Taxonomy (NCBI): domain Eukaryota; kingdom Metazoa; phylum Arthropoda; class Insecta; order Lepidoptera; family Papilionidae; genus Parnassius; species Parnassius glacialis. The sequence goes on from JAVANC010000013.1 coordinate 11,465,580, forward strand.
TGTTAAAAAATAAAAAAATACGGAGGCATTTATATATTAAAAAATGTTTTATTAATTTCAATTTTTTTCTGCCGACTTCAAAAAAGGAGACGGTAGGTACTCAATTCGACTTATATGTATTTTTTTTATGTGTTACCTCATAACTTTTTACTGGGTGAACCGATTTCGATGATTCTTTTTTTGTTTAAAAGCTGGTACTTCTCGTGTGGTCCCATATGTTTGATCAAGTCAATCAATCATCAATTTGATCAAGGTCAGACCAATAGTTTTTGAGTTATTCTTAATAAATTGTACAAAATTTTTTATTTTAAATTATTCAAAATATTTTAAACTTCAAGTCAATGTGTCAAACTCATGTTTTAAAAATAAAATTCCCTAACGCGTTTTGCTTCCCGCGTAAATCGCATTACGTACCTACCTATCTAACTTTATCTTTCTTATTGGAACCCAATAAACTGGTAAGTCGATTTTCTCTACTGTTACATTGATTCTCAGTAACGTATATCATTGGCCGAGAATTAAATATCCACTAGTCCACAGCTGGGAGATTGACAAGCTATCACTGAAGTTTAATGAGAAATGAAGTAATTAGGTATATAAAAGAGGTAAGATAATTATTCTGAATGAAGGTCTTCTAATATCATGTTGTATGGATTGTTAAGCTGAAGTAGTATTGGGCCGGCCATGTAAATAGCTCGAAGAACCGACAACCGATGGAGACGAAAAGTTCTCCAGTGGTAGCCTCGTACCGGTAAGCGAAGTTTTTTTTTTAATAGGGTAAGGGTGACAAACGAGCACACAGTCCACCTGATGGTAGTGGTTGCTGCGGCCCATAGACATCTACATCTATCCTCTATTACAAATCAAAATGTAGATGCGTTGTCACCCGTGAGGACTAAGATGGAATGCCTCATTTCCAGTAAAAAGGGATTCCGGTCACCTGCACTCACCAAGCGAAACGCAGAGGTAAACCTCTACTTCACGGTGGTTTTCTGTGAGGTCGTGGTACCACTCCGGTTCGAGCCGGCCCATCCGTGCGACAGCAAAAGCTGCCGCGTGGCTCTACCATTGTTAAGAGAGAACTATAGTTCGGCCCCCCACTAGATGGAGTAATGACGTTACTCTGGGGGAGGATGATTATGATTAGTAGTGTACTTGTGAAGGTCTGTAATGATGATGGTGATCAGGATGATAACGACGCAGTGTCCCAATTAGACATGGAACGAGTAGTGATTCGCCGAGTACTTGGCCGAATACTCGGCTTTAAAACAACGCGGTAGCGGACGGCGTGTGGTTATTTCCCTTACACAGAGTTAGAGATGGAACGATACGAGTAAATACAAGTAGCTACTCGATACTTTTCTTTCTATACCAAGTACTTTGGGTATTGATACTTTAAAACTTAGTACCAAGTACTATCGAAAGAAAAGTACATGTATCGGTACTCGATCAGTCACACACCCACGGATACTGTTGATGAGTGATTACTGATTACTTGTCAAATGAGATAACATGAGTTCATGTTCGAGAGATAGTTTTCGTTATCTGGCGCGAAAATGACTGCTTATAGAAATTGTTTTATCGGAAAACATCTAGAAAAATTATTGATCTTCCTCTCTTAAATTTTAAATATTAGTATTAATAATTTCTATAGTAGATTCATATGTACTTTCTAAATATTTCTGCTGCTTCTCATGTTCCTGATGTTTTAATGTGTCTGATATAATAATAATGATAAAAATGGCTTTTTGTCTTTATTTTGCTCTGGAATATAATTAAGGCCGAGTACTCGGTACTCGGCGGTTAATACTCGGTGCTCGGCCGAACCCTAAAAAAGGCCGAATCCGCCGAGTACTGAATCCAAACCGAGTACTCGTTCCATGTCTATCCCAATGTGTGCGTATGCCCTCGAATTTTTTTATTTCTTAGATATGTGAACTTCTTTAAAACGTTTTCAGCAATTAAAATTGCAATTATTTCTACTGTGCCTGTATCCTCTGAGCTATTGGGGCTCCCTTATGTACGATATATTTAAAGAGTAAAGTATTAGTTATAGCCTGTACATACGTACCATTGTTAGGGTCAGGTCTCCCTTTAATTTTGAGAGGGTTATGGAGTAATTCGTCCTCAAAGGGGACTTGCCACCGGCGCAGGACAGAATTATAGTGCACGAATGTGTGCGTATGCATGAGTGCACCCTGCTTCAGGTTCATGGCCCGCCATGGAACGGCAGTCAGACACGACCGGAGTTAGACCAGGCGCAATATCAATGAATTGTCGTCCTTTAAGTGGCACGGATGTGAAACACTATCAACTTCCTTACTCTAAGTTGCTGCTTAGACGATAACATGCAATAATTAATAATATTAAAGACATTGAAGTGTACATTGTACGTACTGCAAGGATTGAAGATAAGATTTATATTTTAAAAAGAATTTAATTTTTTGTTTTTCTTTTATATTCAAGGGCTATAACAAGTCATTTATATATTATTTAGTTTTTTTAACCATTTCTTCTGTTACTGCTGTCGTAGTGGCATCTCAAAGCCCCCCCTTTCATGGATCTTCTTTCGCGTTCAAATTTGACGTACCAACGGCAACTCCGTGAACCGTGAAGAATTTTCCTATAATGCATCCGTAAATCTTGATCGATGTGTCGTAATGAAATTCAAATACAGATAATACATAATAACAGCGCATTGATAAATTTTTCCCATTTTCGCCAATACACTACACGCTGAAAACAAATTACTTCTATTTTTTTTAAATAAAAGATTATCCGTTATTTTTTTATGTATTATACAGATTATTCCAGCTTATCAGCCAGTATTCCTTTTTTTAAATTCCAAAGAGTAAATTATACCGCATTCTCACATTTTCTTTTTGAACGACCCTCGTATTCAAGTAAGGTTCTAATAAGTTATTTTTTCATCTACAGTTCAGGTAGCAACAGTAAACAATAAGAAAAAAATATCTGAATGTCTAAATATATTCAAAACATACACAAATTATGCGTACCTTCTGAATATAAAGAATATGTACATAGGTACTAAGAAACGTAACAATGCCCACTGCAACTTCAAAGGTCGTTTTTCTCAAGCCATAAAAGTAAACTTGGCGCATTAAGAATCGTGTCCTTTTTTGACCGTCCGAAAATGCATTAAAATTTCAAACAAAAAGTGGTAAATTGTCTCCGAAATCGCAGTGGCAATCTTCTCTTGGAGCTTGATGGGGTTTTTTTTGCTGATGATGCCATTCGATCGTCGGGGGTTAACGTGCCCGAGAGACGAGGAGAAAGCACTGACATTCGCAGCTCTAATTGGTCGGTCAATTGTCTTGTAGTTTAATACGGATCTGTCTCGTCGTTGTCTGCTTTTATGTTAATGATCAAATCTTATAGTAGAATATGCGACGAAAAGCAAATAAATTATCACATTCAAACTATGTTCAATCAACCAAGAGATTATTATTACTCTTATTTATTTTGTTCTTTGGTGCAGAAAGTAAGTAGTAGATGTCTTACAGCATCTACCCTATCCAAAGGCAAGTATTGCTTTACGAAACGCTTCATAATATATCATTTGTCTGATGACGTAATATTTGTCATCAGTAAATTAGTAGTAACTCGTAAGGAGGAATTGAATTTCAGTCCTTGGGGGGGGGGGGGGGGGGCAATGCACCCGCATTTTGATTCTTTATCGATAATTGTTTTTAATACTATCAATGCTATTAACATTACAAAATATTCCCTTTAACCCAGGGGCGTAGCTACCGCCGTATCAGCCGTATCAATGATACGGGGCCCCCGGGCTACAGGGGCCCCCAACGTGTGTAAGCAAAAACTCCAAGGACTTCTAATGGGACAGGAAAGGCTATCACTATTCTCTAAAGAAGTAAAGAATTTAGTAAAACTGAAATCGTCTTCAGCTATGTTCGCCGAACAAAAGGCACGAAAATTAAATTGTTTGGCTAGCTTAGTTCCTAGGAGTATTTATTGTAAGTAATAACTCATAAGCCCGTGTAGTGGCGGGTAAGAATACTCACAACCCCATATCTTCCCGTGGGTGTCGTAAAAGGCGACAGACGGAAACTGAGGCAGAGGATGGGCAGCAGCATCTTTCTGATAACAGCAAAACAACAATAAAAAAACTGCGCTTGCCAACCCGCTCGCCAAGCGTGGCAACTATGGCAATATACCCCCATGAAAGTAACGAAGAGATGGCCCCCAGTCCCCGGCAGCCCCGCTATTCCTGGCTAAGGTGGCGACCATGGTAACAGCGAGGCAGGGGGTGCTAAGAGTCTCCGGTGGAGGTTCTGTTGCCACCTACGACGACTCGACATGGCAACTTATAACGCACGCACCCTGAGGACTGACGAGAAGGTCCTGGAGCTAGAAGAAGAGATAGACAAGTTGCACTGGAATGTCATAGGATTATCCGAAGTCTGAAGAGAGGGGGAGGTCACGGTAATCCTCGAATCCGGCAATTTGTTCTATCACCAGGAGGGCGACCATCTGTCCCAAGGAGGTGTCGGATTTATCGTCCACAAGTCTCTCGTTAACAACGTTGTAAAGATTGGGAGTGTGTCGACGAGGGTTGCGGACCTTATACTCAGAATCACCGAACGGTAATCGCTGAAGGTTATACAGGTTTACGCATCAACCTCGGTACACGCCGATGAGGAGGTGGAAGAAATGTATGAGGATATCTCTAGAACAATGCATTCCTCCAAAACCCACTATACGGTGTTAATGGGAGACTTCAACGCAAAACTAGGCACAAGAGAGAACGGTGAGCTGAAAGTAGGGAAATTCGGAATAGGGCAACGGAACCCAAAGGGCCAGCAGCTGGCGAACTTCATGGAGAAAGAAGGACTCTTTATGATGAACTCTTTCTTCCAGAAGCGGCCCCACAGGAAGTGGACCTGGTCGAGCCACGACGGTTCGACAAAAAATGAGATTAACTTTATTATGACGACCAGACGACAACTATTCAGTGATGTCTCAGTGATCGCGAGGGTGAAAACCGGCAGCGATCACCGAATGGTGAGAGGCACACTGAACCTAAACGTTAAGTTGGAGAAGTCACGTCTAATGAAGTCAACGCTCCGTCCTTCTCGTGCTCTAATCCAAAGTCCAGAAACCTTTCAGCTCGAGCTACGAAACCGTTTTCAGTGCCTAGAAGATTGCAATACAATGGACGATATGAATGACAAGCTCGTGGAAACTGTCCATGCGGTCTGAGCTAAGTTTTGCAAGACCCGCCGCAGAAGAAACAAAAAGTCTCCGATCACACTCTAATCTCAATGGCTTTTAGACGGGGTATATAGCTGCAGTCTTCAGTAGATTTGACAGCGTACAGGCAACTGAACATACAGATCTCCAAATGCATGCGGCGGGACTTGTGCAACTTTAATTCTGCTCGTATTAAAGAAAAGATCGAGCAGAACCAGGGCTCCCAAGTCTTTGCAAGAGATCTGTCTGCCAGAAAGAGCCAACTGTCGAAGCTGAAGACCGAGTATGGCAGCGTCGTTTCCGGGACACCTGAGGTTTTGAGTGAGATTGAGAGGTTCTATTGGCAGCTGTACACATCATCGTTGGAGCCACACGTAAGTGTGAGTAACGATCCAAGAGCGAGTCTTATCCGACACTATTCCGATGATATCTCGGACGTCAGTCTGAGCGAGATTAGAATGGCTCTCCAGCATCTTAAAAACGGCAAGATCCCAGGCTGGATGGAATTACAGTGGAGCTTCTGAAAGCGGGTGGAAAACCGATACTTGATGTCCTTCAGAAGCTCTTTAATTCCGTCCTCCATGGTGGCACTACTCCGGAAAGGTGACAACGCTCTCTTGAAGAACTACAGACCGAGTTCCCTTTTGAGCCGCGTCTACATGCTGTTTTCGAGAGTCATTACTCCCGAACAAGCCGGTTTCCAAAAAGGCTTTAGCACCATATACCACATACATACCCTTCGGCAAATTGTACAGAAGTCCGAGGAGTACAATTTACCACTATTTCTGGCGTATGTGGACTATGAGAAAGCCCAAAGACTTTCAATCAAAATTACGTCGAAATTCGGGCGGTGCTGCAGTCCCTTCAGCGATGCCAAGTTGACTGTCGGTATATCGAAGTGCTGAAGTGCTTGTACAGTAGGGCTACGATGGCTATCCGAGTACAGAACCAGAGTACGAAACCTATCCAATTGCAGAGAGGTGCAAGACAGGGTGACGTTATATCCCCGATACTCTTCACCGCTGCATTGGAAGACGTTTTCAAGCTTCTGGACTGGTAAGGATACGGTGTTAACATCAATGGCGAGTACATCACTCACCTTCGATTTGCCGACGATATAGTCCTTATGGCAGAATCGCTGGAGGACCTAAGCACTATGCTTAATGACCTCAATAGTTTTTCCCAACGGATAGGTCTTAAGATGAACATGGACAAAACAAAGATCATGTTTAATGTCCATGTCACACCTATGTCGGTAGTTGTTGGTAGCTCTAAGCTCGAAGTTGTTGACGTTTATGTTTACCTGGGACAAATAGTCCGACTAAGTAAGTCCAACTTCGACCGAGAGGTCAATCGAGGGATTCGACTCGACTGGGTAGCGTTCGGGAAATAACGGCACATCTTCTAGTCAGGTATACCTCAAAACTTGAAAACGAAATTGTGCAACCAGTGCGTGTTGCCAGTGATGACATACGGAACTGAGACGTGGTCCTTCACTGCTGGCCGGATGAGGAAGCTCAAGGTTGCTCAGCGAGCTATGGAGAGGGCTATGCTCGGAGTTTCTCTGCGTGATAAACTTAGAAATGAGGATATGCGCAGTAGAACCAGAGTCACCGACATGGCCCAACGAATTAGTAAGCTGAAGTGGCCATGGGCCGGACATATAGCTCGAAGAACCGGCAACCGATAGGGAAAAAGGTTCTCGAGTGGCGGCCTCGTACCGGCGGATGAAGTGTAGGGCGTCCCCCCACTATATGGAGTGACGACCTGGTAAGACATGCAGGAAGTCGATGGATGCAGGTGGTTCAGGACCGTGCTTTGTGGCATTCCTTGGGTGAGGCCTATGCTCTTTAATGGACTTATGAAGGGCTGTTATGATGATGATGATGATGATGAACTAGTGGAATTAGTACTTTTGCCGTTGTCGTGATAATTGACGATAATTTATGTGTACATAGAGAACTGAAGACCATTTTTATGTATATGTTTTTTATTCCTTTATTCGTTTTTTCATTCCTTGGACTTATGAAGGGCTGTAACGATGATGATGAATAACTTAAAATCAATATATAATAATTTGAATTCAATGCAAGCGTTTTTGTTCCTTTTATGAAATCTTTACTCTTCATTGGGGCCCCCCAACAAATTTTGATACAGGGCCCCTCGAAGGCACGCTACGCCACTGCTTTAACCACTCCTGGTAAGATTAAAATGTGCTTGTGTTAGGTGTGGTCCACGATAATAGTTGAATGGCGGATTCGAAACCACGAATTTTATTAGTTCGCGGTCCATACACTACCAAAAGGCTACTGTCGCTTAATTAATTATGATTGGAGTCTATGAGCCACAGCATGCATGTACAGTCTTTATCAGATGGTTTGTGCTCGTTCCGTTCCATAAAAATTATGTAACAATTAATGCTCCTTTACATTATTTGTGATTATGCTTATAAGTCTTATAGTTTTATGTGGTTTATTACAGAGTATTGGGCCATTGTACTGTACGTCTTGGCTTCTAACCTCAGCAGGCTATTTCTGCCAACTACAAATTCATTGTTTCCACTTCTGTGCATGCTGTGATTATTTACAGCGTTCTATCGTTTTTTTTTATAAAACTGATGTAAAAAACGAACTTACAGCCCACGTGACTGAATGACCACTGCAGCCCGTGTGCACCTGCAACTAAATTCAAACAAAAAAATCTAGAGATGCGTTGTCACATCTGCGGACTAAGATCGAATACCTTTAGACCGAAAAACAACAGTTTCCGCACAGTTCGGGGTAGCAGAAATATGTAAGAGAGTTGTCCTTACCCAGATTGAGTCCTCGACATAAAGGGAGGCCTCCTTTCATTAATCACCTATTAATAGCGAGTAGATGTTATTGCATTAGGCTTACATCGAACACTGGTAGGAATTAGGACGACTGAGGCTTCAGGATTTGCGCATACACTGACAGCTTCCTTGTTAGTTCTTTTGATAATTAGGTGTAATCATCATTTAAACGTGTCTTACGCATTACTCAATGAAATGTGCGCATTACAGTTACAGTTACAGTCTATTAAATTTCACTGCTGATCGTAGGCATCATAAGAGCGATATTTGACATAGTTTCCACGTTTGGCAAGCGATTAGCAACTGCAGTTATTTATTTTTGGTCGTTATTAGGGAGGCGCTGCTGCCCATCTTTGTCACTGACGCCTCGTCGTAAGAGGCTTAATATGGGATAGAGGATATTACTACACCGCCACTACACGACCGGTGTATATTATAGTTTATAATGTAGGCATTAATAAAATTATAATTCCTTATTTATTATGTATGAGTTGGAGCGTAAATTAAGAAACAATTCGAACGATTTTACATTTTAATTGAATCTTTAAGAGCTCCTAGCGCGGCTCAAAGCGTTTTTATAGTATCCTTAGAATTGCAAAAAGCTAGCTTAGTGTCATTAAAATGGTATTGAAAAAAGAGAGACACTGCTTG